>JAQFVV010000454.1:120799-560352 GCA_028023455.1 Epiperipatus broadwayi
TATATATATATATATATATATATATATATATATATATATATATATATATATATATATATATATATAAAACCAAAACTGCCTAACACTATACTAGCAAAAATAAAAATGCAAAACCATAAAACAATACAATACTAGATTAAATCCAAAATCCTTACACAACCATGGTTTCATCTACTACAAATAGACCTTCTCAAGTGAAAATCAAACTAAAGGAAAACATATATATACAAACAAACAAACAAACCTTCCCATAATTCATTTCAAACTCCACCTTCCCTTAATATCAAAAGAAGTCTTAAAAAAAAAAGAATAAAGGAGATGTTGATGATAAAACTCCTTGATTCTGAGGCCATCAATCTTATGAAGACTTCTTTTGATATTAAGTGAAAGTGGAGTTTGAAATGAATTATGGGAAGGTTTGTTTGTTTGTATATATATATGTTTTCCTTTAGTTTGATTTTCACTTGAGAAGGTCTATTTGTAGTAGATGAAACCATGGTTGTGTAAGGATTTTGGTAAGATTTTGGATTTAATCTAGTATTGTATTGTTTTATGGTTTTGCATATTTATATATTAAATTTATTGTTCATTTTTATTTTCAATTTCAAGATGATTTCTTCCTTTTGTGAACAATCTTACAATTATTTATTTTAAATGTATCAAAGAATCTCTTAACATGAACAGTATAGTCAAATTGTTGTTTGCTATAACATGATCTCAACAAAATTATTCTATTTATCAATCCAAAAAATTAAATTGAAAAAATTAGGAATACTGAGTTTCTGGATAGATATACTTTAATATGGAAACAATAATTCTAATAAACACCATTTTGAGTGGATAGTTAAAATGGACACACACACACACAGACTCACACAAAAAAAAACAGAAGCAAAAGAATTATAACAGTCTTACAAAGAAGTATTTGTATTGATTTTAAGAACATAAAATTGAATGAGGATCATAGACTTAAAAAATGTTGTATGAGTTGTCTTTAGAAAAAAGCATAAATAATAATATGAAGATTGCAATCATTTCATATATATTTATTTTAAATCTAATTTCACATGTTCTGTCCCGGTTTAGTGGGTTCGCTTCCCGGCTGATGCTATGACACATGGGGGGGGGGGTATTCTTCTTTTAGACTCAAACTATCTTTTATTATTAATTTTATTTTTTTACTTCTACCTTTCTATTCTTAAAAATATAATTTTTAAATATTGATTCTTTTAATCTCCTAAGTCTGTTTCTATTGCTGACCTATATAATGTTCCAAATCTTTAAATAGAAGTGTATTTTCAAAACCTTTCATCTGCTCTATGATCTTCCTTCTGGCATTTAATAAATCATATATATACGTATAAAAGAAAGAATAGTAAACGATACTGAAATAAGATTTAGTGTATATATGTAATGAGGGAAAAAATGTAATTTATATTAAATAAAAATTTACTAAATGCTAAAGGCATATATAGAATAGAAACATTTTCATAACTCCTTTAATTTTAAATTTTAATTTAATTTAAATTTTCCCCACCTCATTTTTAATTATTATTATATATCACATTGTTGTTAATTAATAATTTTAAAAAAAGAACAAATAAATTATTGGAATAAATTATTTTCATTTTACTAAAATATATCAGTATTAATTAAAACGCTATTAGGTAATTTAAAAATATTTATTTCAAAATCATTAAATATAAAATTATATATATATATTATCTTTTACACATTTTATTTATAATACTATGCATAAAAAAGGTGCATTAAATATAGTTTATCATTAAATAGATAGTGTATTCTTTCTTCTTAACTCTATTATATAGTGCTGTATTCATTATTAAATCATGTAATATATATATATAATCTGAAGACCTTGAAGTTTTTAGTGATTAAGTGATTAGCACATCAACATCCCACACTCAAGATCCGAAGGTGAAATATGAACCATAGAAAATTTTCCATATTACTGAAAGCTAACTTATACATCCAATTACTGGTTAGTAAAATATAGCTATTCTTGGCTAAAGAGTTACAAAAAACAGCAACAAGTCAGCCAAGCATTGGTGGTCGAGAGGTCAGCGACGGCTGCTTTACAAGCAGTTGTCCCGGGTTAGCGAGTTTGCGTCCTGGCTGATGCTATGACACATGAAAAAAAAAACCCAACAACAAGCAAAACAAAAAAAAACAACAATCTTTTATTATATAGAGAGCTCTTAGTTTCTTCTTCATTGTTTCTCAATATTCTGGAAAAGTCTTTATTCTGCAATAACTATCTTTTTTACATGAATATAGGATCTAATTTTTTTATATGTAATAAAGTAATCAGCTTTGCTATAATATTTAATGATCCAACCTACAAATTTCCCCAAACTATATATTTTTGTTATAAAAACAAATATGTTTCAATTTTAGACATATTTTTTGCTTCTGTTATAATACAATTGATAGACCCCGAATAACCCTGATAACGGAGATATATAAAATTTCATAATACCTTGAAGTGAAAATCCTTATAAGACTGCTATTTGTCAGTTCATAAATTGCTTTCAGTTACTAGAAAAATAACATTATCTATTCATAAAATAATCACCATGATGAAAGAAAAAATGAAATGATCAATAAATAACTATCTACAAAATTGATAAATAAATGCAATATTTTCTAGTATCATGTTAAACAATTTTTTAAAAAAAACTCTAGATGTATAACCTTTTTGGAAAATTAATTCTAATTATGTTGTTGCTAAGCAAAAGTTTTACAATCAATAAGTATAAACTAATGATCAGCTTTTCAAGCTAATTCACATGCGCTTTATGAATCTTAATAATAAATGAATACTCTCATTTTCAACACAAGATAAAGTCTTTTTGAAAGAATAGAATGAATCCACCTATTCTTTCAACCCAAATGCTTAAGTATGGGAAAATCTTAAGTACTGGAAATGAGAGCGTGAAGATATTAACCAGTCAATAGGTATATAAAAATCTAAAGAGAAAGCTGAAAATGCCTACTTTTTAAATCAAAAATTTAACAGATGGTTAACAAAGATATTTTAATTGTAAAGCATTGGTGGTCGAGAGGTTGACAGCTGCTTTACAAGCAGTTATCACAGGTTAGCGGGTTCACTTCCCAGCTGATGCTAAGACTCATGAGGAAAAAAAAAAGGATATTTTAATTTACTCTATAGTGTTGGAGCTTATAAAAGTAATGTCACATTATATATGACTTGCTTTTTTTGATTATTCTATAATGTTGAGAAAAAGATCTGCAATCCTGGTATAAGTAGATACTAGTTTTGACTAGGTGTTTCACATAATTATGAGTCTGCCAAGAATTTTTAACCTCCAAAAAATCCTTTTTGTAATACCATGTTTGATATAAACCACTAAACATCACATGATCACCATTTCTTATGCTTGCTCATAACTGTTATTAAAACAGGCAAAACTCTCCAGTTATGAGCAAGCATAAGAAATGGTGATCATGTGACGGTTTATTATAGCAGAGTGACTGCTAATAATGAAAATTTGAATATAAGCTAGAGAAGTCATGCTACTTTAAGACATTTTGTTAAAATCAACGGGTATTAAGAATGTGGCAGGTACTATTTGTGATAACTAATTATAATGTTAGTATACATACAAATCACAGGTTTTAAACAATAATTAGTTTTAAAAAAATTAAATGTTTATTGATAATTTAACATCTGCTTTCTTTATATCTTTATATATATATATATATATATATATATATATCATAGACTTTTAAATATCACATGATCACCATTTCTTATGCTTGCTCATAACTGTTATTAAAACAGGCAAAACTCTCTATACAGTAGTGCCACTCAGTGCAAGGCAGAGTAATTAATGGATGCCAGAAGTCGATGGAGAGTTTTACTTGTTTTAACATGTTTGATGTAGTGAGACATAAGTCTTTCATTTGAAAGTGGAACAAAGTTTGTATCTGCTTGGAAGAGAATTGTATATAATGAAAATATAAGCACATTATTTCTTTGACTAACACTAAAATATTAGATTTTTCAAACTAAACTTTATAAATAAATTTGTTTTTGAAAGTGATATTTAATTGTGAGATTATATGCTTATAAAATTTATTCTATAAAATTAGAAAGTCACAAAACATTTATTAATATAAAAAACTGAAATTGTTATTCTATTGTAGTTACAGAAATTCACATCTTCTGAAGCACACCAACACCCAAATATGCAGTATGAGATATTGATCTGTTTTTTTCAACTGAATAACATTTGCTTTTAATGATCTCACCTTCTATAATGTGGTGAGATTAATTTTGATATACTGAAGAAGACTGTATGATCCACCTTCATTTCCTATATCATAAATTAAGGGAATAAATAGTTTATATTATGATCTGAATAGGATAGTAATAGAAGTTAAATAGAAATGTTAATGTAGCTGTATAAAAACAAAGTTTATATGAATATATTCACAAGTCATATGTTTTAGTCACATGTGTGAGCAGTCTTTATATGTTTCACTCATCATCACACTTTTAAAATAAAAGCATTTTAAAATTAACTATATTTTAATAATGTAGATTATAACAGGCAAGTGCCACTCAGTGCCAACCAGAGTAATTAATAGATGCCAGAAGGCTTGTGCATAAAATACCTATCTAGTGCCTACTCCTCCAATATCCCCAGACTAGTTTCTGTCTTGTGGCCTTCGTCAGTGAGGGGCTTTGGATCTGAGAGTGGAGGCCACAAGACAGAAACTAGTCTGGGGATAATGGAGGAGGAGGCACTAGATAGGGACTTTATGCACAGGCTTTCTGGCATCCATAGATTACTCTGGTTGGCACTGAGTGGCACTACTGTATGGAGTGTTTTGCCAGTTTTAATAACAGTAATGTGCTAGCATAAGAAGTAGTGATCATGTGATGTAGATTATAATTAGCACAAGTACTGTATTATATAATATAATTATTTGATAGACATAAAATGAATATTTTAGAAATAATCATTAAAAAAAAAGGAAATAATTACTATGGTGAGCTTAATATTTTATATAAAGTTTGTATCTTTGACAACTCATAAATTCCAATGTTAAATTAAAAGTATTCACTTTAGTAGTGCATAATTTGTAAAATAATATTTGTAAAATTAAAAGAGTAAAAAATTAATTTCTTTATTTTTTGTTTATGACTTTATCTTTTGGAATTGGTAAACATTAGCAATTAGAAGAAATAACAAGATAAATACTCTCATCAACTTGGTAACTGGAATACCGTCAGTCTATTAGCTATCATACAATAAATTGTCACATGAGTTAGCATTAAAGTTATAAACAAGCCACGTGCAATTTTGAAGCATTTATTATATCATTAGTTTAGGAATTTATTATCTAGGATTCTTACCAACTTTCTAATTAATGAGAAATCATTTATCACAAGTCAATGAATAATCATTTATAAAGTCAGTAATAAGAAAGTCTAACAAAATCTTATCGCAAATTAGAAAGATAACATTAAGGTGCTGTTATATTGTCAGTAATAGATTTTATAACCAATAGAATCAGAAAAGAAATTATGTTATGTTTTTTCATGTTAACAATGAAATGAATGTATACTGTCTTTGGTGTATATACCATGATTTTCTGAGTATAATGGTAAATTAGATAGTGTGATGTATTTACTGAAAGATTGTTGATGAAGCAAAACACTGTATTTTTGTCTAAGCCTATTATATTAAAAGGTGTAAAATATCCTGAAATATCGAAACTATTGGAAATAGTGAAAATATTTGTAAAGCATTGAAAATTTAGTTAAGTGAATCACAAATGTTTTTGGGTGGAAAAAAGAAATTTGAGAAAACTAATGAAAATGATTAATATGAAATTTCAAGACCTGCATTAACAACTGTCTGGGGTAGAAGGAGTGCATATAAAATATGTTAAAATATTGATAAACGTAATTTTAATTGAATAAAGACCTAAATAGTAAATCATAAAAGCTTAAATATTTTATGAGATGAAAGTGTTGCAAATAACATTAAAATATGAAATATTATTTGTTCTCTTTATTAATATTTTTATTATACTCTGTTAAATCTAATTTTTTTTTAAAACTACCTTCAATATGTATTTTTATGTTATTATAATTATCCATTTTTTGTGGTAATGTAGTATACTCATTTTAAACCACTATACATCACATGATCACTATCTCTTATACTAGCACATAATTGTTAATAAACAAGGCAAAACTCTCTATACAGTAGTGCCACCCTGTGTCCACCAGAGTAATCAATGGATGCCAGAAGGCTTGTGCATAAAATTCCTATCTAGTGCTTACTCATCCAATATCCCCAGACTAGTGTGGCACTACTGTGTGAAGAGTTTTGCCTTGTTTATACTCATTTTAAATATATTTTTGGCTGAGTAGAATATATTTGTGCATATATCCAATCCTGCTTACTCTGAAGTAAATCATAAATAAATTATTTTGAGCATAAAGTTAAAAGAATAAGTGGCAAATGAAAGTGTGTGTATATTGTAACATAATTAAAGTATCATAAAAAAAAATAGATATTACCATACCTGAGCAAAGGAGTCCAAATATCAAGATATTAAGTAAATTATTAATAACCAGTATTATAACTCAGGTATATGGAAATCACGTGAGGTGAGTACACTAGTAATTCAATAAAATATAACTCAGGTATACAGGCAGTAGGTTTTATCCACTTTCATTCCTTGGTTTGATGTTAAGTGCATGTTTAAACAAATACTAAGTGAATATGGTCTAGCAGAGCGCCACTAGATTATCTGAATCTAGACATGGTTATATCCAATAACCTTTCACATGTACCGGGTTTGAATCCCTTCTTGGTACTTTATTTATAATAAAATAGAAGATTTTGCTTTTTGAGCCATATCACTATAAGCACTAATATTTAGGTAAAAGTAAAACATCTTTAAACCAAAGTGGAGTATATTAGACATAAATCATTTCTCAGATCTTAACATAACAAATGTGTTTTAATATTTTTATAAGTTCACTAGCTCAGATTATATATAACTAATTTAGGATGGCAATTCACTCATCCTTGCATGAAATAGATGATGGGATGTGGTTATAATAATACTAAGAGATCACTAAATATTATAAAATCAATATTTATTTATGGCCTTTAAACAGTTAAACAGCTCATTAATTAAAACGTTGATGATGATGATGATGATAATAATAATAACCATAATGACAAGGGTTTCAACTACAGCTCTAGGACTAAGCCTAAACATAAAACTAAATTTTATGAAGAAATTCATAATTATTGCTTAATTTTAGCATATTTACTTATATCTTAAATAACTAATATTCAACCAGTGATGATGATGAATAATCACACTTAACAAAGACTACAATTAATGAAATATATACGCCTCGTTTAATAAAACAAACTAATATTTATTACTACATTTCTAACATATACATAAAATTTTCTAGATAAATATGAAAATTGACATGAATAATAATAATAATAATTGATTATATAACAATCCTCAGATTAATTTTAAGTTCTTCCCCCTTTCCCTTCAAATGTATTTGTATTAAGTTGGACGTCACATTGACCATGATTTTCACTCCATGAGAAAAGTATTTAAAAAAAAATATCTGCTCATTGGCACACATACTTTAAAATCCAACATGTAAATAGAATGTAAAAAAAAATGTTAGTAAAATTGAAAGAGCAAGTTTTAGAAACAAGTTTTAAATTATTTTCTCCCCCCTCTCTTCTACTTCTGAAATGCTATACTTAATGAAACAAACTAACCTAATATTCTAACCACTTGTTACTCCACATTCAATCGCAATTATACGCATATAAAATATCATTATGTATGTGCGTGTTTTATCCCATGATAACAAAATATTATTCAAAACCATAATAATAATATATTAGTTAAAACTAAAATCATAATACCATAAAAAAAAATTGTTTTACACATTAATATTGTAAAATTAATAAACAAATAATTTTCATACTTTCAAGGTCATTTATGAAGCTCAAAGTTATTATTAGTAAGACATTCTTGTTTTAATCGATCTGAATAGTCTTTAAAAGTTCTTTAAATAAAAATACACCACTTTATCGCTAAAATGTTTCTTAAGACTGATATCATAAAGAAAATAGATATAAAAAGTCATATTACCGATCTTTTGTTTGTGGCGAATTTCCAAGGGTTCAAACTTGTCTATATTTCTGCAGCTACTATGTGGAACAACTCTTTCTTGAGGTGTATAACTATTTAATGATGATGACTCTATTGAGGTTATTTGCTTTAGGGACAATTGGAAATCATTATATTAAATTTTCTTCTCTTCCTGTCAAGCAGTGGATGAAAACAGCAGTTGTTTTCCCATTTGTAAATTTTCTTGAGTTTAAAATCAGTTGTTGTAACAATTAATTGGACTTGATGATTAATATTTATCAGTAGATTAATTCATCTTCTTTGAATGCAGGTGAATGCTTTCTTCCTTCTATTAAAAACATCTTATTTATCTGGTCAGTTGAAAGGTGTAGAATATTATTTTAGACACACTTTTCTTTCCTATTGATGTGCACTTCCTCCAGATGGCAAATGGAATATACATATAATTTTCTCCCCATTTCTTATATTTTCAACATTCAAATTTGATAGTTTAATAACTGAACAATCACAATAATAATCCTAATAATAATTCAAGACACTTTTTATATCCAATTTTAGCTACCTTAACCAACGAGATACATCACTTGCTATTTTTGGACAAATTTTTTTAATGATCTCTAATTTATTTTCAACCAAAGTATTTTTTAACTGAAAAGTTTAATCCTTTTTTCCAGACACTTTTGTTTAAAAAAATAGACTCAATCCTTATTTCCTTTCTTTTCTTTTTTCTTTCTTTTTAACATCCAGGTAACACTTCAAATCTTTGAGCTTCCTTCTTTAGATCTTGATAAGACAATTTCAAAAATTATAGTTCTGACCCATTATAAGCTTCCAAAGTGAAAAACAATTATTTACAAAAAAAATTGCTACAAAGATCGATATCTGATTAAACAGATTTCCTCTTTTAACAAACAATTGTACTAAAAAAAATTTAACAGATTTAAACTTCCTTTCCAATATTTGGAAATGTAAAATTTTGTATGTAATGTACACACACCTTCATTCTTTCAAATCATTCATAAACTAACCTTAAATAATATAATTGCTAGCTAGTAATATAACCCAATTATTTAATTAAACTTAACTTGTAAATCCCACTTATAATTAAAGAAAACAAAATAGAAGTAGAGAATAAAATATTAGAATTGATCAAGCATAGGTTAGTTTTAAAGAAAGTTAAAATGTTGAATATTTGAAATATAAAACAATTAAATAATTGACACATACATTGCCTATATGTATGCATTATAACTTTGCTTTTTAAAGAAAAATTAAATATTAAATAGTTTAAATGTGTGTATTACCCTTCTATCAACACACAAACAAGTAAAGCATGTAATTGTTGACCCATTCTTTCTCTGTTTAAAGCTTTTACAACTGGACCTTGTAGGGTTTAAACTTGGATGCCCTACAACTTCCTTTATCGTTATATAAAATTGTGATGATGATTTTGTTTGACCTTTTCTACATGCACATTACTATAAATTTGGCTAGTGACCAAATTGTAATGGCACAATATATATAAAACTTGTTTTGTTTTTCATAAATGTACCTTTAAAGTTTTCTTGCAATGATATAGATTGCAGAAGCTTTGATTATGTGGAGAAACTGAACTGATATCAGACCCACATAGCTATCTAGGTTGATAGGCTGAGTTTGAGGACATTTAGGTGTCTAAAAAATTCATGCTTGCAAACTGATAGAAACGTTTTGCATAAACGCTTGGAGTTAATATTTAGGTCTAGTTTCTAACTCCTATCCCTTCACTGATGAGAGCAAATCATCTTGAAATCAGCTGATCTGAGGGTGAGACAGTGAATATTGACTCTGACGTTTATGTAAACAAATACGCTTGTTTGGAGGTCTTGGTAAAGCTCCATCTATTGATCATTAATACAAGCGATAGCAGGTTTTTTACGTATATAAAACTTGTTTTGTTTTTCATATATATATATATTCTTTATTGCTATATTATGTATACATAATTTCCTAATAAATTCTTTATATTGTGAAGTCAGTTTATTTTTTCTATTTTTACAAATGACTTATTAATAAATTTAATTATTATATAAACATAGCAGCATTTTTTATCAGTCTGTCTTATCTTTAATATACACATGTTATTCAATTATCAGCCTGATTATGAATATAATTGTATCATTTTAATATTCTGTGATGTTATAAAAGTCTACCTTGGCAAAAAAATGTGGAGTAACATACAAGTATAGGCTTTGATTTATTTTAAAATAAAAGCTGTGTTTTAATTAATAAATTATTCATGAACAATTAATTATTCAGTAATTAATCAAAATAATTGATGATATAGACATCAATATTGATGTATATAATTAATTTTTTATTAAAATTTTTATATCTACGTGTTTCAGGTATTTACATAGAATACTGGTGTATAATATTCATTATTATAACTGAAACAAACAGGCTTATTATATACCTGTGTTTACATATGTAATATATAGGGTTTCAGTTATTACATAGTAGAGATGTCTGCCCGTCCCTTGTATATGTATTAAATGGATTATGCCCTGTACATGAGGGGTCAGATTGACCTTAGGTCAACATGGGTGTGACAAAAATTTTGGCCTCAGGGTGGCCTTTGAGCATTTCATCATCAGATTTTCAATTGGATGGATGGTTGAAGAGTTGGAGTGTGTAGTAGATTGAAGCATGTCCATTAAAGTATGAGGATTGGCTATCTTAATATATATCTGAGCACTTATAGCATATATGTGTGGAGATGGTAATCTGGACCAACTGATGATTGCTGGTTTAGTATGAAATACCTATATTGGTGATTATTTATTTTTTCAACATATATGTGTTCAAGGGTATCAGTGTTATAAGATAGTGTGGAGAGTTGTGGGGCATGTGGAAGTCTGTGCTTATATATCCTATATATTAAATATTATATATATATATATATATATATATATATATATATATATATAATGGAATTATTAATTAAGATGTGATGAAACAAGTGAGAAAATTCTTCTATAGGTATCTGTTTGAGAAACAAAAAATATAATAGGGTATGGAGAGGGATTAAGTGCATAGTATATATATATATATGTGTGAGTGTGTGTGTGGGTGGGTGGGTGGGTGTGTAAAAATGCTTCTCAAAAGGTATCAGAATCGTTACAGCTTTTATTTATATCCTTGTTTTGAAGATAAATTCATAATAGAATAACCTCATTCATATGAATGACTCAGCACTTAATTACCTTGAGATGAGATATTTTCCATCATCATCAACTATAGTGGCCTAATATTTTTATATTTTTTTGCAAATTTTATTTAATAGTAAAATACATGGCTAATAACTATGTGACTATTGCCTAGGCACCAGCAGGTAAAATATAAAATGGTAATAATTATTATCCTTTATGAAACAATACGACTCAAATGTACTTACTTAATCATTTGCCTATACCAGTCTGTGTTTTATATGAGGTTTTATTAATATATAATATTAAATATCTAATATATAGGGTATATGAGCACAGACTTTCACACAACCCACCACTCTTCACTCTATCTCATACACTGATACACTTGAACACATATATGTCGAAAAGATAAATAATCATTAATATACGTATTTCATGATAAACCAGCAACATTCAGTTGGTCCAGATTATCATCTCTACACATATATGCATTATGCTCATGTTTATGTGTGTAGAGATGATAATATGGACCAATTTATGATTGCTGGTTTATCATAAAATACGTCTATTGGTGATTATTTATCTTTTCGACATATATAGTGTATCAGTGTTATGAGATAGAGTGGAGAGTGGTGGGTCAAGTAAAAGTCTGTGCTCATATACGCTATATATTACATATATTGATTCAGGTATATAATAAACCCGTATTTCAGTTATTAATATTAAGTATCATAATTATAAAATTGTGAAAATATTTTTATAATATGAACATAAAAAATAAACATAAGGGCTTAATTTATTTACATTATGTTTTAATAAATAATTAATATACTCAGTGAAGAAAAAATAATCAGATAAGATACAATTAAAAATATTGTTTTAACTGAAATATTAATATAATCCTCTTTTTAATAAGGATAAATAATATAAATTAATAGCCAAAAAGTTACACATATATTTGAGTGCTGTAAAAAATTAAGTGGATTAGTATATATTTATTTATTAGTTTTGCTTTTGATCTTTGCCTCTTTTAAACAAAATTTATAAATTAATAATCAAAAAGAATATTAAAAAATATCTCTCTCTTCTTTTATTACAAGTTCCCATTTTTATATAAATATAACTGTAAATAATATATCTCATTATTTTATAAATTCAAATAAAAAAATATGAATACATTAAACTTTTCTGTTCATTCAATATTATTGGTGTGTGTCCGCAGTTGAAGAATGCTTTCAGAAACAATATGTGAATTAAAGTTCTAAATTTTCATAATGGATAAAATATAATCATAATAATTAATTTCACAAAGATGATTTGGTAATCTTTTTGTTAACCATTTCCACTTTAATATCCAATTTCCACTTTAATATCCAATTTAATGCACGAAGAAACATTTTATTTTCCACTTAAAGAGATCTAAAATGATTTAGTTATTTCTCACAATTATGTATCTTAAAATGTTTATGATTCTTTATACATTACAATTTTTAATATGAAGATATCCATTATTTATATATATATAAAAGACATATTGTGTGATTACTATAAAAAACGCTTCTTCCAAAACGTAAGCTTGTGGTTAAGACCTGCAGAGGTCCCTACTATTGCATTTTTAGGCACACATTCTTGAGGTTACAGCCTTAGTAAATATTATTTAGTGTATATATATATATGAATGAGATTTGAAAATAATGGAGGTGCATTAATTCTGTTAAATAAAATAATTAATTACAATGTCTTGGTCTACCAAGATAATTTGATATATATAAATTATATGTATTATAACAGATAGAAGTCAAGATTAACTTTATTCCTTATCAAACCATCAAAGATAAATCTAATTTAAATGGATCATCATCAAAATAAAGAGTCATTCTCTGATTCAACTCTACAGAAAATTTATTTTATGATCTTGGCTTATTTTGCTTTTCTGATAATTAGGAAATTTTCTAGAAGGTGTAACATTTTATCATCTAAAAAGACAGATACCCCACTTTACTTTTGCCTTGTGACACCCTACTTTTTATAATTATAGCTTTAGTTTTTGATTCACAACTCTTGCTTGAATACATACACTTGTTTAATATATGATTAATTGTATAATTCAGAATAGAATACAAAATGACAATGGACCAAAAAAAATGAAACTGATTCAAATTCTCAAATAATTAAAATAAAAGTTTGAAATAAATTAATAGCATGAGAACACAGTAATTTAAAAATCATACAATTCCGTATCTTTAGAATACATGCATAATCATCAGGATTATTTAATGAAAACTTCTCGAAAATGTATTTCAGTTGCTTATCTTTCAAAAAAAGTATTAAACTGTAAACCTCTTCACTAGCAAAGCAGCCCTATTGAATATATAAAAAATTATGTTAAGTCACAAATTTTATTATAACTTATGTTTGTATTATTCAAAAATGACATAATATATATTGTTTGAAACGTAAAACACCAAAGAATGTAATTAAACTGAAAAAATATAGCCATTGATATTCAAAATAATAAAAAAAGAGTAAGTTAATATTTCTAATAATTATTTTTATATTATTTGATAAATTATAAATTTTCATGCATAAATATTAAAATTATATTTTTGTTAGTAGATTAGTTGCATTCATCATTAAATTTCTAATAAATTGATGTATAATAACACTTACCTAACGTAATCCATCACTTGAACATTTCATAGAATAAAGATATTATCTTTCATTTTTCCTAATAGCCCTTCAAAATGTATTTTCATACAGGGGTTTACAATGAATATGTCATCCCAGTAACATTCTTTATAACAAGTAGTTAATATTGCTCAATCCACATTTATATTTATATTTATTGATAGCAATAAAAAATATAGATATGATGAATATAAAGAAATTAAAATACCAATAGAGAAATTGAGAGAAATAGTGAGAATTTGTTGTAAGGAGATTACATTTGAGTTTAATGGAGAATATTATAAGCAAAATAAAGAATTACTAATAGGAGAGGCATTGAGTGGGGTACTTAGTAATATATATATATACGAAGAATATGGAAGATTTAATGATTAATAATACTAATGGTCCAATTTTTATGAAAACATATGTTGATGATTATTAATTGATTTTCAACAAGAGCCAAAGGCAAATAGATATGTATTTTGAAGAGATTAATAGGTTAGATAAAAATATAAAATTTACAGTAGAAAAAGAAAATGATAATAAGTTATCGTATTTGGATAGTTTGTTAGAAAAATCATATAAAAATGGTAAATGCAGGATAGAGACATCTGTATATAAAAAAACTAACATAGATAACAATATAACTAATTGGAATTCAAATATAGATATTAAATATAAAATAAGTAGTATTACTTCAAGAATATATAGAGCTTGAAATTATTGCTCAGATGAGGAAGATTATATAAGACAGATAGAATTAATAATTAAAGAGTTTAGAGATAATAAATATCCAGAAAGAGTTATAAAAGAAAATATATAATGAGATATTATTTTATATAGCACTATGTTTTTTATGTAATAGTAATATTAGCAATTAACATGTACTTTAAAGATACATTATAAATTAATACTCTTAATTTTTCCAGACACGAGATATAGTATTTTAGAAAGAATGGAATGAATTCACCCATTCTTTCAACCCAAACATTTATGTATGGGCAAATCTTAAGTGTGTCGAATTAAGAGCATGATGTTACATGCTCACTTTAAATTACATTTGTTATGTTTAACAAATGACACTTGCGAAATCTTTATAATTTACGAACCGAACTGTCATTCTTTTAGTTGAAATTAAACATATATAATGAGATATTATTTTATATAACGCCATGTTTTTTATGTAATAGTAATATTAGCAATTAAGCAAATGCACTTTAACGATACATTATAAATGAATATCCTTAATTTTTCCAGACACAAGATATAGTATTTTAGAAAGAATGGAATGAATCCATCAATTCTTTCAACCCAAACATTTATGTATGGACAAATCTTAAGTGTGTAGAATTAAGAGTGTGAAGGTGTTACACAATCACATTAAATTACATTTGTTATCTTTAAAGCACATGTGCAATGGCTTAATTGCTAAGAAGAAAATATAAAAAAATTGGAAGAGAAATTTAATACAAGTAATGGGATAGTAAGTAGAAAAAATAAAATAGATAAGAATAAATATATAGGTATTAAAACTTATAATAATAGTATTGTAAAAAGTATGAATAGAATAATTATTAGAATTAACAAAAAGTTTAATAATGTAATAAAATTTAAGATAGTAAATAAAAGAAGGAAGAATATACTTAAAACATTAGATAATAAGTATGTAAGAAAAGTAAAAAAAAACATTAATGGTGTATATAAAATTGAATGCAAATCATGTAAAAGTAAAAATATAAAAACTAATTATGTGGAAGAAACAAAGAATTCAATTTATACCAGATTAATTCAACATAAATATGATAAGAGATCATCTATTTATTTTCATTCATTAGAAACAGATCATAGGTTTGAAAAAGATTGTATAAAAATGATTAATTACACAAATAATAGAAGGGATAGGAAAATTAAAGAGGCAATCTTGATTAAGAGTATAAAACAAAGTCTTAATAGGGATTCTGGGGTAAAAACAATAATTTTATAAACAATTGTTAATAATAATTAGAATTTGAAAAGGTTAAAAGAAAAAAGTTAAAGAAAGTGACAATAGAAGGAGTATTAACAAGTACAAATTTTGAATTTTTTTGTCAGTTGGGTTTTGGAAATAGAATTAACAAGAGGTAGGTAATTTTTTGTCATAAAAAACAAAAAATAATTTATAATGTGGGTAAAGTTAATTGATAGAAATATTTAATAAAATAAGACAAGATTAGAAGTTGATTTTATAATATAAGAAAAATGATAATAATATGCATTAAATGGTAAAATAAATGTTAAAATTATAATTATTATATTAAATAATATTTTAAAAAATAAAATAAAGTGATATAAAATAAATTAATATAAAATATTGATAAAATTATTTAAAAGGTAAAATAATAAAATGGGAAAGATTATTTATAAAGGTCATATTAAAATGTATAATTAATTTTGTTTATATTGTGTATTTAATTATGTATATCAATATGTGCATAAATGTATTAATTGTACAATTATATATTTGAATATTGTAGCTCTGATGATTACTGCAGGACAGTCAAAACTGTTAGTTTAATACAAATAAAAGTATTGATAAAGTGTCTAAAAAGGTGTAAATGGTGGTCAAGCATTGTTAGCCAAGAGATCATCGCAACTGCCTTGCAAGCAAGTAGTTGGATGCAGAGGGTTGTGGGTTCACCTCCTGGGTAATTCTATGACATATGAAAGGTGTAAATGGTATGATATATATTTATAATTTAAAAGATATTGAAATATTTACCTTTATTAACGCAATATTTTCCACTATTACTATTACTGATAGTATAGTTTTTTAAACACTTAAATACATAACTCACAAGCATAGCAACCTAATCATATTTCACGGGATATATCAATTTCAAAGCATAAGTCAAAGATCCTTCCCATTTTTGGAATCCAAGGTAATCTTTAAATAAGTACGCTTAAGTATACATTCATTTGCCAAATAAAACTTCTGCTCTAAATAAATTTTAAGTGATTCGTTATTAACAATAAATATTGTCTCATATAAAATCACAAATAAGGAACTCCTAGTTTGCTAAACCTGCCACCCTCTTGACTATTTCAACATTGATAACCTTGATATGTTTTTGCAATCAAAAAGAAAAAAGGAATGAATCATATTACTGTGTATGTAGTATATAATTAAAATATATTTGATAAATATATGAATGCAAACTCACAATTTTTTTTTCTTAAAATAATTGATTTTATTGAAATAATTTTACAGGGTAGAATTATTTACACTAGCAATAATACATTTCTTATTACTTGTTTTATGGGAACTAGGATGAATGCTTCAATTGGTTGAGAGTTTGATGATTTGAAGTTTCCTTATACTGGTTTCGTGGTGCTAATTGTTCATCTCTAAGCTTGATCTTCTTGATTTTGGCAAGAATTTGATTTTGTGGGATAATGATGGAATGACCAAAAATGTGATCACATCTAATTGTCCAGATAGCATAATTTAACATGATAGAAAGTCTTATTTTTGTGAAATTCCCTGCATTGATGATTTCTTGCAAATCAAATATTTTGTTTTTGTCAAAGAGCATCCACTTGTTGATGAGGATTCTGTGCATTCCAAGAACTGGACATCCAAAGAGAAGATGTGGAAAAGTTTCATCTTCTCTGTTACACAGTTAGCAGATGGAGCTTATTTTGGAGTGTCCTCTCTTATGCACTAAGAAGGAGTTAGTAGGGAGAGCTGATAGTTTGATTTTTAATACGAAGTCCAAAAATTTGCCTTCTAGCCCCTAGAAGTTGAATTGCTTTATTAATGAGTAATTATATATGTTTAGAAATCCTGAAATACTCTTTTGAGTGCTGTTGACTAGATGATATATGTCTCAGTATTTAAGCTTTATATGGTTGGTGCTGTTAAGCAGATCATTAGTTTTAAGCAATGTGATATTTTGTTAGTCCATGTAGGGGTACTCTTAGGAGGGGGTCGAAAAAAATCAATTACTATTTATTATTTTTTTGCATTTATCTTTTACAAGATAAGATTTCTATTAGCTATTTAATTATAGAAGAATCAGATAGTAGTAAAATAAAATAAAAAAACTTAAACAAACAAATAAAAAAAAAGTAGGACAAAAAATAAAAATAAAAAAATATATAAAAAAAAATACTTTTTATAAATATAGAGGATTTGAATTCAGACTTTCAAGCTCTTTTACTATCCACACTACTTCATACCACTGATACACATGACCACACACATGCAGGAAAGATAAATAATCACCAATATCCGTATTTCGTGCTAAACAGCACTCATCAGTTGGTCCAGATTACCACCTCCCATACATATATATGTGTATCAGTAGTATCAGATAGTGTGGATAGTGAAGGGACTGGAAAGATTGAGTTCAAATCCTCTATATTTACAATTAGGTTCCAGTTATAAGAGTGCCTGATATTTCAAATCTTAAAAATCCTCTTTATAAATGAATGTACATAGATTTTTTTTTCTCATGTGTCATAGCATCAGCCGGGAAGCGAACCCGCTAACCCGGGACAACTGTTTGTAAAGCAGCTGTCACTGACCTCTGGACTACCAATGCTTGACGGTACAAAAAAGATTTCAATGTTAGATTGGAAACAGAAACAATAGGTGAAAAAGATTTCAAGCTATAAATCAACAAGGTGATACTACAATTACTAAACATTTAAATCAGCATATCACAAACACGTAATTAGATCTAAGTCTGTTTTGTAGTAGATGCCAATTTGTCAGTTTCGGTAACGTAAATAATAACCATTATATCAAGCTTCTAACATAATATGACTTTTTTTGTCAGTTTTAAAATTATTATCATCAATTATTATGCCATGTTTAATATTAATTAGCAATATTGTAACGGTGGGTGTAACTGATGCCGTTGTATTCTAAAATATCAGAAATAACATTTATTTAATTAAGATGAGTTCAAAGCAATTTGTCAAAACTAATTTAAAATTTAGTTGTTTCTGCCTAGAGGCAAGTATCTCTTTATGTTTAAGAATGGAATGTAGTTCTTTTATCCGAAGCGGTCTTTCATAAATTATATTACTCCCATTTAAATATGTCATTTAAATACAACGGATACATACTATCTTACGTTTTTTTAATTATTATTATTATTGACTTAACTCAGATGACATTCAACACTGACATATTTAAATAGGAGTAATATTATTTATTTATTTTTACTTTAATCAAATATTTTACTATCATTTTAATTATTCATTTCTGTTTGTTTATTTTTCACCGTCCTTTTCTATTCTAACAGATGAGATCCATCGATTCATACATTTTAAAAATATTTAATCTATATACCGATATATAAATTCTTTTAAATATTATTTGTTTTTGGTAATCAATTCTATTACTTTAAATTAAGAATGTAATAGAATTATATACTTAATTAAGAATTATTTAATCAAATTTAACATTCCTATATTTAATCTTCACATGATCACCATCTCTTATGCTTGCTCATAACTGTTCTTACAGGCAAAACTCTTCATATGGTAGTGCCACTCAGTGCAAGCCAGAGCATCCATTGATTACGCTGGCTTGCACTGAGTGGCACTACTGTAGGGAGAGTTTTTTATATAATATATTTAATCCTCCAGTTGAATTCCAAAAACCAAACTAAAAACAAAAAGTGTTAAAAGCAGATAGAAAACAGTTTCCACCTTGCATCAGTGATATATTGAAACTAGAGGTATCGCAGCCGCCATGCAAGCAAGTAGTTGGTTGCAGACGGTTGTGGGTTCGCGTCCCCCCCGCAGAAATATGACACATGGAGAAAAAAAAAGTTAATCTTTGTAACAACAAAAAAAGTTAAGTAATTATTATTTAATACAGTATTATATAGCTATTTTTTAATGCTCTTTAAAGATTTACTGATATATTTATAACCAATTACTTTTAAAACAATGACAGATTATCCACTTAATAAAATAATATATCTGTAGCATAATTTTCACATCACTTTCCCTGCAAGGTAGGTTGTAATGCTTTGTGGAGGGCTTGAGAATGAATGGTGTAGTGAAAATTATATTACAGAACTAGTACTCATTAAATGAATAATCTCTAGTCTAATGACTAATAAAAATTATTAATATAATCACAAATTATTATTTTTTAAAAATTTACTATCTGCATTAAAATGTTAACTATTTTCCCAAAAGATCTTTATAAAAAAATATTGAAGGGAAGAGATTTCATCAACTGATGAAAATGATGATAAATTTTTTCTTGATTTATAATTATATCACTTAGAAATACTGTACTCTGAAATTGCCTTTGTTTTATTTTATAATATAAAATTAAATCAGTTTAAATTATGATTTTGCAATGTACTGGCATTGAACAAACTTTATTTACACGTGAAAAGTTTCAATTATAAAAGCTATTTTTTTAACAGATTGAAAATTACTAAAATACTGTCACCTTCAAAATCTTCAAATTTGATATAGCTAATTATAGGTTCACATTTGTTTTATGGACTTTTGTAAAAAAAAATTAACAAAATAAACTTTTCAATTTCTAGATTAATTTTCACCATTTCAGCTTAGCTTTTTTCCTAAAAAAATTGAGATTATTTTTGTTATTGTATAGGTATGCTATTTAAAACAGTTTTATCTGTCATTTTGATGGGAAATTTTATAAAGTCACGCATATTATTCTGATCGGAGATATCAGACATACACACAAAAAATATGTAATCAGAATGGCTTTTTAAAATCATAGTATACTATGAGGAAACTTAACTTTTACAAAAACCAAAGTGACAATGCTGAGCAATTCAGATGTAATAATTGAAGTGGATGCTTTGCTTTTTATTCTTTATTACTTTACAATTCCTTGTAGAACTTTCCATGATATCATCTCTTTTTAGGAATAGTTTATATTTTGTTTTTATTGCAGAAATCACTTTCCTTATAACATCAAAATGTTATTTTAAGTTTTTGAGATTTAAAATTAATTTTTTTTTTTATTATTTTATAAGTTATATATATATATTTTATGTGTCAAAGCGTCGGCCGGGATGCGAATCCTGGGACAACTGCTTGTAAGGCAACCGTGCTAACCACTCGGCCACCAACGCTTGACAGATATTTAATTTTTCTTAATGAATCATTTTAAAAACTTTCGTATTCCTTCTATATTGTTTTGTCTTAATAGTAAATTTACTGGTAAATTTCTGCTTTGTTGTATCAACTGTCTTGCAGTTATTAACAATGTATCAATTTATCTTTTATAGATTACATTCAAGTTTGAACTATCTAGAAAAACTGTTAATAATTGAAATACAGGTTTATTATATAGTTATATCAATATATGTAATATATAGGATATATGAGCACATACTTTCACACTACTCTCCACTCTATCTCATAACACTGATACACTTGAACACATATATGTCGAAAAGATAAATAATCATCAATATATGAATTTCATGCTAAACCAGCAATCATCAGTTGGCCCAGATTATCATCTCTACACATATATGCAATAAGTGCTCAAATATACATTAAGATAGCCAATCTTCATACTTTAATGGACAGGCTTCAATCCATTCCACACTCCAACTCTTCAATTATCCATCCAATTGAAAATCTGATGATGGAATGCTCAAAGGCCACTCTGAGGTCGAGATTCTCACCACACCCATGTTGACCTAAAGTCAATCTGTTAATATTTTAAAATGTTTTGCCAAGTTCTAATTTAAACTTATTGAAGTATTTTTGAAGATTTGAAGTATCAACTCTTTTTTTGCTTTTCTTGTTTTGCATTAACACATGTCTTAAATATCACTAATTAATGATCACTTTCTCTTTATGTTCATTAAGAATATTACAATCTTAAAATATGCATTTTCTTTTAGTCAAAGCATAATTCAATTCAACATATCTTTATTTGGATGCTTTTATGACTATTTCCATTTAGCATTTTTCTCAACAACAACAAAAAAATGAATATACAGTTTGTTTGTTTTTTGCAAATTCCACAAGTCTGAGTTCTCTCCCATTTCTATCACTATTATCAAATTTATTCACAACACTATGTTGTTTGGACTGATCATAAGCATTGTGTTTATCCATGTAAAAATTATTTACTTTTTTATTGCAAAGAGAACTTTCTGGGGCACAAATCTGAATTATCTGCAATTGGTATCTTTCATTAATTTGAATAATTAATTTTGCCACTTTTTCTGATCTACTATCAATCTCCACAATGTTTTTGTCCACTTATTTATTTACAATGAAATCTGCTTCTTTTGTGTTTCCAATTTTTGTACCTTTGTGGTGAACTACATCCCCATTTTATGAATGAATTTTCTTCACCTTTTCTTCAAATTTCTCAAAAGTTCAAAAATGTCCCATTTTTTATTAGACAATTATTTTTCCAATTCATGCAACTTTCTTCACTTGGAAATGGTCTGCAATTGGATGTATCAAAATAAAATATTGTCATCAAATGGCAGTTTATGTTAAAAATCAGAAGATTCTTATACTTTCCATCTTTAGCTGATTTTCACTGTCTTGATGGCAATTCTACAGCCTTCTAGAAATAAAGGCCACAATTTATGTTGGTTGCAGATGTTTGTTGTGGGTTTGCATCCCGGCCGATGCTATGACATATGAAAAAAAAAGATTTGCAATGATACATAAATTAATCCATAAACCATAAATATGCATCTATATATAGCTAGCTAGTTAATTAGAGTTTATTGTTATCTTGTTGTAACTATCTTTTAATATTTCCTCTAGCAAACTTTCGGCAATGAAGGCCCTGCGCAAATCAGAAGATCCCAGGATTTATTATGGCATTTGCAATACTGGCACTCAAATTTTTTATGAAGTCTTGAGCAATAAAGTCATTAATCCCCCCTCCCCATGTGCTTTGGTGCAGTTGGTAGAGAGTTTTACTTAAGATTGAGAGATCACATGATTGATTGTGGTACTTCTATGTTTGGCGCTCAATAATCTTACGAATTCCTGAGCTATGTCACAGCATGTTTCAATGAAAGGTTTTAACAACTTTCCTAATTATAATTCTCCATTTCTATTCTCATTCATAACTTTTCAAAGAAAGCTATCAATATTGCAATTTTTTAAAGTGTTTTAGACTTTATTATATAAACGAGGTCTCTTTTCCCCATAAAAATACAATAAAGATATGATTTTACAATAATGGACTTCAGAGTTTCACATCCAGAAATTAAGAAATATATGACCTTGCCATTCTGTTTTTATAATTTTATGTAGCATCCTTAAATTTATAATGCCTCTATGTAACAGTAATAGGAGGTAAAGATTTATACAAAAAATTAAAATTAAATATTCAGTTATATATGACCAGTTTAGTTCTATTAGTTATATTTTTATGATAAGATATCTTAGCTTTTAACTAGTCTTTTCAACAATAGCACATCTCAACATCTAACCCTTCCTTACTCACATTCTCAAGCTAAAATTCAATTAAGCTAAGATTTGGTAAAAATGTTCATTTCATTACAAACTGATAATTAAATCATGGTTTCTAAACACTAATTATTAAGCTAAAGTCTTTATAAGTTATATTTAAAATATTAAGATCAATTTTTAAATCAACTTATTTTGGTTTTTGCTTTCAATCATTTCAAATTGAAAAAAAAAACATTATCAAATCCCTATTACATCTTAATGCTTACTTTATGGAGCCATCTATAAACAATTCTAAAGATCACTTTTGAAAAACAAAAAACAAAGTTGAAGTTATATTTGGCACCAGTTTTTATTTTAAATGTCTCAAATTTCTCATCTGCGTTCCATTATGTAAAAGTCACATAACAAAAATTTTTGATGGAAAAATAATTGAAACAAATCCTTGATAGTTACAATAATAGTAATACATAAATTACTTTTTAGAAGAGATTTGAGCTCAGACTTTTAAACTACTATATCTATCAACTTTATCTTTTATAACCAGTGCACAGATAAATATATTTCATGCTGAATTAGTATTCATCAATTGGTCCAGTTCATCATCTCCCAGGGCTCAGTTTATATTATGATAAAAAATCTTCATACTTTAATGGACAGGCTTTTTTCTTCTCCACACTCCAACTCTTCAGCCATCCACATCATTGAAAATCTGATAATAGAAATGTCCAAAGCCCTTGTTGCTGTCAATATTGTTATCATACTCATGTTGAATTTAAGTAACTCTGAACTCTCACATGTAGGACCTTAATATGTCGATTTAAATATGAAAAAGAAGAATGGGCAAAATACAGGGTGAATATGTAATATTTAAATAAAAGTATATTGTCTATACTGAACTTAAAAGGATTTGAACTCAGATTTTCAAGCTTCCTACAACTAACCACTACATTTTATACAGACCAATACACATGACCACATATATAAAAGAAAAAAATGATCTCCAATATATATACATTATGCTGAACCATCATTCATCAGTTGATCCAGATCATTATATCTCTCTCTCTCTCACACACATACACACACACACACACATATATATATATATATATAATCACTGCTCAGTTAAAATTAAAATAGAAAATCTTCATATTTTAATGGACATAATCTTCTTCATGCCTGTATTATATCCATCATCTTCTATGTATTTAAATGGACATATTAAGGTCTTATACATGAGAGGTCAGCATGGATATAATAACAATATTGACATCAATAAAGTCTTTGACCATTTCATTATCGGATTTTCAATGCTAAGGATGGCTGAAGATTTGGAGGTTGGAGTACATTGAAGCCTGTCCATTAAAATATGAAGATTTGCTATCTCAATATAAATTCAGCACTGATTATATTTGTGTGTGGGAAATGATGATCTGGACCAACTAATGAGTGCTGGATCAGCATGAAATACATATATTGGAGATGATTTATCTTTTCTAAATGTATTTAGTAATGTGTATCAGTTGTATAAAATGAAGTAAATAGTTGTAGGGAGCATAAAAATCTGAGTTCAAATTCCTTCTAAATTACATTAAGTTCAATATAGACAATATACTTGTATTTAAATATTAAATCAATCTTTTATTTTTAACATTTTTTCTACATTTGTTTAGTAACAAAAACTATATAATGCTTCTTGATTTTCTAAAATCACATTTCATCTCTGTTATTTTTGACTAGAAACAATTTATTCAACAAAATCTTTTAAAGAACTTCACTATAGTGAATACCACAAATATTTGATGATAATTACTGTCAGTTGGCTATTATTTTTTTGTAGCTTAGAATCATACCAGCATATTAAAAATCAGATATGCAACTTGGCACAACTTTATGAATCTGCATATTTTTAAAAATTTCCAATAATTTTGAGGTAGCCTATCATATTTTAAAACTTTTCCAGGATTTGAAGTGATCTGTATATCTTAGATCATATTTAAATGGAGCATGTAATACACCATTAAAAGTCATCATTATGAGAAGATAAAACTTCATGAAAGCACTCAGCCAATTAATATTACAATTTGTACTTAGCTTCATCATTGCCTGCATTTTAGAACATTTAGACATATTACATTTTAATTCTTGTATTATTCGTTAAAAAACACTATACATGAATTTAATAGGATGAAATTATTGATTTTTAGATCCATATGTTACTTTCAAAGCAACAAAAATTATCTTAACCTACTATAATTAGTGAATATGTGTTTCTTCTTTGCAATTTCATTTATGAATCATTTTTTAAGTCTTCTAATCAGTTATTGAACTTCTGCTTTTAAATCTCTATATTAGTTTGTGAATATGAGGCAAAATCTCGAAAGTACTAGGCCTAAATTGATTTGATTTTTTTGGTTGATACTTATAGCTTCTTCTTCAGCGAGTAAATCACTTTTATATACTAACAGCTGTTATATAAAGAGCTCGCAAATAAGCTCTTATCCCCAGACCAGTTTCTGCTACTGGCTTCATCAGTGAGGTGCTAGGATATTCAAGCATTAGATTAAAAATACCAGGGTGAGCCTAGCACTTTATATAATGGACAACTATCAAGTAGAAAATCTGAAATTTTCAGACATCCATATGTCTTCCAATCTAGCTATCTAACTTAAATAGCCATATGGGACTGAACCAAGTCCAGATACACCATATATTAATAGCTTTAGCAACATTTGTAATACAAGCTGACATATTACTTGATTTCTTTGTAATTTTATACTAACTTGTACACCATATACGTATTTAATTTTAATTAAGTCACTAGTAATAACAACATTGATAGAGAACCTGTCAATATTCTGATTGTTGTCAGCTGAAATCTCTATCTCCTTTGCAATTTTTATCTTCTACTTATTTTTAAACCTTAATTGTAGTTATTAAACTTTGACTTTATTTTTTTATATTGGTTAGAAATCTCCATATTTAATTTATTCTTTCAAGCAGAATCGCCTTATATTTTATTTTAATCAATTCAAACTGACAATAGGATCATTGTCAGAGACCTAGTCAAGACAAAAATTTTTAAATGAATCCCAGAATAGATTTACTTGTTATTACAACATAGTTTTTGCTTATATAAACACATATATGTTAGGTATTGAAAACTGTGGTTTATTTTTAAAAAGGTTTTAAATAAAAAGCTTCTTTTTTTTCTTTTATTATTTCTCCTGCCAGCCATAAAAATGCTTTCTACCTCTTATCAAATGCAGTTTCGTAGCTGAGAGTGGAAATAACTGTTTTTATTAATTTTTTTTTAGCTTGCTGAAATTATAGCATTTTCTTTTTACAAAACTAATAAATTATGCTTCATAGAATTGCCCTCTGTTTTAATATGAAATAAATATTTCAATATCTGTTTTATATTACACTTTATGAAAATTATTTTTTTTATTGTTATTTTGTATATGTCTATTTTTTTCGTTTCTTTAATGTATAAATATGTTTCTTCTAATGGTAGAATATGTATAAATACAAAACCTTAAAACCTTTATTGAAAAAAAAAGCTACAGAATTAAAACTAAAAATCAAAATATTAATGTTGAGAAAAAGATCCTAAGTGCATAAAAATAATAAGAGTGCAAAAGTAAAAGGTAATTTAAGGGCCCAGTGTTTGATAGCTCTAATCTAGTGGTGAAATCCTCACAATGTTATACAAATGTGTTGTTTATTTTTACAATATTGTATTGGAATTGTTTAACTTAATGCAAAAGTAGAGTGACAGATTTTGGAATTTTTAACTCCATTGATTATAACAAGCAAAACTCTCCATACAGTAGCGCCATTAAGTGCAAGCCACAGAATCAACAGATATAGGAAGATTTGTGCATAAATTTTCTACCTAGTGCCTACTCATCTAATATCTCCAGACACATGTTAGCATCAAATTCAGTGCTGTTAAAAAGATTGTTTGTAAATATGTGTATTTAATTAAGGAAACGCCCCCCGTCTTTAAACTCTTTTTTTCTTTGCATAAAAGACAACTAATTAAATTACTTTTCTTTATTCAAATGATTTGCATTATGAAATACTTCTGCATTACATCCAGTGATTTTTTTTGGATTATCTAATGATGTGAAAATCAAAATAGATTTGCAAATTTTACCAGGACTTCTGCTTAATACAGCCATCAGAATTCTACTAAAATTAACTACTTCAGAGGCAGTCTTATCATATATATATATATATATATATAACTACAACCATGAAATGTCTGTATTTATAAATATATATATATATATTGTAGTATATATATATATATATATATATATAACTACAACCATGAAATGTCTGTATTTTTAAATTATATAATAATAATTCAAACAAATATATTTAACACAGTATTCAAAATTAAATAATATATTCTTTACCAGAAGTACTTTCAATTGTTTCACTGACAATCTTTATCAACTGTTAATACAAATGTACAAAAAATAAAAACTTGCATTACCCATCATTCAAATAACTCCAAAGCCAAGATTTCTAAGTTTGAATTAAGTTCTGTTATATATATGTTGGAATGTGGTTGTGGAATAAAATATATAGGGGAATCCAAATGTACATTACAAAAACGATATAATGATCATAAGACATTATATAAACGTGTACAGAAAGAAAATATATCTTCAGTAAATATGAATACTCCATCAATTATATTTGATCATAATAAAACATGTAATTATGGTTTTAAATTTAATAATAGAGATATAAAAATTATTCAAATTGAAAGGTGTAGTGAAAAATGTAAAATTAAAGAGGCAATGATGATATCTAGGAATAGAGGTGGTTTAATGAATAAACAATCAGCTAATATAAAGACAACAGAATTGTGGGAAATTTGAATAGATTGAATGATGGGTAATGCAAGTTTTTATTTTTTGTACGTTTGTATTAACAGTTGATAAAGATTGTCAGTGAAACAATTGAAAGTACTTCTGGTAAAGAATATATTATTTAATTTTGAATACTGTGTTAAATATATTTGTTTGAATTATTAATATATATATATATATATATATAATTATTAATATATATATATATATATATATTCAATAGATTAGACTCCTAATTTTGAGCCCTATAAAAACCTGGCTTCCATTTGTAAACATTATAATGTTTGCAAATGAAGCAACTTGTCTCTAGAAAATCAAATAAAAAGATATCTATTTCACATTAAACTAAAGGACATCTATTTGTAATCGATCTTCAATACAATCTATTATTTCTCTTACACAGATATACAGAAATAAAAATATGCACTCAACAAAAAGTAAATTTTTTCTAGCAAACTCTTATAACTGATCTACAAGCTATATATTTTGGAAACTCATATGAGACTAATGTCCTCATTATTTCTTAAAAAATTATAACTAATTACAGAAGAAAATATGCTAACACATTTTTGATACCATTTTAAAAGTAAATTCCATATCCACAAATTTTCCCATTTATCTTTTTTTTTATTTTGATAAAAATAATAGTAACCATAATATATTACAGTAAATCATGCTCAAAATACATTTTATCCCAATAAGCTGCACCCAGATACACATTTGACACCAAAGTTTTCATTTGTAATTATGTATGATCACTGCACTTACTAAATAAATTTTAATGCTATTTGGTTTATAAGAATTTGTAATATTAACAAGTAGTATATTGAAAAATTTTGTGAGTATTAATATGTAAAAGAAAATAATGGATGTAAAAGTGAATAGAGAAATATCCTCACACTCTCTAACTAACACTTCAGATTGGCCTATATAATTAGAATGTATGTTTAAAGGTAAGATGGCAGCTCTTTTCAAGAGTCTTTATCTTGTGTTTGAATTTGTGAATATTCTCAGTAGTTAACATGACATCATTGAGCTATTTATAAGAGTACTACAGTGCATATATTAAAGATGGAAATCCCTTTTTTTTTAATTACATATGAATTTGAATATTGCATAGTTTCTAAGAATTTGTAATATTAATATCTAAATTGAAAATTTTTGTGAACGTTAATGTGTGAAAGAAAATAATGGATGTAAAAGTGATTAGAGAAACATCTGCATACTCTCAAACTAAGACTTCAGATAGGCCTATATAATTAGAATGGAGGTTTAAAAATAACATGATCACTCTTATCTTTTCAAAGGTCTCTATTTTGTGTTTGAGTGACATCGTTGAGTTATTATAAGATCAATGCAGTGCATATATTAAAGGTGCAAATCCTTTCTCTCTAATGAATCACATATAATATAATTTTTTAATATTTCAATAAATATGCATAATCACTATGCTTTGTATCAATATTCCCTTTCTTTAAAAAAATAGACTTCTCTCCTTGCTTGGCAAGCTAAGGTCATATACATGTTCTACTTATCAAAATATTTTAGTCTGTCATTATGTTGGGGGCCGAGTGGTTAGGACAGCTACCTTACAAGCAATTGTCCTGGAATTCGCTTCCCGGCTGACACTTTGACATATAAATATATATATATTCATTCTAAATTTTTTTTTCAGCATCACATTTTTAATTTGTCAAAAAGAGTTTTTTTTTTTTACTTCTGAAGCTGTAACCTATATTAAAATGGTAATCAACATTATATTAGACAGAAGAGCAGTTCTGACACAATTTTGTTAGATATTGTAGTTCCTTTTATTCCATTGTACACAATTGTTCATGAATTAAGTAAATATGACAATGATAAATCTTTTCCTTATACTATGAACAATTTGTTTTTTAAGACAGAAAAATATACATTACCTTAAGGAATAAAATCTTACCTATATTGAAGCATTTTAATTCTATCTCACGAGCTTCACAAACAAGTGCAATTACTTCTTACTACTTATATTAAACTACTCTCTTTAATATTTCAAACAGCTTATCCAATATACGTATTACCTTATTGATTAGATATCAAACATATATCTTATACGAAGGACTCACCTAGTTTACTGAGAAATATGTTCTGAATTTAAGTGTGGCATTTTCACAGTCAAAACAATAATACCTGTTTGTTTTTTTTTCATATGTCAAATGCGTTGACCGGGAAGCGAACCTGGGCCAGCTGCTTGGAAGGCAGCTATGCTATGTGCTCTACCACACAGTTTTTTCTATTTTTTGACAATTTTTTCACATAATATATGAGAATGACAATACAAAAAAGCTTAATTGAATCAATAAAAAACACCACAAACTCTTTTAGCAAAGTATATTAATCAAAACCACTTATTACATCATTGATATTAAATATTAGTAAAATCAAATCTTTGAGTGCTAAACTAATTTGGGCAAGAATGCAGTAGCCATTACTATAAAGAAAATGTCAAACAGTCTTGGTACAATGGCTTCTCATTGCATATTTGAACTAAAGAAGAAGGTTTAATGAGATGATGAAATTGGTAAGATGAACACATTAAGCTGTAAGAACTTATGCCAATTATGTTTACAAATGCTTGGTTACTCATCAATATTAAATACACAAAAGATATTAAAACTGAAATATAAATAACCACCAATTTTTGCATTCTTTATGAAAATTAAACGTTGGATGGCACTTACTCATTGTAGGGAACTCTAAAATTTAAATTTAGATTCATCATTAGAAAGTTCAGATTTTGATATTTGAACTTTTATAAACTAAACTTGAAGGCTTTACCAATGAATATTTTTTGTCCTATAGGATGCTAACTGCAAACTTTCACCTCTTTCTGTACTCTTTCTAAATCACCACTAAATTTTGCATGAACCCTTTTCAATTCCTTTACCTCCACCTTGAACTGGTTTACAGATTTATCCAGTAATTTTTTAAACTTCCCTAATTCTGCTTTACTCTCTGCTGTGGATTCACTCATAGACTTAAACATACTTTTTTCAAAAATTAACTGATTCTCATTAATAATATCTTGAAGCTTAACTTCAATCTCAGCCTTAATTTTAGTAATGAATTGGTCTGACTGCGACTCCACTTTCTGAATCTTACAGCTCATCTCACTAATTTGCCCTATTATTTGTGTCAGTTGACTCATTGAGTCTATTATTTTCACTTCAAGCTTCTTCAGACTGGCATTTACCTTCTCATCATGGATCATAAAATTATTCCCAATTTTTTCCAACTGAACTTCTGAAATGCTTTTTATAATCTAGGAAGCTGGCCTTAATTTCCTCTAGCTTAACATCTGATTCACCTTTGGCTGCCTTACAACTATTTTCCAATGACTGAAATTTCTGATGAAATTTTTCCACTGTTTTCACTCTGGAAAGGTCTATGTTCTCTTTTACAAACTCCTGAACTTCAGCCATCTTAGCCTCTAAACTGGTAACTTTATTCTCAAAACTATCTAGCTTTCCAGATATCTTTTTCTGAGACTGCTCCTCAAACTTCATAGGGGTGCTCATTTACTTTTCCAGACATCTTACCAAATCCACTCTCCATATGTTCAAATATTAATATAATCTGTTGTTGGAGGTCAAGATTGGCAACCCTTTGGGTCCCTTCCAGATCTTTAATCCCTTCAAAATCACTCATCTTAGGTATTTTATTAGAAATAGCAACTATATTTCAAGGTCCTTTAACACAACTCTCATCTTCATAATGATATCTATACTTTTAGAACTATGATGAATTAAAATCTGTTCAAGCCAATCAACCTCTAAATCATCACCACTAATAACCTATCTCAAATGGTACATATCACATGTATATTAAAATGATCTAAACCCCAACTATAATCATCACCAGTAATCACAACTTATAACCCCCCCCCCCATAATGTTAGCCTCTCACAATTTAATCATAAATATGTTGGCATATTCTAGAATACAATTGCTATTATCACCAGAAAACCATATAAATAATTTGAAGTGGTATATACATTGAAAAGAAATATTTAATATTTCACTGTTGTTACACAACATCTGTCACATGACAAATATTCATGCAGTTGATAAATACATTGCACAGGCTAAAACCTGCATTTATATAGGTAATATAGGTGGGATTCAAACTCAGACTTTTACATGACCCACTACTCTCAGTGCCATCTCATATAGCTGACCCACCTGATCACACACATGTTGATTATTTATCTTTTAGACATGTGTGTGATCAGGTGGGTCAGCAATATGAGATGGCACTGAGAGTAGTGGGTCATGTGAAAGTCTGAGTTCGAATCCTGCTTATACTACAGTCAATAAATTTTAGTATTCGATTTTGAAAAGAAAAAAAATCTAAAGACCCGAGTTCTGACTTTATTATGGGTCTGCGAATAAATTACTATTTAACTTAAAATTATATATTATTTGTCAATAAATTTACATTTTAAATGAAAAAGAACAAAATTATATATAAACAAATGACCCGAATGAGAGTCTTAAATACTGTATTTTCAGAATGGCATCACAGCTCTGATGTCTATTTCAAACTATAAACCAATAAGTATGTCCTTGTTCCAGAGAATATATGATATATTCATGACAACTTTTAAATCCAAAGCACATTTTATCGATTCCAATGTTTTGTGTATATATCCCAATTATTTTTTCAAATAATAATTATCTGATTTACATGACATTACACACATAAGTACTAGCTTATATTTAGAATGATATAAAAGAGATATTCTTTCATGAACAGATATTATTTCCAAAATATTACAAATAAATAGATGCTAGTTTTTATCTAGGATGATATGATGGTAATTAAACATATTCATATTGTAATGGAAATAGAAGAAACAGCGAAGGCATTCTACTTCTTATGTTTTTATTTTATATATAATAATAAGTATTCTTAAATTTAAATCATTCACCTTCTGTTACTGCAAGCAAAGAGAACATATGGACATAAACGAATCTATATCCATACTTGACCGAACCTGTGATCATGCGGATATTGCCCCCAGGTTATCTTTCATGGTCAAACATCTCTTGACTGCGATATTGCCCCCAGGTTATCTTTCCTGGTCAAACGTCTCTCGACTGCTGTAATTATTAAAGAATTACAGTACTTGGATAAATTATAAATTTAATGGGATCAGAAATACCATACCACTAGCCTCACATGTTACTTAGTACTCAAAATGGAGTAATAATTATAACCCAAACCCCTCTGGGTATATTAACTATTTGGAATGGTGAAGAATGAGACAAAACAGACAAAATAATTAAGAAATATTTAATATAATAAATAAATAACAAAAAAGAAATCAATTGAAATATTTACATAAAATAAAAAAAATCATTTGATATAATGCTATGATTAAATGTATGGGTTAAATCCTATAAATGATTATAATCTACAAAAAATAAATATCCATTTACAGTCGTCATTCCAAGTATTAGAAAGAGTTTAATTATTGTCTATCTCATTAATATCTGGAATTTGCAATTGCTTTAAATCAAGAGTATGTGCACATATGTTCTATATAGGTGTTTTATGTAATTTACCTAGGTTTTTCCTCATCTCTGACATGAGTTAAGGCCCTGCTGACCATCCTGTGGAATTCATCCACTTCTTTAGCAGAGACGGCCGCTCTTAGGTTGGACTTGGTTTGTGGAATTTCTTATCCATAGTGATTTCTCCATACTAGGGCATCAAGGATATGGCAGGTGGATCATCAGGCAGGTGCTACACTGACAGTTGTTACATGGCGACAATGACCAAACAAGCACGGTGGGTCTGAATCGACCAGCGATCATGATGGCCCTTAGCCATACATCCTTGAAGCTTCACTTATGTTGTAAATTATTTTCCTGTTCATACAGTGTTCAGTTTTTTACGTCAAGGTCCTTTCACTCAGCTTCTGAGTTTCTTCTTTTTAAATTTTTTAAAGGATTTTCAAGTCTGCTTTCTACTGTATTCTAATCTGCTTATTATCAGAGCAGTGTCCTCACCGAAGTCTCTATGTCTACTCTTTTTTTTTTCAATTCATTCTTTAATGTCTTTTTCCAAATTCTTTCATTATCTTGATCTTTTTGTTTGTAGCTTTCTTTTCACACTTTTCACTTTAAGACGCCTTCAACAACTTATACAAATTTACTTTTTTCATACAATTTTGCAGCAATATTTTACATTTGTTTATTATTTATTTCTTTTTCTTTTTTAATAATTTTTTAATAAAATTATTTTCATTTGACATGCATTAAACATTGCTCTCTTTATACATACTTTCACACATGCATTTTGTTTTTGTCAAAATGTGTACTTTTTTGGAATAGATCTTTATCTTTTGCCAAATTTTAAATTCTATTTCTAATCTTATTTAAACTCCTAACTACTTACCTTTTATTTTTATAAATCATTTTTTAGTTCCTATTTCGTTTATATTTCATTTTTCACTTTTGATTTTAAACCAAATACGATTTCAATATTTTCTAACTTTACTTTTTATATTTTTCAAAATATACACTTTAGAGGGTAAAAGATAAGAATCTTGTTCAATTTCATTTCCCTCTCTTTCATTTTATTACGGTAATAAATTAAGACATTATCTTTCTTCATTGGTTTAATTCTTTTATTTATTTGTTTTTATTTTATTTCGAAAAGAAAACTACAATATTTAATATTGTTTAATATTAAATATATACATGGGTAATAGCAGTATGTGCGATCATCACAATATCTTAAAAAAAATTGATCAATCAATCTAGTAAAATTACACTAGCGAGTAGATGTGACTTTCGCACACCTTCTGATATTTGTATTCCATTTTTAAAATATAGGTAACATCCATTGTTAAGGATAAAATATTCTGATGGTTTATAATGTAAGAAGCAATTCCGATGATTTTTTCCTTTTCCCATACGTTTTTTCCCCATATCATTTTCCCATACATTTTTTTTATATACTGCCTGGTTTAGTCAATTATATACTTTAAAGGAAATTAACCCACACATCAATTGAGACAAATTATTTCATCTTTTGGCCGATTTGCCCCTTGGTGAATTTTTTGTAAGTATTATATGTTAAAATGCGTGTAAAACGGTATAATTTATTATAATAATTTTTTTGCCCAAAATTTTGTGATAAAAAGCATGAATTCAAAATTCCCACTCTAACAATAGACATAAGCTCCACCCTGACATGCAGCCATTGTATGTTGCCAAAGCTGTAAAACGTTCAGTGTTTTACGACATTGAAGTTTCCAATGATGCAAAAACATGTTTATTTGCGAATTTATTACCATTTTAAATATTTTTTTAAAAATAATTTACACTATATTTATTAGATATCAAGAAATATAAATTATTAATAACTTATTTTGACTTGAAATACTTTATTTTCAAAAGTATAACATTATATTAGCAGCTAATGTAAATATGGCCTGAAGCAAATTAGAAGACTAGCTTTGACATAAACAATCTACTTTATATTTACGAGTAAGAAAATATCGCAATTTTGCAATAAATATTCAAAATATTTAGACTTTTAAAGCATAATTCATTAGATATAAGAGAAATAAATAATTATTCGTTCAGATGTTTCAAAATAATCAGAATTAAAAACTATTTTGTTGATTTTATAAACTGAACATAATCTTTCTAGAAATGATAATGTGTAAAGTCTTTGTTTTGATTGCGATCTCATTTTTTAAATATTTACAGAAACAAAATATGAACATTTAAAATTTATTTCAGTAGTAAATAAAAATATCTATCATATGAAGTCAAAATTATTATTTTCTGATCAGCAATAATCATTTTATCATATATTTTACATTGATGTGTGAGTCTAATCAAACATCAGAAAATGCTGAAAAGTAAGAGGCATTAAGCTGCATTTTCAGTAGGTTAAAAGAAAATCATATAAAGAAATTTATACATGCTTCTGTTTAAAGCCAAGCAAGAGAGAGAGAGTTCAAACTATTCAGTTGTATTTCACTCTATATTCACTCTTTAAGCAATTTCTGGTAGTGTTCCATAAATAAATACAAAATCTTATACATAAAATAATAATGAATAAAATTTTTTTTTACAATTATTATATTTAAATTAATAAGCATTTACATTTTTAATATATAAATATCATTTTTCATTCTAACACAAATAAAATAATTTATGATACATTCTCACTATATTATACTGGAAATAATATTTTTATACAAATTTCCATAGTCTAATATCATGCACATAAAAAGGACAAATATATTTGTAATATTAAACAGTTATTTGTTTTGTTTATAATTTACTATCTTGAATGTAGTAATGAAAATGAAACATATAACAAAAAATGATAATTTTATCAAACTATATTTTATTATTTACATATTCATTTTCTTTTTAAAATGAATAAAGTCAATCTACAATCTTAAATGAATAAAGTCAATCTACAATCTTACAACACAAATAATAATAAATAATCTTATATTGCAGAGTGATTTGTCACTTTTTAGGTAGTATAGTAAAAAATATATTACATTTTAAGAAAGGCTGACATCTCTTAAAATGCATTTAATTCCTATCATTTTCTCTCCTTGTTTGTAAATATTTTTAATAAACTTTTTAAAATTACATTACAATATCTTATTTAAGCTTGTACTTTGATGTGCAATAGAACTCAGTGAAAATTTGCTGCCAACAAATACAGAGACTTCAGATCACTCAAATAAATATGAAGAGATGCATGTTAGGAGTAACAAGAAGAAATCAAAAACGCAATATATGGGTAAGAGAACAAACAGATTTTATTGACATCATTGAACAATTTAAAAGACTGAAGTTTGGTTGGGCTGGACATATTGGTAGAAGAGATGATAATAGATGGACAATTGAAATCTTAAACTGGATCCCAAAACATTGTAAAAGACCCAGAACAAGACCACATGTGAGATGGATGGATGAAATAAGAAAGAGTGCAGGGTTGTTGTGGAGAAGAGAAGCTAAAGATCAGAGTAGATGGTTTGAACTTAGAGAGACCTTCATCCTGCATTGGATTGATAATGGTTGATGATGATGATGATATTAAATGGAAAAAAGTGATTATATAAGTGTATATACAAGTTAAGATTTTTATCTGAAGAGAGTTCAAGTAACTAAAGAACTGATTATCAACTCAATGTATCTTTTCATAATTTGATTAAAAAATATATAAATAGTTTTATTTCTGTTTAATCCTTTTATAAATAGTAAAAAATGTCATTGGAAATAAATAAATGAATCGTTGATAGCTAAGACATCATGTGATGCTCAAACAGTGTTATTGAAAGGATAAGGTTCAATGGGGGATCTTTATCCCTTTTATCATTACACTAAACTGTATGCAGAGGGCAGAAAATTTTGAATGTTGTATTTACAAATAAACTTAACAAATAAGCATGGATTACAAAGAAGAAAAAAAATTAAAAAAACGAATGACAAAAAATATAACTAAATAATGCACAAAAGATTGCATAATTATATGATTAAGCAAAAAAAATATGATTAATTTTGTTCAAACAAAAATAAGTTATCATTCATCATCATCATCACCAATCATTATAAATCCGTTGCAGGATGATCTCTCCAAGTTCAATCCATCGATCTTTAGCTTCACTTCTCCACATCACCCTGCACACTTTCTTATTTCATAAATCCATCTTGCATGTGGTCTCTTTCTGGGTCTTTTACAATCTCTTGGAATCCAGTAAATGACTAAATATCAGAAATATGAAAGTATAATAATGTGCTACAATATAAATCAATAAAAATCATTTCTGATGTTGTTCAAATATTATCACATATTCATATATTTGATTGTTTAATTTCTCAACCATGATTGTTTAATTTCTCAACCTCTCATTAGAAAGGTAACCTAGCATACCTATATAAACAATAATATGTATTGATAGGAAATATATATCACAAATTATTAATTAAAGGATTTTATTACCATTTTTTTTGTTTAAATCATTGTGCCAAGACAGTAATTTTGTTTTTCAATACATAAATTTTTGGCAGACTTTAAGATGAAACGTGAAAAAAATGAGTGTAAGATATCTTGCACTGGTATATTCCAATCGTGGGTTGTGTATTGTTTGTCATTGATAGTTTAACTGAAGTCTCTTCAAAATATATACTAGAGGGTTTTAGAAAATAACAATACTGAGTTTAATAACTGAAACACAGGTTTATTATATACCTGTGTCTATATATGTAATATATAGGGTATATGAGCACAGACTTTCACACGACCCACAACTCTCCACTCTATCTAATAACACTGATACACTCAAACACATATACGTTGAAAAGATAAATAATCATCAATATACGTATTTCATGCTAAACCAGCAATCATCAGTTGATCCAGATTACCATCTTACACATATATACCGTAAGTGCTCAGATATATATTAAGATAGACAATCATCTTACTTTAATGGACAGGCTCCAATCTACTCCACACTCCAACTTTTAACCATCCATCCAATTGAAAATCTGATGATGGAATGCTCAAAGGCCACCCTGAGGCCAAGATTATTGTCACACCCATGTTGACCTAAGGTCAGTCTGAACCCCACATGTATAGGACATAATCCATTTAATACATATGAAGGATGGGCAGACATCTCTACAATGTAATAACTGAAACACAGGCTTATTATATACCTGTGTCTATATATGTCTATACTGAGTTTAGTTCAATATCACATGACTTTGAAGTATTTATATTTCATTATCTCAGTATCATAAAAGAATAAATGCAATTACTACATTTATAAATATTTCAGAAGCATCTCTGCTTTGAAGAAGGCAGATTAATTAGAAATTGATTATCAGAGGTTGTTACTCTTGGTAGTTATTATTCTTTGGTTTATTCATATGTGTACAATTAATTAAGTTGAATATGAAAACCCTTTGTGTTTAACAAACAAAACACACTCATCTGATAGTTTGAGTAAAAAAATTGTTATTAAAACAAAATTTTATTTTTATGTCAAACCTTAAAATAATAAAACTCACTTCAGTGGTTTGTACTTAAAGGAATGCAATTGTTAAGAAAACATATTTTTTAAAAATTAAAATATAGCATAGCATGTCAAAATAATTTTCGTATCAAAATTGGATTTAGTTTTTTTAGCAAAATACATGCGAATAATTTTTAAAATGTTCATATTTAAACTAATATAGTGTAATAAATTCTAATCATAAAATTTGACAATCATATAAGGTTAAGAGAGATGACATCATGAAATTGGTAGAAAATTTTTATCAAGAATTATATAGTAATAAAGAACAAGTACCTCCTATATCTATTACATCTTCCGAATTGCCCTGAATTTTAAATGAAGAAGTGAGAAATGCAATTAAATGTATGAAGAAAGGAAAGGCTCCAGGTAATGATGGAATTATAATTGATATATTAAAAGAAGCAGGTGAAGAAACAGAATTTTTTTAAGCAAAGTTATATACCAAATGTCTAAATGATAAAGATGTACCAGATGATTGGAAGAATGCAGTAATAATATTAATATTTAAAAAAGGTGATAAAGAAGATATTAGAAATTACAGACCTATCAGCCTTTTATCAGTTTTATATAAAATTTTTACCAAGATAATTACAACTCGTCTACAGAGAACATTGGATTTCCACCAACCAAGAGAACAAGCTGGATTTAAAAGTGGTTTTAGTACAGTAGATCATATTCAGGTACTGAGAGAAGTTATAGAAAGGACAAATGAATATGAGATGTCATTATGTTTTGGATTTGTAGATTATGAAAAGGCATTTGATTCTATAAACATTTCTTCAGTGATTAAAGCATTGGATCATCAAGGTATAGATCCAGGATATTGTCATATTTTAAAGAATATTTATAAAAATGCAACAGCAACAATTAGATTACATAATGATACTGGGAAAGTCAACATTGAGAAAGGTGTAAGACAATGTGACTCCATATCTCCAAAACTTTTTACAGCAGTGTTGCAAGAAGTATTTTATGGTTTAAAATGGGAAACTAAAGGAGTGAAAGTAAATGGAGATTATTTAAGTTATTTAGATTTCACAGATGATGTAGTTGTTTTTGCAAATAATGCTTCAGAGCTGCAGGAAATGTTGCAGGAGTTATCAGATGAAAGTAGGAAAGTAGGACTAAAGATAAATGTTAAAAAGACTAAAGTAATGTTTAATCGATTTGCTCAAAATATGAAAATAAAGATTGATTATGATGAATTAGAAGAAGTTAACAGTTACAAATACCTTGGTCAGATTATTAATACAGATAGAAACATAATGAAGGAAATTAATCATAGAATTAAACTTGGTTGGAGTGCTTTTGGTAGAAATAACTTGATATTAAAAGGAAATATGCCTATGTGTTTGAAAAGGAAGGTTTTTAACAAATGTGTTTTTCCAGTTCTTACTTATGGATCTGAGACTTGGACACTCAATACAAGAGCAATACAGAGACTTCAGACCACTCAAAGAAGTATGGAGAGATGTATGTTGGGAATAATAAGAAGAGATCGAAAACACAATGTATGGGCAAGAGAACAAACAGGTGTTATTGACCTCATTGAAAAAATTAAAAGATTGAAGTGGAGTTGGGCTGGACATATTTCTAGAAGAGATGATAATAAATGGACAATTGAAATTTTAAACTGGATTCCAAGAAATTGTAAAAAACCCAGAAAGAGACCACATGTGAGATGGATGGATGAAATAAGAAAGTGTGCAGGGGTGATGTGGAGAAGAGAAGCTAAAGATCAGAGAAGATGGATTAAACTTGGAGAGACCTTCATCCTGCAGTGGATTTATAATGGTTGATAATGATGATGATGATGATATACTGTACACTGTTGTCTTACAATTGAGATTAAACAAAGTGTCTGAAAGCATTTTTATATGCAAATGTTTTTGATTAGGTAAATACAAAATATAGATATAAGCATAGAATCATGACATTAACATATGAGTAGTTCAATATAATATTATCTCATATATTTGCAAAATAAACTTTTATAAACCTCTCCCTATTTTAGCATTATATATATATATATATATATATATATATATATATATATATATATAGATATATATATATATTTATATATATATATATTGAATTAAATGTTTATAGATATATATAGCTCTAAACAAACTTTATTTTTATAAGGGCCAAAATCTCTATCATTAAAACCCTACCTCCAGACCAATTGGTTTTGAGCTTATGGCTCACCTCAGTGGAGAACTGGGTCTCTAGAAACTAGATCTAAAATACTAACTCAAAAGTCAGCACTTATAAACGTGTTTCTATCAATTTAAAAGTCTGAACTTTTCAGATACCTAAATGTCTTCAAATCCAGCTTTGCAAACCAGATAGCTATATGGGTCTGAATTCAGCTCAGTTTTACCATATAGTAATAGTCTCTGCAATATAGCATCACAAAAGCCATCAAAGGCACACTCATAATAATTAATAAAAAAAATGCAAGCTTAAAAGCAAGTTACAAAATTTATAACTTGTTTTATTAGTCATTATAAGTGTACCTTTGATAGCTTTTGCGATGCTATATTGCAGAGGCTATTACTATATGGTGGAACTGAAGTGAATTCAGACCCATATAGCTATCTGGTTTGTAAGGCTGGATTTGAAGACATTTATGTGTCTCAAAAGTTCATGCTTTCAAATTGATAGAAACTTGTTTTATAAGTGCTGACTTTTGAGTTAGTATTTTAGATCTAGTTTCTAGAGAACCAGCCCTCCACTGAGGTGAGCCATAAACTCGAAACCAATTGCTCTGGAGGTAGGGTTTTAATGATAGAGATTTTGAATTCTTTCTCTTTTGGCACTTATAAAAATAAAGATTGTTTAGAGCTATTGGCAAGCGCCATCTAGTGATCATTCAAATGCAAGCTTAAAAGCAAGTTACAAAATTTATAACTTGTTTTTTTAATTAAGAATAGTTTTAGTGCATCAGTTATCATTTACATAAGTTTGAATCTGAATCAGACCAAGTTGAAAATTTGTTTTATTCAATCTTAGGATTTTTTGAAGGTAGCCAAACACATAGATAACCTAGTTAATTAGTCAATATTTGGTGGTAAATGGGTATCTTGTTATTCTTAGCAAAAAAATAAAACAAGAATAAAAAGATGCTTAAACTTTCACCATCTAATTGATAAACCTGGCAAATAATATTTTCTTTTACTGTTCTTGTATAAAGAATTAGTGAAATAACCTTTGCTTTACATCACATGATCACCATTTGGTGGCTGTTGGAGGGTTGCATTAGGTCCTAAGATCTAGATGCAGTGCTCTCAGATCCAAGACTTCTCACTGATGAAAGCCACAAGTTAGAAACTAGTCTGGGGATATTGATGAGTAGGCACTAGATAGGGATATTATGTGCAAGCCTTCTGACATTCATTGATTACTCTAGCTTGCATTGAGTGACACTACTGTATGAAGAGTTTTGCCTGTTTTAATAACAGTTATGAGCAAGCATAAGAAATGGTGATCATATGATGTTTAGTGGTCTAATACCAATCCTGCTTAATAGTATAATGGTGATTATGGTTATTAAAAAACCAAAGACATCAAAATGTATGGGTACTGAACTCAGTTCAGACCTATATGACTATATAAGCTAATGAGCTTGGATTGAAAATATTGTGTTTTCAATTTTATCCTCATAGTTCTGCAGTTAAGTAAAGATAAAAGATGGCTGCTGGAGGGTTGCATTAGATCCTAAGATCTAGGTGCAGTGCTCTTAGATCCAAGGCTCCTCACTAACAAAAGCCACAAGTGAGAAACTAATTTGCAGATATTGGATAAGTAGGCACTAGATAGGGATTTTATGCACAAGCCTTTTGGCATCCATTAATTAGTCTAGCTTGCACTGAGGGGCATTACTGTATGGAGAGATTTTGCCTGTTTTAATCTTTGCTTTACAGTAAGCTAATAAAAAGCTGTTTTGCATTTACCGATACATAATAAGATTAATGTTGATTTAGATTCTTTTTTGTATAAAAATTGTCTAATAAACATGTTTAATTTCTTTTTTTAACAGAAATAATTTTAAATATATATATATTTTATATAGTGGGAAAATGTGGAGATACATTGTAATAACAATTTATGAAAAATATAGTATGTGATTAGATAGAAATTGTCTTGTGATTATAACTAGTTAAAATTATAATATAAAACACCAGTTTTCGATATTGAGTAAAGCTGTATCCAACAAAGAGTACAACTTAAGAACAGCGTCACCATAAAAAATTGATTATGACGATGATACAAAAAGTAAATAAATCATGAACTATTGCTAAAATTAAAAAAAGGAAAAAAAAAGCTTTTAAAAATAGCAAGAACGAACGATGTTAATTACTAATTTTTCTCACTACTAAAATTAATCTAAAAGAAAATAGTGTTATTAATGAATTTTGTTTAACAATAGCCAAGTTAATTTTTTTAATATGAAAAAAATCAATTAGTTTTACTATTGCATGATAAAAGCAAAACTAAGTAAAAATTATTGACTTATTTTTCTCTTTGAATTAAAACAAAGTCTACCTTCCCATAAATTGTTGAAAATTAATTAGTCTCTCATTTTCCTTAATGCTAAGAATTATAATTAAAATATTATCAGTCGTAAACAATTCTAATTTTCAGTCTGGTTTTACCACACCTTCCACTTGCTAGAGGCGTAGTAATCTATAAACGATCGCATTTTTAATAAACATGTTTATTATTGGCTTTTAACGAGCAACGTTTTTCGTTGTCCAACCTATATATCTGTTTTTATGTGTATTTTTATTATATATATAAATCAATAATCATCAGATGTCTTAATAGTTTTATACGCAATATTCATTACTTAAGTTTATATGTAGAACCTGGCTAGCGTAATGATAGAGTGGTGGTTTTTGGGATCTGAGGATTCCTGAATTGAACTCAACCTGTTATTTTTGGTACACAAATATCATAAGATAGTTTGAACAATTAAACATTTAATTATTATTTTTTATTAACATTTCATTTGCGAGAATTTTAAAGATTTCTGCAGATGATTGGTGAGGTAACCAAACAAAAGGGTACTATAGCTGGATAATAACAATTATAACCTATTATGTTATTTATTCCTTCATTAGCATCCACTTAAAACAAGTATGGCCACTTCAAATTAAAAAAAGATACAAAATTAAAAATCTAAAGATGAGTTTTGCTGTGATTATAAATGCGCAACCATGAAAACAAATACATCCATGGAACTGTTGTCTGTCGCATTCCGGTGCTATTTTTTAACTTTTTCTACATTTGACTTTTAAAAAGACTTCCATTTTTGTCAGTTTTGTCTAATTGCAGCTCTTCAGTCATATTACCCATTAAAAGCAATCATTATTGCTTTTTTAGATAGTCTTTGAGATAATTTTTATAACAGAAAGTCTACCTCAAATTTACTATAATATATATTAAAATCTAGTATTATTGATTCGTTTTATATATCAAATCTTTATGAAATCAGGCTCCTTCAATAGTACATTCAATATTATCATTCCCAGCAAGTTAAAAAAAATAAAAAATGTTTTATACTCTTGCCATCATAATATGATGCATCACATGATCACTATTTCCTACGCTTGCTCATAACTGTTATTAAAACAGGCAAAACTCCCCATACAGTAAGCCAGAGTAATCAATGGATTCCAGAAGGCTTATGTATAAAATCCCTATCTAGTGCCTACTCATCCAACATGATCAGATTAGTTTCGAGCTTGTAGCTTTCATCAGTGAGGAGCTCTCAGATCCAAGGCTCCTCACTGACGAAAGCCACAAGCTAAAAACTAGTCTGGGGATATTGGATGAGTAGGCACTAGATTGTGATTTTATGCACAAACCTTCTGGCATCCATTGATTACTCTGTCTTGCACTAAGTGGCACTACTGTATGGAGAGTTTTGCCTGTTTTAATATATGATGCATCTTTAAATAAAGTTTTTCTAGTGGCTACTAAATTCCATGAATAAGAAGACTAATCTCCAATCCTTATAGATAATTAATTTAGTTGTAATAATTATATTACTATAATCCAACAGTCTATTTTTTAATTTATTAAATGTCACAGCAGTTTATTGGACTTTGGGTTACACTTCTAGATCCAAATTCAGTTTTACAAATAAAGCTATCAAGATTATCGATTCACCCTATTAATAGTGGAAAACCATCCAAGCTAAAAGTTTTTAAATATTTTTCTTCCACTACTGATTAACAAAAATAAGTGTATTTTTTTAACATTAATACTAAAACAAAATATTTATATATTGAATTCAAAACATAAAAAACTTTCTAATTCATTTTTTGGATAGAAAAGAATACTGAAATTTAGCACCTGAAAATTTAGAAATCAAGATGAAGTTCATGTGTTTGCTTTTAAACAGTCAAATTAAAATCTTCACCATCAAACTTATATCACATCTTAATGTTATAAACTGTTACAAGGATCACTTTTATAAAAATACAAAATAAAATTGGGGTTAATACAAATCCCTGTTTAGTAGCATTTTTCATTTCAAAGGCCTCAAATTTTCAATTTACAATAGCAATATTTAATATATAGGTATATGAGCACAGACTTTCACATGACCCACCACTCTCCTCCTTATCTCATAACACTTATACACTTGAACACATATTTGTCGAATAGATAAATAATCACAAGTATATGTATTTCATGCTAACCAGCACTCATCAGTTGATCCAGATTATAATCTACCACACACATATATAATTGATGCTCAGTTTATATTAAGATAACCAATCTTCATACTTTAATGGACAGGCTTCAATACACTCCACACTCCAACTCTTCAACCATCCATCTAATTGAAAATCTGATGGAATGCTCAAAGGTCACCCTGAGGCCGATATTCTCATCACACCCATGTTGACCTAAAGTCAATCTGACCCCTCATGTATAGGACATAATCCATTTAATACATATATGAGGGATGGGCAGACATCTCTACTATGTAGTAACTGAAATACAGGCTTATTATATACCTGTATCAATATATGTAATATATAGAGTATATGAGCACAGACTTTCACATAACCCACCACTCTTCACTCTATCTCATAACACTGATACACTTGAACACATATATGTTGAAAGGATAAATAATCATCAATACATATATTTCATGCTAAACCAGCAATCATCACTTGGTCCAGATTATCATCTTTACATATATATGCAATAAGTGCTTAGATATATGTTAAGATAGCCAATCTTCATACTTTAATGGACAGACTTCAATCTTTATTTTCATTGAATCATGTACAAGCTGTAAAATATGAATAAACATTGGTGAATGTCTGGAAAATTTCAAAGATTGCTGTAAAACCTTTTGATTAACCAAGTCAAATCTTGTAACTGACCACAAAGTGTAATAGATACTTGAAATTTTGTTCATGGTATTTTTTTGCATTTGTCTGAGAATAAAACCCATGTTGATGGTGCTTTTTGAATCATTAAAGCTGCATGAGTCTTTAGAAACTATTTAACTATAACTAGAAATAACATATACTACTAAATCATTAAAACTAGTTTTCCTATATTGAATAACAATTATAATAATTACTGCAATAAATTTTTATATTTTTTACCTTTTTATATATTGGACCAATAGAAATGTTTTTAAAATCTTAAGTCACAGCTTCCTAGTCCATGTATTACGAACAAAACTGCAATAATTTTGAAACTACTACATCACCATTATATTTTAAATTCTAGTTATCAAAATGTGATATTTCACTATTAAGATTATAAAAATCTATTTCTATTCATTAAGCTGATTATTTTTGTTCAAATCTAAATGGTCAGGTAGGATGTATATATTAGACAAATCTTCCATTTTATTTGTTGTATCATCATTCAACAAGAGTATCCATCTTTATTACATTTTTTTTATGGTTGATGCATTGCAGGTTCATCTTAGGTCATTCTCAGGACTCGGCTCTATCTTTATCAAGCTCCTTGACCAAGTCAAGCAGCGAGACTCTCTGCCTTCGCCTGGGAGTCTACATGATGATACTTGGGTGAAAGTTTCATTTTCCTCTTAGTCTTATTAAGATATGTTTTTCTCTGCATTGACCTTTTCCAAATATTTTTTTTCCCCTTTTGGCTGTAACAACTTTCATTCTGAATGCTATGTAATTTTTTATAAAGTTTAACTGTATATTACTATGTTACTATGTTTAATAAATTTATTTTAAAACAAAAAATGATTAAAATTTTTTTACATTAGTTCAAATATTATTAAAAAATCGCATCCTTGGATTTATTAGAATTGGTCGATATTTTACTTTTAATGCCAAAAAAAATCCGAAAATGTCTATTGTAAATAAATGTCTATATACCTCATTTACAGTTTTAATTCACTTCCCTATATATTAAAATCATGGAATTATTTAAGAAGAACCATATTCAATATATGAATCTGCTGCGAAGAAAGGAGTGCAATATATTACACTTTGACCAAATCACTGATAATAGAATCAAAGGAAACGAAACTCAGATTTTTTTTTTAAAGATTAAAAAAAAAAAAAACTTATTTGTATATATAACATATTCATTAAGAGAATTCCAACCCCCTGTAGCATGACAATCTTGAAAATTGAAATTGGCAACTTCAGTGCTAATCACTATTAATTATTTATTAGAATTTATTTTAATTTATATGTATCAAACATAAGCAATTTATCTGAAAGCAGGTTTATGACGAATAAGGAGATATATAAGAAAAATAGTGTGATTGTCATCAACAATACTATTGATTTTAAGCCAATAAACATCACATGACCACCACTTCTTATGATGGTGGATAACTGTTGCTAAAACAGGAAAAACTCACTATACATATTAACACACACAGCAAGCTAGAGTAATCAATGGATGCCAAAAGGCTTGTGCATAAAATCCCAATCTAGTGCCTACTCATCCAATATCCCCAGACTAGTTTCTAACTTGTGGACTTCATCAGCAAGGAGCCTTGGATCTGAGAGCACTGCATCTAGATCTTAGGATCTAATGCAACCCTCCAGCAGGGACCTTTTATCTCCACTTAACTACAAAACTATGAGTCTTAAGCTGAAAACACCTTAATGTTTTCAATCCAAGCCCATTATCTTATATTGTCATATGGGTCTGAACTCAGTTCACTACCCATACATTTTGGGGTCTTTGGTTTTTAAATAACCATAGACACCACTACCCCATTAGGCAGGATTGGTTTTAAGTCAATAAACATCACATGACCACCACTTCTTATGCTTGTGCATAACTGTTGTTAAAACAGGCAAAACACTATATGTATTGCTACACACAGCGAGCTAGAGTAATCAATGGATGCCAGAAGGCTTGTGTATAAAATCCCCATCTAGTGCCTACTCATCCAATATCCCCAAACTAGTTTCTGGCTTGGGGCCTTTGTCAGTGAGGAGCCTTGGATCTAAGAGCACTGCATCTAGATCTTAGGATCTAATACAGCCCTCTAGCATCCACCTTTTATCTCCACTTAACTAAAAAACTATGAGTTTTATACTGAAAGCACCACTATCCTATTAGGCAGGATTGGTTTTAAGCCACTAAACATCACATGACCACCACTTCTTATGCTTGTGCATAACTGTTGTTAAAACAGGCAAAACTCACTATACATATTGCCACACATAGCAGATCTAAGGCTCCTCATTGACAAAGGCCACAAGCCAGAAACTAGTCTGGGGATATTGGATAAGTAGGCACTAGATGGGGATTTTATGCACAAGCCTTCTGGAATCCATTGATTACTCTAGCTTGCTGTGTGTGGCCATACGTATAGTGAGTTTTGCTTGTTTTAACAACAATACTATTGCTTTTCATTAACTTTTAACAAGCTGAGGGTTGTGTGAAAGTCTGAGTTCGAATCCCTTATATTATATTATATATGTGGTGCAGGTATGTGTAAGCCTGTACAGTGTATTAATTCAAATAGCAGTTTTTGTTAAAAAATTAATAAACCAAATAAAATATAATTTTAAATTTAAAAATAATTATTATGCATTTGGCAGCTACTTTTTAAAATAAATAAATAAAAACTAAAGTTTTTGGAAGGAAAACCCCCTTTTTGGAAATAGGGATTAAATTGCATTACTATCTGGTAAACACTGACTTTTCAAACTTATTATAAATTATATTAGAGGAGAGAAAAGAGTGTTTTTATTTACCATATTGTAGTAAGATGAAAGAATCAAGTGATGCTCTATTAAGCAACAAATATATGTGTATGTATATAGTACATTTTGCATAAATCTTTATTGGTATGCTTTACAAAGTGCATAATTTCTTCTTTTTACAATGTTTTTGATTTTCCATTCAGCTTAATGCATTTTTGATGTCATACACTATAATAATAACCTTTCCCCCACTCTGTATACTATTTTATAGTCACTGTTATTAATATGTAAATGATGTGATAGTTGGATGCAATTTTGTCCTCTGTTAATAAAATAATCAAATCACTTCAAAAAATATACACTTCATTATATGCGAAGACTGCATTATTAAACAAATTGTTGTCTCCCAGGATTGCCTATTTGATGCCATTTATTAAGTTCACAAGTAAATTCATTCATAGTATCAACTCCCTATGTTCTTGCTCCCCATGGAAGGGCAAGTCTGTAGCAATTAGCCTCAGGAAAATTCAGACGCTCCAAATTAAATGGTCTGGGACTTCATTCACTGCAGGTGCTTCGGCTCCAGTGTTTGTTCAATTTATATAACAAATTATTTAACCTAATTCCACCAAATACACACTCTTTCTGTAGTTGTGCATTCTATGGTCACTCCACTGCCTGATACTAATAGCTGGCTTTCTGATCTGCTTTCGGATATTTCAAGTATGAACCTTATACCGGACCAATCAAAACCCACAAAAATTCGTTACTGGGATGCATATTAGCTAATATATGAAAATATTATACCTGCCACAGAAATTCTGAAGATTAAGAACTTTATTTTCTTAAAAAAATTCAAATGGTGAAACATGGAGCCAAAGTACTTCGATTTCTTATTAAAAGCCAACCTTGATGCCCTCTCCAAGGGAGCTTTCTGACAATGTATAGAGGTTATATCTCTATTGATTCCATATGCGCATTGTGTCATAGGGAGGATTATACTACCGAGCATATTTTCATCAGATGCCTTGCACTTCAGAAATGTAGAACTATGATAAACTCAATTTACCAACAACAAAAAAAGAATCTTTGGTGACAATGTTGATTCAGGGAATCATCTGGAATATTTGCAGAGATAAGGAGTGCAACATTCTTGTTGTTTAGTATTTGGTTAGTGAGAGGTGTACTCTTGTTTGATTCTAATAACATCAATGCACTGCAAATATTTGTCAAGAATATCAAAACAATAAAGGAAAGGGATAGTAGACTAGCTCCACTATTAATATACAAGACAACATGGGTAATAATTGACCTTGATAGGTTTAATTAACTAATTATTCATATTGATGATTGATTCATCTGAATATTGCCTTTTTCCATTGATTTAATGATTTTGAATGTTTGAGCTGAGCAATTTTGCTTATAGTATGTGTTTTTATGTTTTCTCTCCTGTTTTATCCATATACTTGGATCATTTGATCAACTAATTGTTAATATTTACTATTGTTTCATACATATATTACCTTGTTCTGTTAATTTAATAATTTTGAATGTTTAAGCTGAGCAATTTTGTTTATAGTATGTATTTTTTTAGTTTTATCTCCTGTTTTATCCATGCAATTGCATCGTTTGATCAATAAACCCATTTTGAAAAAAAAGTTTGAAATAATGTTTTGTTTTCTATATGTTCTAAATGCAATTGAAATTTATGAGGTTATAACAAAGATTATTATCATTGTTTTAATAATTTAAGTGTTAGATTGCTATTCATTGATTGATATTCATTTTAGTTCAGTTTATTATTTTAATTTTGTTACAAATGATACTATAATTCAAGGGTATTATTAAATTAGGATTATTCTTCCTTAGTTTATTATGTTTATTCTGTTACAGATGGTGGTACAATAATTAGACTATGACTCAGTATACAGCATGGCCCACATATTTATTTTGTTACAATTACTACCCAAGCCAATGGGACTATAACAGAGATTAGCATACACACACATTTATTCTAGTACACATGGCTTCCAACTCTGTGGATCATTAAAGAAGAGCATACCTTCATATTTATTCAATATATATATATACATATTGTAAATTTATTAAGAAATTTATTAAATAAATTTAACACAGGAAGTGATCATCGATTAGTAAGGTGTAAGTTACGTGTTAATGTAAAACTAGAGAGACAAAAATTATTAAGAAAAACAATATTTACAGTTGATATTCCTAATCTTCAGAAACATTCTAATGAATTTAAATTAGAACTTACAAATAGGTTTCAAGTGTTAGGAGATTTTGAACATGATTCAGATTTGAATGAAATTAATATGAAAATAACTGATACACTTTTAAAAACTGCAACAAAGATAGCTGGTAGAAAAAAGCAGCAATTGACTAATAAGATTTCTACTGAGACTAGAGAATTTATGAAGAAAAGAAGGAATAGGAAGACATACAAAAATGATGTATTAAAAAGACTTGAATATCTCGAATTTTGTAAAACGGTACGGAAAAGAGTTGAAAATGATATAAGAAAGTATAACTGTGAAATAGCAAGGAAAGCTGTAGAAGAAAATAAAAGTCTCAAGAATGTTAAACAACATTTTGGTTTTGGTAGAAAATTTATATCTGCAATAAGAAAAAAAGATGGAATTATTACTAAAAAGAGAGATGACATCATGAAATTGGTAGAAGATTTTTATCAAGAATTATATAGTAATAAAGAACAAGTACCTCCAATATCTATTACATCTTCCGAATTGCCCAGAATTTTAAATGAAGAAGTGAGACATGCAATTAAATGTATGAAGAAAGGAAAGGCTCCAGGAAATGATGGAATTATAATTGATATATTAAAAGAAGCAGGTGAAGAAATAGAAACAATTTTAGCAAAGTTATATACCAAATGTCTAAATGATAAAGATGTACCAGAAGATTGGAAGAATGCAGTAATAATATTAATATTTAAAAAAGGTGATAAGGAAGATATTAGAAATTACAGACCTATCAGCCTTTTATCAGTTTTATATAAAATTTTTACCAAGATAATTACAACTCATCTACAGAGAACTTTGGATTTCCACCAACCAAGAGAACAAGCTGGATTTAAAAGTGGTTTTAGTACAATAGATCATATCCAGGTATTGAGAGAAGTCATAGAGAGGACAAATGAATATGAGTTGTCATTATGTTTTGGATTTGTAGATTATGAAAAGGCATTCGATTCTATACACATTTTTTCAGTGATTAAAGCATTGGATCATCAAGGTATAGATCCAGGATATTGTCATATTTTAAAGAATATTTATAAAAATGCAACAGCAACAATTAGATTACATAATGATACTGGAAAAATCAACATTGAGAAAGGTGTAAGACAAGATGACTCCATATCTCCAATACTTTTTACAGCAGTGTTGCAAGAAGTATTTTGTGGATTAAAATGGGAAACTAAAGGAATGAAAGTAAATGGAGAGTATTTAAGTCATTTAGATTTTGCAGATGATGTTGTTGTTTTTGCAAATAATGCTTCAGAGCTGCAGGAAATGTTGCAGGAGTTAGCAGATGAAAGTAGAAAAGTAGGACTAAAGATAAATGTTAAAAAGACTAAAGTAATGTTTAATCGATTTGCTCAAAATATGAAAATAAAGATTGATTATGAAGAATTAGAAGAAGTTAACAGTTACAAATACCTTGGTCAGATTATTAATACAGATGGAAACATAATGGAGGAAATTAATCATAGAATTAAACTTGGTTGGAGTGCTTTTGGTAGAAATAACTTGATACTAAAAGGAAATATGCCTATGTGTTTGAAAAGGATGGTTTTTAACAAATGTGTTTTACCAGTTCTTACTTATGGATCTGAGACTTGGACACTTAATAGAAGAGCAATACAGAGACTTCAGACCACTCAAAGGAGTATGGAAAGATGTATGTTGGGAATAACAAGAAGGGATCGAAAACGCAATGTATGGGTGAGACAACAAACAGGTGTTACTGACCTTATTGAAAAAATTAAAAGATTGAAATGGAGTTGGGCTGGACATATTGCTAGAAGAGATGATAATAGATGGACAATTGAAATTTTAAACTGGATTCCAAGAGATTATAAAAGACCCAGAAAGAGACCACATGTGAGATGGATGGATGAAATAAGAAAATGTGCAGGGGTATTGTGGGGAAGAGAAGCTAAAGATCGGAGAAGATGGATTAAACTTGGAGAGACCTTCATCCTGCAGTGGATTGATAATGGTTGATGATGATGATGATGATATATATTGTAATAACAATAAAATAATACATATAATAGTAATAAACTATTATATAATAGTAATAAACTATTATAAACAGACTTTCAATTTGCAGAAGTACTTTTGGTTAATTTCTTAACTGCCTCTACTGCCGTTAAATTCAAATAACAAAATGGAAGTAAACGTCATCAATTCAAATACCATGAATTCCCAATTTTAATCTTAGTAGTTTGTCTATTAATTAAATTCATTTTATTTCTATTTATAAAAATTACCTCCTTAATTTTTCTTTTATTATGTTTTCTGTCTTTGTAAAGAATCTTTACACTTTCAATATCAAACTTAAATTTATATTTACTTGTCTCTTTAATGATTGAAGAAAACTGAAGCAGTTATTAAATTATTATTATTATTATTATTATTATTATTATTATTATTATTATTATTATTATTATTATTATTATTATTATTATTATTATTATTATTATTATTATTATTATTATTATTATTATTATTATTATTATTATTATTATTATTATTATTATTATTATTATTATTATTATTATTATTATTATTATTATTATTATTATTATTATTATTATTATTATTATTATTATTATTATTATTATGCCTATACAACAATTCATGCTCCCCTAATCTTTTTTCAACAGTGCATGAGAAACCATAATAAAAGAAAAATTAAGGAGGCAATTTTTATAGATAGGAATAAAATAAATGTAATTAATAGACAAGCTGCTGACATTAAAATTCAGAATTTATGGGATTTGAGTTGGTGATGTTTGCTTCCATTTTGTTATTTGAATTTAACAGTAGTAGAGGCAGTTAAGAAATTAACCTAAAGTACTTCTGTGGATTGAAAGTCTGTTTATAATAGTTTATTACCATTATATTTATTATTTTATTGTTATTACAGTAGGTTTTTAATTAATGGACATTTTGTTTGTATTATATATATATATATATATATAAACTATGAGGTTTATATAAAAGTTGGAAAGTGTTTAAATTAAAAATTAAAAACAATTGTTTAAAAAAATTCATTTAAAATATAATTAATAGAGAATGATAATTCATATTAGCTATGGATAACTAACATGGTCAATACATGATGTGTGTATGTATTATAATGAATAAATAATTATATATTAAGAAATATACACATCAATATTAAAATATTGTATATAAAATTAATATTTTTGTTAGTATGTAGAATAAATAATAAAAAATATGTTTGTTATTCTAGATTATTATTTATTTATTATTACAATTTGTAAAAAAAAAAAAATTGTATTATTTTTTTTAATGAAAAATTAGTTGATTTGTAAGCACACTAGACATAAGGTGAGATAAATCATAAAATTAGTTGAAATTATTACCTGTTTGGTAAAAGAGCTCAGTTTTGGATAAAAATAGAGTAAGAAGAATACATTGAAATGAATAACACGTATTTAAAATCTCCTGTTTTTTAAAACTCACCTGTGTTATTACCATACATTTTAGTGATCAGAAATCAAAAATCATAAATTGTTAAATGAATAAGTTAGAGTCCTCTCATTTTCCATAACATTCCCTAGGTAATTGCACGAAGGAGTTATCAGTAAATAATTAAATTGCACAAAAAATATCTCTTTTCAAAATTAATAGAGTGGTTTAGTGAAATAGGAATTATTCAATCCAACTCTCTCTTCAAAATTAAAAATTCAACATGGATTATGTATTGTGTAATGTAAATTTTTCACTTCAAAATTAATGAATATTTCATAAGTTAGAATATTTTGATCAACAAGAGAGCAAAAAGGGTAAAAAATATTGTAAAATAAAACAGTCGGATATTGAAAGGTAATATTTATTAACAATAATTCCCTCGATCATTATTTTATCAACTTCGAGATTACTGTTTGGTCCAAAGAAACAAATATGTAAGACCAATTAACAATTTTTGTTCAGAATCACATTATCCATGACAAATATAAAAAGAGTAATATTATTGTTTTTAATCTATAAAAAAATAATTTCCTAATGCATTCTTTGTAACGTAATTTTAATAACACTTGTATTTAGTAAATATTAATAGTAGAAAAATATTAATTAATGCTTTATATGCATACATAAATTAATTATAAATGTGAATGTTTTGGTTAAGTTATTTTTTATTAATATGACAAACATATAAAACCTTTACTCAAAAACATGATTATAAGCATTGACTTTTGATATACTTTAAAAAGGTACAACTGGAAGCAGAGTAGATATATATATATTTTAACATTATCCTGGGAAGAGTTAGATACGGTCAACTCTTAATAAGATATACTTTTGTACTGTTTCACAAATATAATACCCAGCTCAAAAACACAATCTAACTTGTAAATGACAGCTATGTTAAATTATTTCAATTATCATATAAAAATAATTACTAATAAAAGGGTTTGAAATGCTATTTTATATTATTCCTTCAATTTGATTATTTAAAATACATAAAATATTCCTGTTTAAATTGTAAAATTATTATTGAAAGTAAATAAAGAATTTATATATATGATAAACAAGTTATAAATGTCGTAACTTGCTATAGCTAGCATTTTATGATCACTAAATGAAGCTTTACCAATAGCTCACTATCAACCTTTGTTTACATAAACGCGGAGAGAGATAGAATTGAATATCTCTTTCAAATTGTTTCCAAACTTTAAACAATGGTTTCGAGCTAGTTGGCTCATGTCAGTCCCTTTATTGACATGATCCAACTAGCTCGAAACCATTGTTTAAAGGTTGGAGACAATTTGAAAGATATATTGAATTCTATCTCTCTCCACGCATTTATGTAAACAAAGCTTGATAGTGGTCTATTGGTAAAGATGCTTCTAATGATTATACATATATTGTGCCCTTTTCTATAGGTCAGTAATAGTTTATAACAGTCAATTACTAAAAAATTTAAATTTTAGAATATGTTCTTTTAATATATTAATTATAGTTTGTCAATTATATCTGTAAAGTACAATTTGAGGCTAAAGCAAGTATGTAGTATATAAAATTATAGCAAATTATTTAAAAATAGTTAAGTAAAGTTTAAAATATTGTTTCATATGGTTGTAAAAGCTGACCATATTAAATAACACAGCTATAAATAATTAAAAGTACATTTAATAAGCTCAATTTTAATAGTCTTAAACGTATAGATAAATAAATGTTATACAGTATTTGAATTTGTAATCATATTTAATAATCAAAATTAATATAATATATTTTAAAAATAAACTTTATGATGGTGAAAATTATATCTAGTTCTATATTTTTAAAATTATTCTTCCAAATTTTTTATAATTATTTTATATAATATAATAAGTGTATCAATTTTATAAAAACTGGGCAGAGAAATAGATTAAAAATCGTCTGTCAAAGTTATTAATCATGTGACTTTTAATGTATACTTTCACACACACGCTTGTTAGAATTTAATAACAAAGTTTGTGTATTATAGTGATTATTATCATAGAAGTGAATATTAAAATATTAAAAAATGTTAATTCTAAATGCTTAAATGATGTAATAAAGATGAATACATTCATAATATAAAAATTAAATATTTTATTTAAATAAAAATAGATAAATTGAATATTAAGAAATGGAATAAGTTATTAAAAGTTATTTTAAAAGTTATTTTAAAAGATTAAATAGTTTTAATAAAATAATAATTTATTTAAAAGTAATATTTTAAATAATATTTTAAGTTCATTACGTCATAATTTCTAATTTTGAAATTCAATTCTGCTACAAACTGAAAATATGTAAATTTGTTCTCAAGCTAAAGTAAGAATTAACCAATAGGAATAGGTATTCTTACAGACTATAAATATCATCGTAACTAAGTTATCGGGGGAGATTAATAATGTATTGAAACCGGAGAAAGGTAAATTATAACTATCAAAAAGATAGTATTTTTAAAATTTTTATTTTTATCAATTTTTTTTGGTACTTTCTTATCGTTTTATTTGCAAAAAACTAATTGATAAGTTTTAAAAGTATTTTTTGCAAAAGAGAGTTTTAAAATATAATAATTTAGAAACTTCGTGGAAATGATTTTCTAATTTTTTAAAGTACTTACTAGTCGTATTTTATCTAAAAGTTTAACCTAAACTTCACAATAAAAATGGATATACTGTGGAATAAAATGGATAGAAGTTGTAATACTGTAAAAATGTTTGAAATATTTATTGATACAGCTTTATTAATATTTCACCGAAGAACTGTTTTGGTACATAAAAAACCACAGCTCGGACATCATACGGAGTCTAATAAAAAAATTGGAGACACATTATTATTTATAAGCCTATCCAAGATTTATTTTTTAAATAGTAATAAGACAATTGTATATTGCATGAATTATTTTATATAATATTATATCAAAAGGAGTAAAATGTTATATCCTTTCTGAAGGTAACATTTTTTTTTTTTTTTAAAGTGATATATAAAAATACCAAACGAAAGTTTAAATGTATTAAGAAGGAAACTTATATAAAAAAGTGAACATATAGTTGAATAAAAGATGGATCCATAAAAATACAAATAGTACTTAAAAGTTTATCGGATAACTAAAGCTAAATTAGATGGAATATGCATGAATACGCCGGCAGAGAAAATACTTAAAAAAAAACTTCACGGGATTAATTAATATTATGATTTAATAATTATCGTCCTAAATACTAAAACCAAGGATTATTTTCTATAAATTTTACTAAATGGATTAATAATTATTTTTATTTTAAACTTTAACATGCTTGGATGAGAACATTTTAAAAACTCTAGAGAAAATAATAAACATTTTGGACTTATCAGGAACTATCATCAAGAAAATATGTAATTATAGTTTTGATTCCTTTTATTTTGTTAACCTAGTTAAATCTAAATTTTTATATAAGATTAGGAAAAACATAAAAACATTAATTTATTAATATTAAAATTTTATAATATAACAATCTAATAATTTAGCTAAAAATATTTTAATATAAAGTGTATGGGTGTGAATTATTTTTTTTATATCTGCAATGCTCAAAAGGAAGCCTACTGAACACGATGATTAGATAAAGGTTATTGGTAATAATAATAACTATTGATAATTTATAATGTATATTTTTTTTGTTTTCTTTAGATCATCCATAAATTGGAAGAATGAAGTGTAAAAGTTTTTTTTACTTATATGTACCGCATTTCATACAACATTTTAAAAAACATTATGAGATAGGATTGATTTGAAAATATGCATACGATGATTTTTTTTTATATTAGTGATATAATCCAACATATAACAAATAGTTATGTGATTCTTTTAAAATTTTAATGTTATGGGATATTCAAATCTTGTCTAAGTAGATTGTATATGATTAGACATATAGAATAATGAAGTAAGCAGACTTTTCTTGTGGAACAGCTAGATTGTTTAACTATTAATGAATTTTATTTATTGTTTTGTAAATGCAGATAGTTATTTATCGATGTAAGATGTGGAAAATCTTGAGAAATAATGTTGCGATAGTGGCTTGGAAGTACTTAGTGAACAGGAAACCAAGATGATGTTTTAAGAAATAGGATGTTATAAGGAATGGAAATAATATTTAGTCTTTATGTGAATATCAGCATAGTTAACAAAGCCCTATGACTGATACACATTTTATTTGGACAGTGTTTATATTTCTTTAAATATTTGATGTTCTAATAAACTGAAGAAATAGCTTTAACATCATCCCTGTACTAGAGGATATTAGGCAGGTAAATGTCATACCTCTTTGCACTGTACCATGATTTTGAGATATGTTAAGAGTAATACTCTAGCTTTCTTCCTTAATCCTATGCATCTGTTTTCGCTATCTTTATTTCATGTAACTGCATCGTTTAGTAAGATATGTTTAAGAGAAATGATAAATAATTTAGAACTTAGGTTATGCTATCGTTTTGTATAAGATTGGTTTATTTGCTTAGAAGGAATAGGATGTTATAACTTAAAATTGAAGATCCAAAGTATCCTAAGGAAAGAAAAGAATCATAGAATATATTTTGAATTTTATTTTGGAAATGAAATATAAACTTTTTAAAATAGGGTATCTAAACAAAGATATTTTCTTAAAGTGATAATAATTTTAAATGCTTTAGTATTATTTTTTTTTAAGAGAAAAATATGTATTGCATATTTTTAAAATACAATAGTACAAAGTAAATTATATAAACAATATGCATAGTATATTTTTTGTTTATTGATTAACAGAAATATATTGATGATTACACTTATATCATACTAAAGTAAGGCTTAAAGAAGAATATATTATGATTAGTAAACATTGTGTGATAAATACTAAAATCTAGTACTGAATTTTTGGATAATATTTTGTGTAACATCTTTGACTTTGCAAGATGAAATTTTTTTAATATCTTGAGAAATCCATACTCATTATAAAATTTTGTTTTCTATAGAATGTTTTCTAAGTATGAATTTTTTTTAAAATAAGATAGTTTAATAATATTAAGGATAAAATGCTGTTGCTAATAAAGTAGATAAATATATTTGTAATAGTTTGACCGTAACGAGAAACCCAATAGTAACATTTTTTTAAAATTTTGTCCTAAATCTAAATAAAGATATAATTGAAATATAAATTATTTTTTTTATAACCCGGTAGATCAAACTGTAAAGTAAAAAGGTTAAGGATATCCACTGTAAATAGTGTAAATAAATTGTTTATTTATTTGTTGTTAATAATAAACTTTGTTAAATTTTGTTATTTCAAAAATTCTGTGTCCGAGTTATTTATTTCTCCACATCGCTGCATGAAAACACGATATATGCATAATAATTGAAACAAATATATAATTTTGCACAAAAAGATAAATAGAGAATTATTTAAAAATTTTAAATATTTTATTGGTATTCATTATAATTAAATAATCATAATCTTACATTATTGTATTGGTCATAAATCAGTTATCACAATATTATATTAAATTATATGCTATCAGTTGCCACACATATTTTGTTTGTCAGATTATTAATATGCTACCACGTATTTATTATATCATTACATGAAGATATAAGATCATATTATATTATTTCATTATTTTATTATGGTAATAAAATTATAGTAAAAAGAAAAGATATACAGAATTAGTTAAACAATGAAGAATATGATTACTGTTATTTATTATTATTAGTTTCAGTGTAGTAGATTATGACATAAAATCCCTTCTCATATTTTACTACCGTATTTTTAAATTAACTTAGAATAAACTTTATGAACCTGAGATTATTTTATTGAGCTAGATTATTACAAATAGAAGATTAAGACTTAATTATTAGTTTAATCTTAGTGAGCAGAAGTTATTAAAGTCGTAAGAATACTATGAGTTTGTTATTTGCAATAGTAATAAAAGGGGGGATAGTGTTCTTATGCCATTGAGGTAGTATCCTGTGGGATATTGGCTCAATGTAATCTATATTGTCACCTGTATTTTCACTTCAAGTCTCATGAAAATATTAAATATTTATTTAATTTATTTTTATAAACTGAACCTTATTCGTATTTTAAATTTGAGCTAGTGAAATATTTTAATTTTAATGCTGAATATTTTAGTTATTAATTATTAACTGAGATAGAACCCATTTTATTTTATATCATATACTATTCTGAAGTGAAGATGCATGAGATGAAGGTTAGAATATATATATATATATATATATTTATTTATTGTACTTATTATTTTTATTTAGTGTATTAATTGTAATAATCATAATATATATTTTGTATAATAAAATTATTATTATCATTTATCTTTATGTTCTTGATCTCTAAATTTATTTAGTTCTCCATTTTATTTTGGAGTTAATGCAAGATCTGTCAATGATAGGTATTGCATTTGGGTTTTTTATATCTATTCATTGTATTACTCTTATTTTAATATTATAATATAAAGATTTAAAGTGTTCATATCTTGCACATGCACACACTAGAGGCCATAAGATCACTACAACTGGATTATTAAGTGGTATCCACCTGGTTGTACAGAAAATATCTAGCTTGCATGGTACTCATCCTAATCATTATCAATTATAAATGTTTGCAGGTTAAAATATAAAAGATTTTGATGCCCCATTTCATTTCCATGCTTTTATATATTTATTCCATTACAGTTTTTAGTTTCCTCAATTCGTGAGGCCTGATGATAATTTTGTGCCCTGAGAATAGTTATCTTTTATTTATGTAATCCATGACTATATATATATATATATATATATATATATATATTATAATGAGCTTGCAAATAAGCTCTCTAGCAAGCTTTGCAGAATATCCTCAACCCCAGACCAGTTTCGGCTACTGGCTTCTTCAGTGAAGTGCTAGGATATTCAAGAATTCGATTAAAATTACCAGGCCAAGCCCAGCACTTAATTATTAAGTAGAAATGCTGAAATTTTCAGACATTCATATGTCTTCCAATCCAGCTATCTAACTTAAATAGCCATATGGGACTGAACTAAGTTTAGATACACCATATATTAATAGTCTTAGCAATATGGCTATTTAAGTTAGATATCTGGATTGGAAGACATATGCAGGTCTGAAAATTTCAGATTTTCTACTTAATAGTTATCCATTAGATAAAGTGCTGGGCTTGGCCTGGTATTTTTAATCCAATGCTTGAATATCCTAGCACCTCACCGAGGAAGCCAGTAGCAGAAACCGGTCTGGGATTGGGGATATTCTGCAAAGCTTTGTTAAGAGCTTATTTGCAAACTCATTATATAACATTTGTAATGCAAGCTTGTTAAATTAGGTCATGTGACATCTGACTTGAATTCTTTGTAATATATATATATATATATATATATATATATATATATATATATAACTCTATAAATAAATATTTGAAAATACAGTACTTAAAAGTCAATAAAAATTATATGTATAACTATAACTTAGAAGCGCTTTCACTACGTTGTAGCTTTGTCAACTATCACATTTAAAATGTCAACTTTCCCATAATTCAATGTCAACTTTCTCATAAGTCTGTTATCTTAATGTTTGCTGCTTGCTGATTAATTAAATTTTGCTTGTATCTATATATCAACATCGCCTCTTTAATTTTTCTTTTATTGTTATTTCTTTCAGTTTCCAATATTTTTACATTGTTATAATCAAAATCAAAACCATATATACATGATTTATTATGGTCATAAAAAAACAGAAGCTGATAAATTCTCACTATTTTTAAAATTTTGTTTTGTATTTTGAACCCTTTTAAACAATAATATGTGTTCTTTTATTCTTTTTTCCAATGTGCACCTCGATTCACCTATATATCCACTACCACACCTACATGTCCATTTGTAAATGATACAATTTTTATTTGTCAATAAAGTTTTATCTTTTGAATTGTTTATTAATTTATTTAATGTAGGTGGTGCATAAAATGCTATATCGCATATTCCTTTATAAATTTTTTTAATGAAACTTGCCTGTTGATTCGATATATATGCTATTGAAATCCACAATTTTTTATCAGAAAAATTAACATTATTATTAATATTTTTATATTTAGAAGTAAAATTTTTAACAGTATAATATACACAATCATAATTGTATCCAACGTTTAACAACTCATTACAATAAACTTCAATATTTTTAGTTTTATCTGATGCATATTTACATAGGTTATCATTTCTAAATAAAAAGGACTTCAAACCTGCCATTTTATGTGACATTGGTACTTTTGATTCATATGGAATATATCCTCTTTTTGCTATTCGTTTAAGAGTCATATAGTAATCCAGTTTATCCTTATTTCTAATAATCTTGAGATCTAAAAATTGAACACTCATTGAAATGCGATATAGCATTTTATGCACCACCTACATTAAATAAATTAATAAACAATTCAAAAGATAAAACTTTATTGACAAATAAAAATTGTATCATTGACAAATGGACAAGTAGGTGTGGTAGTGGATATATAGGTGAATCGAGGTGCACATTGGAAAAAAGAACAAAAGAACACATATTATTGTTTAAAAGGGTTCAAAATACGAAACAAAATTTTAAAAATAGTGAGAATTTATCAGCTTCTGTTTTTTATGACCATAATAAATCATGTATATATGGTTTTGATTTTGATTATAACAATGCAAAAATATTGGAAACTGAAAGAAATAACAATAAAAAAAAAATTAAAGAGGCGATGTTGATATATAAATACAAGCAAAATTTAATTAATCGGCAAGCAGCAAACGTTAAGATAACAGAATTATGGGAAAGTTGACATTGAATTATGGGAAAGTTGACATTTTAAATGTGATAGGTGACAAAGCTACAACGTAGTGAAAGCGCTTCTAAGTTATAGTTATACATATAATTTTTATTGACTTTTAATTACTGTATTTTCAAATATTTATTTATAGAGTTACGTATATTATTTTGAAGAAATACAGACATCGATTTGTAATATATATATGTTCATCAAAAAGAATATCAATATTTAAATGGTATTTTTGATACAGATTCAAAAATGTCAGTTTAATTCTCAAACGAACAGTACATTAAGAAGAGAGGAAAACATTATCACTCAAAATATTACATTTCATACTAACACTTATATTATTGTGAACATTAAAAACAATTAGAAAAGTATAAATAAAATCTGAATTTTTATAAAAATATAATTGATCAAATCAAATGATGGAAATACCTTGTGATGTTTGTTACAGTGGCAGATTTTGGAGTTCAAGATTTATGGATCATGCCCAACAGCTCCTTTTCTGATGCTTGATTTTTTTATGAACTACTGAGCAGTAAAATATTAATATATATCTGAGCACTTATTGCATATATGTGTAGAGATGATAATCTGAACCAACTGTTGATTACTGGTTTATCTTGAAATACGTATATTGGTGATTATTTATCTTTTTGACATATATGTGTTTAAGTGTATCAGTGTTATTAGATAGAGTGGAGAGTGGTGGGTCATGTGAAAGTCTGTGCTCATATACCTTACATATTACATATATATATAGACACAGGTATATAATAAGCCTGTGTTTCAGTTATTACATTGTAGAGATGTCTGCCTATCCTTGCATATGTATTAAATGGATTACGTCCTGTACATGTGGGGTTGAGATTGACCTTAGGTCAGCATGGGTGTGACAAGAATCTTGGCCTCAGGGTGGCCTTTGAGCATTCCATCATCAGATTTTCAATTGGATGGACAGTTGAAGAGTTGGAGTGTGGAGTAGATTAAAGCCTGTCCATTAAAGTCTGAGTATAGTCTATCTTAATATATATATATATATAAGCACTTGTAGCATATATGAGTAGAGATGGTAATCTGGACCAACTGATGATTGCTGGTTTAGCATGAAATACATATATTGATGATTATTTATCTTTTCAACATATATGTGTTCAAGTGTATCAGTATTATGAGATGGAGCGGAGACTGTTGGCTCATGTGAAAGTCTGTGCTCATATATCCTATATATTATTTATTTGTTGTGAAAATAGTTCAACATATAATTATAAATGTGTGCATGTATATATTATAACCTAAAACTCAGATCGCAATCGGACAGGAGTAAAAAATGATGGGTTGAGACGAATACATTTATGTAGCATGCATTTGAAATTGGGTGCATCTTTACAGAAAGTAAACCAAAATGAGCATATATTTGTTTTATTCCTTTAATAACAAGAATAACTAATTATTGTATAGAAATTTGATATGTATAATTATTGCAAAGGTTAAATACCTTAGAGTACTATCATGGATTTACCGAAATAATCTTAATGTGTTTTCATATGCACTGACTATATTGTAATGTACAATGGATAAAGATTTATTCTAAGATAATGAGTATGTTTATTCAGATATGGCTAGGGGTTAATTCTCTCACTCTTAGATTAAAGGTAAGGTTAAATTAATTAATTTTTTCAAGATTCTTAACTAAATCTTAATTCAATTATTTATTTAATGATATATATAATTAAAATTTAGGATTAACTTATCCAAGGTCTGCTTAAGGTATCAAAGGATACCTTATTGTGTATTTCAACTAGAGATGGAAATAATAAATGATGCAAATGAGTTCAGTAAAAAAAAATAATTTAACAAAGTGGAAGTATGACCCTTTTTATTTTGATAACATGTAAAAGATGATGATTTCAGTAATGACAGACAACGGCATTATAAATATATCAAATACTTTATTATTAATAACAATTATATAAAACAAAACAACAAAAAATTCGCGAACAATAAATGTACTTTTAATATCAACAGTCCTTTGCAAAATAATTACAATTATTATTATTTGTTCTCTTCAAATAATTTAACATTGGGTTATGATGCTAATACAAAACAATATATTGAGGGTTGTGCACTATTTATCATCTATCATAAATTATAAGTGGATATGAATGTTTCATGATGTTCTTAATTTATGCAGTGATAACTGATTCCCTACAACTTCATTTCTAAGTTCAGTCTAATTCCTTAACCCTTTTAGGAACAAACAGATTGTTTATCTGTTAGACAAGTAATTAAATTCATAAAATCTGACCACTATATTGCTCAGTGTCATAATTTGCTATGTTGTCTAGCTTATGTGTTAGAGATTCAATCTTTAGTTAGAAGAAAACTTTAACTAACAAATAAAGATTACAATTACAATTATTAATACCACCAGAATGCTTTGCTGCACAGTATAGCAACTATCAAATTTTATATAATCTTTACTACACACAATGAAGGTTAACTATCTATTCTAGATGTTTATGGCTGACTAACATGAGGCTGAGAACAAGGACAAGTAAAATATAAAGTAAGTTAAACATAGTGGGTTTATGGGATTTATAAATTAATTTAACTTGATGCAATCTATCTCCAATACAAAATATAACAACAGGCATTACATTTATATGCAGGGCCTTTCTGAAAAAATGTGAAGCCGGGGACAGCTAATATTTTAGAGATCCTTCAAAATTTAAAAGAAGAATGTGGGGGAAGAAAGAGAAGAACAAAGAGTGTTTACTTACAGGGCCAAAAACAGGACTCTAGGAGGAGTTAATTATGAGCCATAGAAATGAGCAAGCAGATCAGATTCAGGTAGCACTTGGATAGGGTAGATTCACTCTAGCACTGTTAGTATTGCAAGAGACTGTTAGCACAGAACTGATTGACAGGGGTCTGAGACTATTAGTTCTACTAGTCACCAAGCACTGCAGTCACTTTTGTTGCAGAGTCATCAAATTGGCACCTCATCCCTAAACTGGCTTACATTTTCGACTCATGGTATGCCTGCTTGCAAAAGTTTTTTTCGAATATTTTTTTGAGAAATTTAACTGTAAAATTAAAGCCATTCTATGAGCCGAGACATCACTTTACCTTCTATATTTTTGTTTAATATATTGAGTTGCCAAGTTGAGACCCCTAATATTGCAAGACCCAGACAGTTGCCCCTTTTGTTCCCCCCCTCTGATTGGACTGTTTATACCCATGTCTTACTAATAATATAACTTAATTACATGTATTTTCTTATATACCAGCATTCTCTTGAGAATTTTATTAATATTATAATTGCAACAATAATAACTATAAAGAAAGCAATTCCCTAGTTTCAGAATAAAATTGCGAAGACAACACTCTTAATAATAATCCCCAAATTCCATGCACAGTTCAAAAGCACTATATTTGGGCATACCACATTTTTGAAGCAGCATCCAAAGATTATTGATGTTTTACTGGCAATAATTTTAATAGTATCATCATCATCAACCATTATCAATCCACTGCAGGATGAAGGTCTCTCCAAGTTTAATCCATCTTCTCCGATCTTTAGCTTCTCTTCTCCACAACACCCCTGCACATTTTCTTATTTCATCCATCCATCTCACATGTGGTCTCTTTCTGGGTCTTTTACAATCTCTTGGAATCCAGTTTAAAATTTCAATTGTCCATCTATTATCATCTCTTCTAGCAATATGTCCAGCCCAACTCCATTTCAATCTTTTAATTTTTTTCAATAAGGTCAGTAACACCTGTTTGTTGTCTTACCCATACATTGCGTTTTTGATCTCTTCTTGTGACTCCCAACATACATCTCTCCATACTCCTTTGAGTGGTCTGAAGTCTCTGTATTGCTCTTCTATTAAGTGTCCAAGTCTCAGATCCATAAGTAAGAACTGGTAAAACACATTTGTTAAAAACCATCCTTTTCAAACACATAGGCATATTTCCTTTTAGTATCAAGTTATTTCTACCAAAAGCACTCCAACCAAGTTTAATTCTATGATTAATTTCCTCCATTATGTTTCCATCTGTATTAATAATCTGACCAAGGTATTTGTAACTGTTAACTTCTTCTAATTCTTTATAAATCGACATGATGGAATAATCCATTTGGAAATTAAAATTCAAAGCATAGATAGATGATCAGACATCCTGATTTTTCAGGATTTGTCCCTATTTTTGGTTAGATGCCCCATTATCCCCAAAATGTCTTTTCAGGAGCACTGTATGTTCCAATTTTCAAATATTCATATTTATTATTGTCATATATAAATAATTCATTGCAAAAATGATGGTTTCTTGACCCTCTCTGTCTATTTCAGTCTCTATAGTAATATTAGAACAACTATAGACAAATTTCAACACCAAAACAAAGAACACTATGTTATATGGCCAGGTTCTCAAGATTGATGTGTTCTCACATCTAATTTCACATTGGAGCATGCACAGATAGATTTTGTAGACTAAAATTTGAATTGCACTTTCACCTGCTTCAATTGATAATGTAGTTTTACTAGTTCTGTGTTAATATTAATTTTCTGCAGTGATAAAATTAATATGAATATTAATAACCTAAAACAATAGACAATTTGCCAAAGAGGAAGTGTACTTATAATGATGAATATACACAGGAATGAAGTTTTATATAAAAAAAGGATGCAATGATTATGAAGCAAAATGTGAATTGTGTAATGTTTACATTAGTGTTTCATACAGTGGCAAACCTGATATAAAAACTCATACAAACAGTGTGAAACACAAAACACATTTCTCAGGGGCATCAACGTTGAAAAAACTAGGCTCTGTTTCATATATAAAACAGAAAGTGCAGAAGGAAACAGCATTGCAGCAAGTGAGTTAACATCAGCAAATTAAATTCTTCAGCACCATCAATCATTTTGTTCAGCAGATTGTGCTAATAATTTAATTAGTAAGATTTTTTCCAGACTTTAAGATTGCACAAAAATTTTCATATGGACAGACTAAAACTACAGTGTTAATTATCCAAGTATTGGGACCATACTGTGAAGAACAACTTCAAAAAATGATTTAAACAATGCTAAGTTCTTCAGTATATCCACGGACGCAAGTAATCATAATGTAACTAAAATGTCCCCCTTGATTGTACGTTATTATGTCAAAGAAAATGGAATTCAAAAAAGTTACTTAAAATTTATAATTTGCCAAATGAAATATCAGACGCTATTTATAATTTAATAGCAAATAGTTTCAAAGAATTTAATACTGATTCTAGCAAATGTATTGCTTATGGAACCGATAACACAAATGCAAATTTCGTGGATGGAATGAAAAAGGAAAAAAATAATGTATTTTTTAAATTGTGTGAAAATATTAATAAAAATTTAATGGATGTAGGCTGTACTGCTCCCATTTTGCATAATGCTGTCCAATCTGCTACTGAGTGGCTACTGTGTGATATTGAAGTCATTGCAATACATTTTTTTAACTATTTTTCCATATATACAGTCTGAACAGAAAAGTTTAAAGAATTTTGCAATTTTGTACATATAGAACATTCAACTCTAGTTTCACACTCTAAAACTAAATGGCTAAGTTTGTGTAAATCGATTCAAAAAATCAGTGAATTGTACGAGGGACTGAAATCTTATTTTTTATCTGAAGAGAAGCCACCGATAATTTTACTACGATTTTTTCAAAATTTGACAAATGAGTATTATTTTTTATTCGTGCATAATTTTCTGTCTATTTTTAATAAACAAATTCTTAAAATTGAGAAGTATAATATAATCATAATAGAAGTAATAAAAATAATATACGAAACAATTCAGATGATGAAAACACGAATTGAAAATAAATTTATTCCACACTCTGTTGAACAAATGTATTTAAAAATTAATCTGTTAGAGTCAGAAAAAAATTCCTTCAAAGAAGATGCCTAAGAGCTATATAAAACTTCTTTAGCATAGTTGGAAAAAACTACTTCAAATTTTAACAAATTTACATCTTTTAGCTGGATAGACTTAAAAGAAATACCAACATGGAATGGTGTACTCTACACCAATATTGGTTTAAATAAGATTGGTATACCCATCGATGATAATTTATTAATAGATCAGTTTGAAGTATTAACATTTTTTGTCTTGAGCAAATTCAAAAACAATGAAACTGTTTGGTTTGAAAATTCATGCTGCGAACATTGGTCAAAATTCTTTACATCTGTAAAATTTACTGAACAAATATTGGAAAATGAAACAATATGCCAATATTACTTTGCATTACCTGCTCATAATGCAGATGTGGAAAGAATTTCTTTCTTAATAAGAAGTCAATGGACAAAGGAAAGAAATAGAATGGATTTGGAAATTCTAAATTGTATAACTTTATGCAACTATAATATGAAAATGAGCTGCATTGAATTTAGTGACTACATTAAGGGCAATAAAAGCTTATTACAATCTGTAAGTAACAACTTGAAATATAATAAAAATATGTATTTTAATAATTGATTTTTTTAAATTTATATTTATTATTCAGTTTCATTACCTAAGTGCATTGTTCTATTTCGTTATAAAGACATCAATCCTATGTGCCATTGGTTGTACTACACACATGTAGAGAACACTGTGACCCTCAGGTAGAGTCCTGGCATAGGCTGCATTACCAGGAGTTGTAAAAATGATTGGTTATTAGGTCCTGATTTTTGATTGAACTAGACTGGTACGTCCCGATTTTTGATTGAACCAGTTTGGTCACCCTAAGCATAGATTAATAAAATAATTTTTAAAAAGATTTGCAGTAAATTACAATTATTACTTCCATTCCAGCTTATGTGGTTGTAACAATTAATTAATTTTAGAAAATCTTATTTAAGACTTTATAATGTTTTTGTCGAATTCATGGCTATAACATCAACAATTATAAATCTGTTATTTTTGGGCTGATGTTAGAACTATAGTTGTGCATAAAATGAGCAAGTTAATAATTTAGGAAGCAATAAGTGAATAATATTCTAATCAGTGGTATTTATCTCATACATTAAATGCAGTGGTTTGATAATCAATTAGTTTAAGCAAACGGAATTTCTCCATTTATAGTTTAGGTCATTTTATTAATTTATGAGATCTTGTAGAGCATAAATAATCCTTCAACTTGAGTTACTTTCACTAATCTTCATTAAGATTTTAAACAGCTTTCATATACACAATTATATGTTGAATGTTCATCTGAAATTTGTACAAAGTTTCTAACTTTCAATAAATCTATAGGGAGAGGTAGTCAATATTATTTCACACAAGTCATTTCAATTTCAGAAAAGAGATGAATGAGTTCTTAAATATTTATATATAGTAGCATTCTCTAAACAATTTTATTGGTGTCTTAAAACATTTAGTTCCCTTTTTAATAATATCCAGTGATAATCTTTATTGTTGTTGCAATTTATCTATTTATATTTATGACAAGATATATTTTGCCAGCTAAGCAAAATGCCTAATAGGTTCCTCTACTCTTCCAAGTTGAAGAAGGTGAACAAGATAGCTAATTTTAAAATTAAATTGATATAGTCCTTGATGCACTGCAATTTAATAAAGATTGTTTAAATTTTGATAGGGCATGATATTTATAGTTTATAATCATGTGGTCTGTGATGTCATTTAATATTACCCAGAGTTCTTTGCTTTTTAAGATTTTTATGGATAAAAATTGTTAATTTGCTTTGGTAATAGTCGATAACAGGTGAACTTAAACATCCGGGGATCTTAAAAGTTCAAATTTTAAGATATTGTTTTTAAAATAAGCTTATATATTAAAATTTTAATGTTATATCTTAATTTATATTATTACTCTACAAATAAAATATACAATTGCTTATCTTGCTTATAAATAATTTATAAAATCAGAATACTATACGATAATAATTAGTTTGATTATATTTTAAAGTTCTCAAAATTTTATTAATAAATTTATCTAATAAATAATCCATTAGCTGAATTTTAATAATAAATAAAACAACTTTTATTTAATCATTTTATACTGGTAACTTTTTAAATTGACTATATATTTAATCATAGAAAAATTTATGCATGCACACATATGCATTCAAAAGGAATATTAAACTTTATTGATCTAATTAAATGTAATATTGGTTATTCAAATCTCATGATATAACTATTAAATTAATGCTTAAAATATTGTTTTATTGTAATTGGTCTAGTGCATCCTATCTTGTATATTTTCTATACAATCAATTTTGTTTGTTTTCTGTTTGCATATATATAAAAAAAATCAATTGTACTTTTTGAAAAGAGGGTGGGGGGAGGAATTGAGACAGATCATTGGTTAATAAAATCTGTTTGGAAGACATTTTGGGTAACCTTCTACCATTCTATTATAATAGGTAATACTATAAGAGCCTTTTTCCATTTACTTTTAGCCCTAACACTTGTTACCTTACCAATCATAGTGCTTGATTTACTTAATTTAACATTAAAAAAAAGCCAATAATTTTTTTCACAGATTGTGGCTATATTTATTAATTCCTCTAGTAAAATATAAGGTTACAATATACATATGTATTTATTTAAATATATTTATCTTTATATTTTTAGAATATTTTTATTGAAAAAGACTATAGACCGTAGTTGAAAAGTTGGAACTATTTTATTGTGTAATATTTATATGATACATTTATTAAATAAGTTTATAGAAATAGTAATACTGTGTTTTTTGATAAAATATTATTCAAGATGATACTTTTTTTTTCTAGAGAAAGAACTCAAGAAAGTGATGAAAAGCATCTGGCAGCAGAGAAGTTTGGATTTAAATTGGGTGAAATTATTGGTACCCGTTGACTAAAAAGGTGATGCATTCTTATAAAATTCAACAAAAATGCCAAATCAATTTATATATTTTTCACTTTCTAAAATAACAATTTTTATCCTATCATTTTATTATAGTTAAAGAAGGAAAAAAATCTCTATACTTGATAGCAAAAATATAAAGATAAAGCATACGTTAAATGCTTTAGTAGCGAGTAGTTTCTAAATTTATTTGCAAGTAAGACATTTTGATATAAAATAAGATTTTCAATTGGATGGACGGTTGAAGAATTGGAGTGTGGAGTGGATTGAAGTCTGTCCATTAAAGTATGAAGATTGCTGGCTATCTTAATATATATCTGAGCACTTATTGCATATATGGTAGAGATGATAATCTGGACCAACTGATGATTGCTGGTTTAGCATGAAATACGTGTATTGGTGATTATTTATCTTTTCGGCATATGTGTTCAAGTGTATCAGTGTTATGAGATAGAGTGGAGGGTGGTGGGTCGTGTGAAAGTCTGTGCTCATATACCTATATATTACATATATTGATACAGGTATATAATAAGCCTGTATTTCAGTTATAAAATAAGATTGTTTTTTTACAGTATATATATATTAATTAAGTATAGGAAAATATGAGTTCTTTTTTTTTCTTAACGTATTAGAATATAAGTAAAAAGTATCTTTTAATAGCCCACTTTAAGGCAACTATCTTTTTAAATGCCCCCCCTCCCATAAAAATTGTGAAAAAGAAGGATTTAATTATCAGGATTAACAATTATTGGTAGGGGAGAGTTTGAACAGTTTCCATATTTATTTTATCTTATAGCTAAGAGTATCCAAATACTCATTTCTTGAACAATATTCGATGATTGGACGAGTTAGCTGTGCGCTAGATATCTGAAAGAAAAATTGCCGCTAGATTAAAATCTGAAAAAAAAAAAGTTTTAATCACCAGATTCAAACTCAGGTCATAGGTATGTTAGACAAACATTCTACTGCTGACCACAATGCATATTTTTCATTATATACAATTATAGATGTTATATAACAATATTTTATTTTATATCGTGTGATTTTTTTTTTTCATATGTTAAAAGCGTTGACCGGGCAGCGAACCTGGGCCAGCTGCTTAGAAGGCAGCTATGCTAACCACTAGGCCACCAACGCTTGATTATCGTGCGATTTATTTAATTATATACATACAGTATACACATTTTAACATTTGAATAAAAACTCACAATGGATTTTTATTTTATGTATATTTAATGAATGAAATGTACTGCGTATTTTCTAAACTTAAAAATAAAAACAAGTCTTCTAAAACAAATGTAATTGTCTCCTCTGAAATTTGTTTTATTTTTTGTTTATCTGAATTTTGTGACACCTCTGATTAATCTAAAACTGTTATAAATGTTACAATTTGTTTTTATTGCACAAGTAAATTGATTACTATATTTTATTTGTTATTTTACTTTGTATTTAGTGACGACTATAATCATTTTCGTTTATGCATTATTCGTCAATATAGTTTAGTTTCTTGTAAACATAATTTCTTTTATTCCTATCTATTGTTCTGGATAAAAAATATCTATCAGTATTTTATAAACTTTTTTTCTACTCAAACTTATTTTAAAATTTAAATTATATATATTATGCATTAAAAGGAGAGTGAAGTAGTAATTGCATTGCGCATTATCATTTAAATTAAATGTTTATCTTTATCAGGTAAGTAGACATTTACATTTAATTCTATAATAAAATATTATGTTTAATTCTTAGCATATAAATAAATAATGTATTCAAATCAAAATAAAAGCTAATAATGCCAGGTGCTGTCAAAAGTTCTACACAGATTAACTTGTGTATACAGAGAATTAATTCATTTTTTATAGAACTGAATAATAATGTTTTTTTTTTTTATTCAGTTAAAAAGAGAAAAAGAAAGAAGAAAAGTTTTTTTTTTTATTTCTTTGTCCAATAGAATTAAGATGAGAGGTAGGCATGGCTATTGGTTAAGATTTCACCATCTTTTGATATTTAGTGACAGGTTGCCCTGTATACCCTTTCTGAATTTTTTTTTTCTGCAGGCCTTACTTATAGTAGGATTGGATAGCCATTCATTATCAAAATGTGATTGGAATATAAACTAATGCATGGAGGGGAATATGAAAACAACTCGAGTATTGAAAAGATTATCAATAAAACAGTTTCTATTTTTAATTTCTAGACTAGAGATCAAAGGTTTAAAGTTGCTTGTTTTCACTCTTATTTATGTTGATGTTTATCTATTGTTGTAAGCCTACAAAAGAAATCATAAACTTATGAATACATTGCAGCTTTCTAAAAGATTTAATTAAGCTCTGCAGAAGATTATGAATTCAAGTGAATACACTTTAATCAATTTATCATCTTTACATCATTTGAACATTTGTTTAACAACTATTTGTTGTTATTGAGAGTATACGCCTAAGTATATAGTGTGAGCAGATTTAAGACAATGCTTTTTCTTGTGTTCTCTTTTCTTTATAAACAATTCAAAATGACTTAAGTTTTCTCAAGCTTCTGAAATCAGATGAAGTATAGTGTATAAGTATAATGTATTAATAATTGTATTCTTTTTAATGTAACATTTGTATCGAATTGAAAATTTAAAGCTTTTTTTTTTCATGTGTCATAGCATCAGCCGGGAAGCGCACCCGCTAACCCAGGACAACTGCTTGTAAGACAGCTGTGACGACCTCTCGACCACCCATGCTTGACAAATTTTGTTCATAAAATTTAATTATATTTTCATTACATATATATGCTTGTAGAAAAAAAAATATTTATCTTATTATAAACCACATATCATTATAAAATGGACAAACGTACAGACATAAATACGCTTATAATTAAAATTATTCTTTTGGGGGTCATAATTTATTAAAAAAATTATATTGGAATTGAAAAGGTGATGGATAAAGTCTACAATCACTATAATGAATGTGTTTTTCAGCAGCTTGAAAAAAATAATAGATTATAAGTTTTTAAAAGAAAGTGTTGTGCCGTAGAGAAAAATATATAATTCGTAACAACAGAATTATAATTTAGTGAAGAAATTAATAAATCAGTTTAGAATGGTTAAAATCAGTTTAAGGTTCAGAAGTTAACACTGATTTGTTGGAAAAAGGTAGTCTTGGTTTTTAATATTAAATTTTTTTTCTTCATAAATTGAACATCTGCCATAATTAATTATGTATATATTTATTTATAAAATAAATAAAGTTTAAATAGTAATGATACATGATAATAATTATATGATGTATTACTATCATTAACAGTCATTAAATTACATGTAATTCAATTAATACCATATAGTATCAATATGTCTTTCTGTTATTAGTTAAGTTCAGTCATCATCATCAACCATTATCAATCCACTGCAGGATGAAGGTCTCTCCAAGTTCAATCCATTTCCTCCGACCTTTAGCTTCTCTTCTCCACATCATCCCTGCACACTTTCTTATTTCATCCATCCATCTCACATGTGGTGTCTTTCTGGGTCTTTTACAATCTCTTGAAATTCAGTTTAAGATTTCAGTTGTCTATTTATTATCATCTCTTCTAGCACTATGTCCAGCCCAACTACACTTCAGTCTTTTAATTTTTTCAATGAGGTCAGTAACACCTGTTTGTTCTCTTACCCATATATTGTATTTTCGATCTCTTCTTGTTACTCCCAACATGCATCTCTCCATACAGAAATTCTTTGAGTGGTCTGAAGTCTCTGTATTGCTCTTTTATTAACTGTCAAAGTCTCAGATCCATAAGTAAGAACTGGTAAAACTTATTTATTAAAAACTTTCCTTTTCAAACACATAGGCATATTTCCTTTTAGTATCAAGTTATTTCTACCAAAAGCACTCCAATTAAGTTTAATTCTATGATTAATTTCATCCATTATGTTTCCATCTATATTAATAATCTAACCAAGGTATTTGTAACTGTTAACTTCTTCTAACTTATCATAATTAATCTTAATTTTCATACCTTGAGAAAATCCATTAAACATTACTTTAGCCTTTTTAACATTTATCTTTAGTCCTATTTTCCTACTTTCATCTGATAATTCCTGCAACATTTCCTGCAGCTCTAAAGTATTATTTGCAAAAATAACTACAGAATAAAAAGTATATATGTGCACATTCAAGTCAGATTTCAATTTTATATTATAAATTCTATATACAATAAAATAAACAAATTATCTTTTTTTTTATTATAAAATATAGGAAAATTTTAGTCTGTAATTTGGTTACAACTCATATGATAAGGCTAAAAATAGAATACATTAAATGGTATTCAAAGAAGAAAAAAGTTCAATGATTATATATCCTACATTACATAACCTAAGAGGACTACAGTGATCCATAGGAGCAACGGGAAGGGCCCAAGGTTTGGTATCTTGGAGATAGGTGACTAAGTGTGTGTAACTCGAAATGTACAAAGATGACATCAAAGTTTTGTCCATGCAAAAACCATGGCATTACATAGGTAAATCAGATTCTTCATAATGGATGTCAGTGTCATCATATCCAGAGTCTAAGATATAGGCTTGAGGCTGGGGGCAATTAATAGTCAATCCCAAATGGATGCACTTAAACTAGTTTTTAATTATTTTTTATTCTATACATCTATCACATATAATCTAGCTTTGTTGGACATTCTAAAAATTTAAATAGCTTCTCTTTCCAGAATTTCCACACACTTGTAATTTTGTTATGCCTATCTGTTATGCAAAATTAGTACCTAGAGGTTCTTATCCAAATAAATTAATGCATTATCATATTTGGTTGTGTGTATATATATATATATATATATATATATATATATATATATATATATATATATATATATATATATATATATATATATATATATATATATATATATATATATATATATAAACTTGATTTTACATAAAGCTAGATGTTTCACAGATGTAAATCACATGATAATAGTCCAAGCTTATCCGTACCAATTTGTTGTCAAGCCAACTTTTATAAAAAGGTGGAAATCCATTATTCACTTGACAAGAGAGTTGGTACTGACCGATTGAGATTTTTAAATTCAAAAGAAATTAAAAATATATATTAAACAGGCAAATATAACCTGTTTGAAAGCAAACTAATAAATCGTTATATTTAATATTTTCAAACCCATAAACTTAATTATTATTTAGAAAATAATCTTGATTTTGCATAAATCTAGACATTTCACAAATATAAATCACATGATAATATACTGTTGCAATGTTAGGCATCTTTAATCTTTTTTCAAAGTTACCTATATGAATGGGAATATTCATATTTCACTTTTGCTTAAGATATTAATATAGTCAAAAGAGTTGACACTTTGAATGTAGTTAGATTGAGATTTTTAAATTCAAAGAGGTTTTAAAAACCCAATTACACTGGTAAATATAATTTGTTTTGAATTTTAAAATATTAATCCATTACTGTCACAGTATCAACTTTCTTCTTTAGATAAATATCTTAGACCAGATTGAAAGTTAGATTTCTACTTTTTATTCGTAGAGGTTAATTTGACAACAGATTGAAGATTCCCGATACTGAATATCTTGAGCTATTATTATGTAATTTACATCTGTAAACTATCTAGCTTTATGAAAAATCAAATTTATTATCTAAATAATAAATAATATTTTAATTTGCAAAATACAGATAGTTGAAACTGAAATAAATTCAGATACTACCAAATCTCTTTGCGCTCATTATAATACTTAACTGATAGCCAATCAGATGTTATGATAGCTGTCCAAATGACAACCAAACCTTAAACACATGACAAAGATTTTATGAGAAAAGGGCAGCCACTCTTTTTTCTACTTTTCTTTTTATATATCTAAGGCAATCATAAGTAAAATCTTTGTCACATGTTTAAGGTTTGGTTGTCATTCAAACAGCTATCATAACATCTGATTGGCTGTCAGTTAAGTATTATAATGAGTGCAAAGAGATTTGGCAGTATCTCAATTTATTTCAGTTTCAACTATCTGCATTTCACAAATTAAAATATTATTTACATACTTTACTGCTAGTTATATGTTCTAAAAACTACTGTGTAGTAAATCGTAGGATTTCGCATTGTACATTTATTATTTAGACTCAGTGAGTTAATTGTGAAGATATTTAAAGATTCAAGCTTTTAAACCTAAATACTTATGACTGGCTTAGATATATAGAAAGAAAAGTAGAGAAAATGGTGGCTGCCCTTTTCTCATAAAATGTTTGTCATGTGTTTAAGGTTTGGTTGTCATTCAGACAGCTATTATAACATCTGATTGGCTTTCAGTTAAATATTATAATGAGTGCAAAGAGATTTGGCAATATCTCAATTTATTTCAGTATCTAAATAATAAGTAAGTGTAGTGATATTTGAAATTATCAATATTTATTAGTCTATTTTCAAAATAGATTATATTTCCTTGTTTAATGACGTTTTTAAAACTCTCTTAAATTTAAAATATCAATCTGCTACAGTTAAAGTATCAAGTTTCTTGTTTGTTTTAATATCTTAGACCAGAGTAAAGAATGGATTTCCACCTTATATTCATAAAAGTTACTTTGACAACAAATTTAAAATTCCTGGATTTGATAAGCTTGGGCTACTATCAAATTATATATATATATATATATTGTACCCTCCTCCCCCGTCGCCTCTCTCCATAATAATCTATAACAATGTTTAAAATATATTCTCCGGGTTCTCTCTCTAGCTCAGTCTTAACAAAATGAATGAAATTAATTTATTAAAAATGATTACTACTAGCTCTAAACTTTAAAATATAAATACAGTTATATTATTAAAAATTTATTATTTTCATGAGACATGGAGCGACGACACGGGGAGCGAGACAGACTACATTGAGATATATCCACATGATACTATCCCAATGGCATAAGAAAACTATACTAAATAATCAACTTATGGTATTCTTATGACTTTCCAAGCTTTTTTCATTACGATTAAGATAATAATCATATCTTATTATTCTTTGTAATAATAATCTAGCTCAATTAAATAATTTAAGTAAATAAATGAAATAAAATCAAATCAAATAAATCTCAGGTTCATAAATTGCATTTAAACTGATTTAAATTACGGTAGTAAACTATGAGAAGGGAATTTTATGTCATGAATTCACTACGTAACAACTAACAATAATAAATAAGAATAATGATAATAATAGTATAATGTAATCCTATTTCTTCTTAAATGAAATAAATAAATAAATATTACGTTCGTGGTAGTATTTAATAATCTGACAATCAAAATACGTGTTGTAATATTAGCATATAATTTATTTTAATATTGTGGCAACCAACTTATGACCAATAAACGATATAATTATAATCCTTTAATTTTATCATACAAATGAATTTTCAAGAATTATTATAACACTTTTATGTTTATCTACTCTGTGCAAAATTATATGTTTGTTGCAATTATAAATGTGTATTGCGATATCATGCATTTTATGTGGAGAAATAATAACTAAGACACGAAGCTTACAAATAAATTTACAACATAGTTTATTAATAATTATACAAATAACAATATTTACATTATGTACATCGGATATCCCTACTTTCCTGTTACAAAATTACTTTACTAGTTTATCTCTTAACATTAAATTTCTACTTATTTTATTTTTAACTCTTATACAGTATTATTATTATTAGATATCTGATTTTAGTTTAGCTTGTTACAAAAATGTATCTATCAATAATTATCATTAATACTTTATATCTCTATTAATTTTAAAATTATATTTTTAAAAAATTTTTTACCTTCGTAGTAACTATACAAAATCATAAAATTCTATTTTATATTATTATTCGTATGGAATCCTAAAGATTCAAACCCTTCCTGACATTTTGATGTTTCCGTTTTATTATCGACTATACAATAATTATTAATCAAATACTTATCCAAGCCTTTGCTTCGTATGGTAACTACAATCATTAACATACCATGCACAAATACATATATCTGTTACACATTATTGAATCATTTTTTCAACCAACATGCAATCTCTATTTTTAAATATCATATAAAATATTAAAATTTTATTATTACTTAAAAAAAAAAAACTTTGTTTAGATTTTTCCTTTAAAATCTTATATTCATTTCAGAATTACTTTTTAAAACTATATCATATGATTCTTCATCTCTTTATGACATTTATACTTTCACTTTTAAAATAACAATTCTAACTCATTCTAGTAAATAAACTATTCTTACATAACGATAACCTAGCTTCATTTCTATTTTATGTATCATTTCTATAAAAATATCTTTCTGACGATGTATATTCATGAAACAAGGATAGCGAAAATAGATGCGCAGGATCAAAACAACTAGAATATTATCTGTCATAAAACTTGACAATGATGGCACAGTGAATTTAAAGAACACTATAGAGGAGTGACCTTTATCTGTCTATCCACATCTACTATAGGAATGATGCTAAAGCTATTTCTTCAGCTTTATAAAACATCAAAAAATTTAAAAAATACGTAAAAAAAACACTGTCCAAAATATATGTGTTCAGTGATAGGACTTAGTTAGCTATACTGAAATCACACAAAATACTATGATCCAAATATTTGATTTTTTCTTATTTCTTGGCAAAAAAACATCATCTTGGTTTCCTCTACACCAGTACTACCAAGTCACTATCCGATTTATTTCTCTAGATTTATCTATGCAGTACATCGACAAATTTCTGTCTACATTTCTAACAATAATAAAATTCATTTTTAGTTCAAACTATACAGCTATTCTTAAGAAAATCTTTTACTACTTATCTCGTATATTTATAATATACCAACTATTTTAAAATTATCATGAATATTTGCAACATAAAAGTTCAAAAGAATCACATAATTATTATGATACTTATTATTAATTATATTTTTAAAACAACTTATTGCATGCACATTTAAAATTACTACTATCTCAAATATATGTTTTAATGTTGGATAAATGTGTACTTATAATTTAAAAACTTTCATACATCATTCTTCATTAATAGATGACCTAAAAAAAAATACATTATGCATTATCAATAATATCACAATTACCAAAACGATCTCTATCTTCTTGATCGTATTCTGAAGGCTTCACCATTCCATTACTTCTTGTAGATATTTAAAACTTCCATACATACATTTTATTTTTATAATAATATTTCTATCATTCTATTAAGCTATTATATTTAACTCTCATTATTCTTAAATTCATGTTTATATGTTTCCCTAAGCTAATATAGAATTTTTATATTTTAAATACAATCAAATAAAAATATTAAATTATATTTACGATACTGCTTTGTCGAACTTGCTTGAAAATTGTTCATAGTAAAGCTAAAAAAAAATATATACTTTATTTTTTTTCTTCAGTCACTTAATGTTCTATAAAAAAAATAACTCTGTTTAATAATCTTCATCGACGACGATGATCCTTAGTTTTCTCAATATTTTATACAATTATTAATTCTTGATATCTCCTTCAACATAGTCTGCTAGCTTTTTCCCGCGCGTCTTGTCCCCCCCGATGCATCTTGTAGATATTTTATTTTAAATCTTCAATAAATTTCTGTTTCCATGGATCCATTTTTATTTAGTCATTTAATTTTATATTTCTTTGATCAAGCATTATTTCATTGAATACTTTATAATATTTTTTCTCATAAGATAAAGTTTTAGGCACCTTGCCATAAAATACTTATAGCACTTTAATCTTTTTTACTTTCCTTTATCTCACAATTCTGGAACTATATCTTTTAATAATGTTTTCTTTACAAAATAAACATTCTTTTCTTCATTATTATTTTTCTTGATACTAGAACGCATATTAAAATTTTGTTCATAGAGAAGTATAACTTAGTTTTAAAATAGCTCTGTAAATTTATCGTCATAAATTGTTCTTGACGACCTGCAGCTTCTTTTTCAGATTTTCACATATCGTCCCAATTGTATTCCTTTCAGTTATAAGATTAAGTTTCAGGTTGAGCACAACTAAAGTCGTCTTAAGATACTTTCCCATTATTTTTCTTTCAGCAATCACTTTAAATATTTTTTCTTGTACTTCCATGTTACTGTAGGCTTTCTGGTTAAATTTGAATAAAATTTCCTGGTAAGATAAACTTAAAATTAGCAATCCATATCTCTGTAGTCAAAAATATATTATATGTTACAGAATAACTTTTAGAACAATACGAAATTATAAATTTATATTACTGTTTCGCTACGATGTTATCAGCTATCAACATGTGTTACTTTCCCTTTCACTTACACATTACTTCTCCCCGCTCTTTGTATAATTCTTAGATTTTTGTCTGTTAATTTTACATCCTTTGATTGGTTAATATTTATTTTAGCGCGAACAATTTATTCATTTTATTTTGATAACAGAATAGATGTTTAAAGTTAAGAACTGATGACGTAATGTCTGGAATATTTATACCAATATTTTTAAATTCAATTATAGTTTTATATAAAAAAAATCATCTAAGTTTTAAAATAATTATTAAAACAATATTTAATATTTTTTAACTTTCACTTTAAAGATCGATGGCAATTATATCTAGTTTTAAATTCACACAGTTTATTATTATTTTAACAAGAGTGTGTGTGAAGGCATATAATATACGGTCACGTGTTTACTAACTTTTATCAAAATGATTTTTTATTTACGTCTTGGTTTAAATTACCAAAACTGATATATTTTATAAAAAATTTAGAAAATAATTTTAAAATGTAGAACTAAATATAATTCTCACCATCCCACAGTTTATTAATAACTTATACTCTATTAAATTTGATTTTTAAATACAATTATAACATTACATTTCATTTATTTAATTTATTAGTTTTTAAATATTATACTAAATAATTGATATACTTTTAACTATCTATAGCTGTATTATTTTGTATGGCCAGCTTTCACAACCATCAGCAATAATATGATTAAGCTTTATTTGTTTTCTTTTAAAATAATTTATTACACTGTTACCTACCAGGTATTTTCAGCTTTAAATTGTATTATAAAATCTACTTATCCCATTATTATTTATATCTCTTACAAATATAACTTAAAATTTAAAATTCTTTAATAATTGACCTTTCTACCCTACCTATGACCTACAGACAAGGGCACAATATATATATATATATGATAGAAATGTAACAATAATTCTCTGTGTATTTTAAAATAACTTTCCAAAACAATTAAGACTTATTTTTGTGAATTCAGGTTCCACGGCATTTTTACTTAAGAGAATTCCATGACACATTAACAAAAAGGTGATAATTTTAGCACTTAATAATTGCTGAAATTTGCCATGATTAGCAGTAATTTCTAAAAATTAAGATTAACATTTGTTAATATATTTAGAATATGACCTATTTTTTAGTGATATTTTTTATAGATGCAAAGCACACCAATCTGGTGATTTGTAACTGTAATGTCTCATGTAATCTTACTCTCTTTTACATTCTGACTTCTAATTATATTGCAAACCATAAGATGTTGTTTTAAGTGTGAATCCATCCAAATTCTTTCACAATGACATTTCTACCTAAATGAAGTTTGTAGTTGTCAAATTATTTGATGTACAAAAGTATAAAAAATCCAATTCCATCACATCTAATAACTTTGTTGTTTGAATATGCATCAAATATTCCAAAAAGAAAAAAATGATTTGTATCATTATCCAACAAGAAATAAAAAGCTACCTTTAATCTCAGCTTTCCAAATCTAATGTGAAGGAGATAAAAATAGATGTAAATTTCATTGCCGAAAATATTTTTTTATATTATTTGTACATATGGAAATTTCAAGAATAGAAGATACTAAATGAGACTTCATAGAAAATCCAACACAATGCAGTGTTTGCCCTCCATGATTTGCAATGATTTATGTCTTGATATTCCAATGTTTTAATCACCACCACAATTACTTATTGAATCAAAATTTTTACTATAATTTATAAATTCAATGCAAAATGGGGATTCATATTTATTGGGATCCCCCCTCCCCCATCAGTTCTCTTAAAACTTTATGTTATCTATTGTGCTATAATATTTTAAAATTAAGCTTGTGTTTTAGTTGCTGTGAAGAAATGTTTTCTGTAGATGACTTATAATGACCGTAGAATGTCATGCAGACAGGTAAATCATAGTTAATATTTATGACATTAACCACAAGAGGTTATCTCATGGGTTGATCAGCAAAAATAATATCCGCTATCTGAACTAGTTAACATAAATATAGATATAAATTTACAACACCAATCAAGTTAATCCTTAATCTTCTTGTTGACCTGCAATGTTTAAAATCAACTACCTATACAACATTTTGCATCTAAGTAAATTACTTCAGAAAACCTCATCAGTATTCCGAGTCAATCTGCAATGAAACTATTTCTCCAGTGAATTAATCTTTTCATAATAGTGGAGACTAATGTGAGTAAAGAAACATGATAAATTTATTTTTTAGAAATAAAAAAAAAATTGTCTAAATCTCCTGCATTTTTCAATTTCATCTTTGTAGCAACTCTCAAAGAAATAATCCCACCTCTCACTCTTCTCAATTTTAACATTGTATTCTTGACATCCCAGCATGCATTTTTTTTATAAAGCTCCATGGTCAATTTAATCATAAACTCTAGTTATATTTTTCTTAAAAATTACTTCATCAAGAAGTTTTATTTAATTACAAAAATAAAAAATTAAGTGGAATTGATAAAGACATTTTGCTCACTCTGGGTATGTGACCATAAGAACGTTTCTAAGAAATCATCAAATTTATAATAATCTTATGCTACTCAACAATCATAAAGGCAGTAACTTAATACTGAATCTTTAAAATCACATTCATAAACTCAATAATTGAATTCTGACTTCAACAAAGAATTTGAATGTTTTTCCATATTGTTTTGTCATCTAGCTAAGAATAGTCCAGATACCAGTTTTCTCACAGTATTGGTTGCTTAGCTTGTTTGTCTATTAATAAGCTAATTGAAAGAAAACTCCTAAGTCTGAATGGAACCAGAAAAGCTTTATCTGGCCAGAATTCTAACTTAAATCATAAGCATGGTAAGTGGATACATTACCACTGCCTGACACAGACAGTTGTTGTAATAATGTACTCATGGATACATTTTAAAATTATAAATAAGCTTATTTTTAGCCTATTAATATATTTGTTTTTTAGAGTTCATTTAGTAATTGAAACTCTTCTCATTGCATAACAGTATTATAAATAACTAAGATGAAAAAAACATTAAAGCCATTATTATGAAATGTAAATTAAACATCAATGCAAAACAATTGCTTAATTGTAATGATTAGACCTAGTAAATAGATATCGGGACAATTATGGAGCTGAAAAAAAAGTACAAAATCAATTATTTGATTAATCTGATTATTAGTATAGAAACAAAACACTCAATAAAACAAACCAATCATAATAAAAGAGCTCAGAATACATTTTTAAGTAGAAATTTGCAACTTCCAATATATATTTTACTCAATGAAGCTTAGACATTGAATACCAAATTATAACTGACTAGTGTATTGTTAAAAATCTGTTCCTAAAACAAGTGCGAATACCAGAAGTGTAATTCTCTAATTTAACATGTACCATATTAACAACTCTCAACTTTGAACAAACTATGTTCTAATAGTCAATATGATCAAACATCAATCTTAATGTACATGGTTATTAATTTTATAACAATGTAAAAGCTTTCTTTCCTTAGTTAAAGAATAAATTGTAATAATAGATATCTGACAAATAGTAATTTAAAATTATAGAATAACATCTAATTATAATAGCCCTTATTTACTCTGAATGTACCAAAATATTTATTCCTGAAATTTATTAGACTAGCTCAAATATAATTTTATATAAAATTTTATACTGTATACTACTAATAAATTATGAACAATTGCTGAACCTATAACTATAGTAAATCACAATCTATCTCAATCTAAAATAACATCTTAACTATTATTCAAGATTTAATACTTTAAAATATATATTTCCTGTTGAAATACCATATCTAAAATAATACTAGATAAATGGTTATCTTAATATCTATAAAGTTATATTAGTTCATTATGAATTTGTAATGATATATCTATAATAATAATAACAATAATAATAATTTAATTAATTTATTAATAATAATAATAATAATAATAATAATAATAATAATAATAATAATAATAATAATAATAATAATAATAATAATAATAATAATAATAATAATAATAATAATAATAATAATAATAATAATAATAATAATAATAATAATAATAATAATAATAATAATAAACTAAAAAAAATTCCCCTTTGAATTTATTTATCAACCTGTCATATATAAAGTATTCAAATATCATTTAGGATTTTGCTGTAACTTAATTATTTTAAATATATTATCGAAATCTATTTAAATAAAGAACTTTATATTTATATTTAAGTATATCCCTATCAAGATCACCAAGTACTGATTTATTAAATATTAGCAGCACCTATGTTAAATAATAATTAAATATATAAAAGAAAATAACATATAACTATATATGCACTTACTAATCCAATTGCTGTTTTCTTATTTGTTTAGTAATTATTTAATGCAAGAAGTGTATGATGTAAATTAATATGTAACCTCTAAGTATTTAAAATTACATTAGCAAATAGATGTAAATGAAAATTAATATGTAACCTCTAAGATTGTAAGTATTTGAAATTACATTAGCAACCTAATTAAAATGATCACTGAATCAAATTTATTTATTTAAATAAATCAATGTTTATTAATAATAATGAAATGATAAATGAATAATAAAATATATCACTTGATCACCATCTCTTATACTAGCACATAGTGCCACCCTGGCACTACTGTATGGAGAGTTTTGCCTTGTTTAATAAAATATATCGTGATATAAATTCTAGCTGAATATCGTGAAGAATATCTTTCATCCGAACTGTTATTAAAGAAGATACATACTCGCAAAACAGAAATTTATTTATTTTATCATATAATATAACCAAATCGGTGTAAAATGAAGATGTTGTTGAACGAATACAAAGCTATAATAAAAGAAAGCTAATAATAAGTGTATAATATTCATACCATATAATAATTTATTTAAATAAAATTTTTTAGTATGATTATTTGTTTATCTCATTTACAAAATATGGTATCAATAAATCGCTATTATGATAGAATCATCTAGATTTTTCAATGCTCATAGCATATGTATTGAAATAATATACACTCAACAAATAAACATTGGATTTTAAATTAAAATTTTAACTATTTAATTTTGAATATGACTTTAGTCAAATTAAGATTTAAACCTTTTATTTTTTTATGTAAATGGATAATTTATTAATGCGCAAAATAATAACTGATAATAACAATAATATAAATGTGTGAATAAAAAAAATTGCATATGACCTGTATAAATTCCTTATATACATTCCAGAGAAGCACAGTAGTTTGAATGTTTATATTCTGTAAGCTTCCAATGATCCTATTAAAATCATTATTTTGGTCAGTATAAAATATATTTTAAATGGTTATACGAGGTAAAACATATTTTCAAATTCCTGTTGAATTTCAATTATTTTATAATCCTTTGAATAAATAATATGATTAATATTATAAATGGTATTGTTTAACAAGTGGATGCTGACATCCTTTTATAACTAGGCAATATACAAGTAAATCAATTCCAATCTAATAGTGAACTGTTAGATGATATTTCAAAGCAAAAGTAATTGATATATATATAAAATTAAGAGCATGCTAATGAGCTCTAAACAAGCTTTTTTTTATTATGATAAATGCTACTAAAAGAGAAGGCATTCAAATCATCTTTATCTTAGATTATCCCCATCCCCAGACTGGTTTCGACCTATGGGTCTCTTCAGTGAGGAGTTGGGACACTAGATTCAAAAAACCAACTCAAGCTAAGCATTTATCTAAAAGTTAATATGTCAAGAAGATCTGAAACTTTTAGACATATGCATATCTTTAAAGTCAGCTCTTCAACTGAAAAAATCATATGGACCTGAACTTAATTCAGATACTCCATATATTAATAAGCTTAGCCATTTAATTTAGCCAAAGCACCAACAGCAAAATAATAATAGTAATTATAAAAAGTCAGATGTCACATGACTTATATATAGCTTGCATTTACCAATATGTAAAATTAAGAACATGCTAAGGAGCTCTAAACAAGCTTTTTTTTTTATTATGATAAATGCTACTACAAGAGAAGGCATTCAAATCATCTTTATCTTAGATTGTCCCCATCCCCAGACCAGTTTTGACCTACGGATCTCTTCAGTGAGGAGTTCGGACACTAGATTCAAAAAACCAACTCAAGCTAAGCATTTATCTAAAAGTTAATTGTCAAGAAAAAGATTTGAAACTTTTAGCCATATGCATGTCTTGTAGTAGCATTTATCATAATAAAAAAAAAATTAAAAAAAAAAGCTTGTTTAGAGCTCATTAGCATGCTCTTAATTTTACATATTGGTAAATGCAAGCTATATATAAGTCATGTGACATCTGACTTTTTATTATATATATATAGCAGCATACAGATAAATTTGGCATTTGAAAATTAAAACATTTCATTTATCCATCAGTAATCCTTTAGCAGAGACTTTTTAAAATGAATTTTAAAATTAGAAGTTTTCTTCTCCTTTTTCATTCTTTTGCAAATACTTCAAGACACCATTTTGGTTTCCTGAACAAATATATTCTTTTTCTACTCCATTATTTGACAGTTAAATAACTAAAACACTTAGAAAAGAAATATATATATATAGGATTTGCTTACATAAAGATAAAAATATTAGAGAGATTTTTAATTTGTTCAGTTCTATTTATAGCTTTGTTATGACTGATGTAATACTCATCATTAAAATCAAGATTATGCTCAAATTTTTTTTACTCAAATATTAAAATTATATTTGTCCTGCATCACATAATAAAAGTTTTTTTTTATAACAATAGAAAGAGTAAAATAATATTTCGTAAATAATTACATAAAAAAATATTTGCACTTTGAAAATAAACATTCTCCCCTACTAAAATAATCTAATATATATATATATTCATAATATTGTTCTGGAAATATATAATTTATATATTATCCTAACTTAAATACCACACATAATGTAAACATAAACATATTTATGTTTAAGATATTAAATATTTTATTTGTAGTGTCTATGTAATACCAGTTATAACTGCAATAAAAAAAATTGAAAAAACAAAGAAAATATTAATAAATTTTTATCTAACATTACTGTTTTATTATTTATATGTGTTTTTAAAAAGTTTAATTTACTAACTTTATGCCTGTAATAATAATATGCTCTTTCTCTAGCATTTTGTTGTCATAGCAACCATTTTAACATTCTCTAGATTAATGCGTAACTTTTAAAACTATCAAAATTTTTTTTTATATATGATCTTACATCACATACAGAAATTAAACTTAATTTTTCTCACTACAATATATATATGATTACATTTCCAGATCATCAAATTCATTTTCCTGAATGATGAAACATGTTAACAAATGCTACTAATTAAAATATCTATAACAAATGCTTAATTAGAATATACTGTAACATAATATATAGGGTATATGAGCACAGACTTTCACATGACCCACCACTCTCCACTCTATCTCATAACAATGATATACTTGAACACATATATGTTGAACAGTAAATAATCACCAATATACATGTTTCATGATAAACCAGCAATCATCAGTTGGTCCAGATTATTATCTCCACACATATATGCAATAAGTGCTCAGATATATATTAAGATAGCCAATCTTCATACTTTAATGGACAGGCTTCAATCCATTCCACACTCCAACTCTTCTACCATCCATACAATTGAAAATCTGATGATGGACCCTCAAAGGCCACCCTGAGGCCAAGATTCTCATCATAAATGTTGTTAATTTAAAAAAAGCATTGTGAAAAAATACAACAACTGAAATGGAAATTTACATTACACTACAAAGATAAAATATTCAATAAATTATTGAATTGGGCCTTTTGCTTTTGATTTCCAACTCTGATTAAATCCATTTATTACAAGTACTTATATACTAAAGCTGAATAAATTTGAAGTATTATACTTGCTGCTTAAAACAAACTAATGAACCACATTTTTAATGATAATTAATAAGAAATACTTAGATTTACATGATTTCTTTTGTACTTGTTTTCTAGACCCAACTAATGCATAAACAGAATTTCATTTGATATTACAATTGGTAATCACATTCTAAAAAAAAGATTGATGCAATCATTAGAATAAGAATAAGGTGGAATTACAAAAAAAAATTGTGTGCATTGATATTTCAACTGGAATCAATCATTAAAAATGTTTGGGGGGGAGAGGGGCATAAAAAATTATGATGGCAAAAGTCACTCACTTCTGAAATAAAGTGATTCAAGTTGTCTGTAAAATTATTCTGTGTTTCTTATTAGATTAAGATGGTCCTCAAAGCAACTAAAGCAAATGAAATTGATTTAAAATTATAGGTGTGGATCTATAATTCATGGGGTCTTATGATCTAACATTATTCTAAACATCTCTTTGATCTAATTCTTACACAAGAAACTGATTTAATTACAGACTATTTTCACCCTAAACCTTTAAAAATTTTGCAGAAGTATCACTGCAATATTTGCAATCAGGTAAAGGATGAAATATTAGTAGGTTATGCTACCAAGCTCAGGAAAGTAGTGTTGATCTATGAATTCAAGCACTTTTTAGGCCATGGTAAAGAAACATTTCATCTGTAAAATAAAAGTCACAGTTTTTGAACTAAACTGTTGTTCAATTGTAGTACCACATTTTGCTCAACAGGTGTTCAGATTCCTTATAGTTGAGACTTGATCAAACTTCATTGCAATGAAAGCTTTTTTGAGCCATAGACATAATGAAGCATATTGATAAAACTGATATGACACCCATATTTTTATGATAAGGCAGACCAAAAGTTACATTAGGCTTGAACAAGGGGGTTGAACTCAAACTTTCACATGACCTTCAACTATCCATGCTATCTCATACTGCTGGCACACTTAATCACACATATGTCAAAGTGTGTCAGCAATATGAGATAGCATGGATAATTGAGGGTCATGTGAAAGTCTGAGTTCAAACCCTTTATATAGAACATATTGGAGTGCAGGTATGAAAAAACCTGTACTGTAGAATATTTATATTAAGCTTTAATGTAACTTGCCATAGATTTAATAAAAAGACAATGCTCACACATATAAAAGATTTGATAGTATTATTGCACTGAAAAATGCAGCTTATTTTACAAAAAAGCAACATTGTCCAAAATAAATGGTCTGATTCAAAAAAAATTATAGCTTATTTTAAAAATTACAGAAAATAAATCTTTCATCAGCTTCTGGTTTTCACGAAGTAACACAACAATTTAATAATGAACTATGGTACCACAAAGTGTGTTTTACATATACATTTAAAAGTAATTATTGTTTTTTGATATGTTTAACTTCTTATACCTTCCATAAATGATTAACCCTTCTTTTCATTTTGAATAAGTTTCTGTTATATCTATTAAATTAAAGCCCCCTCCCGCTTTTAATACAAGTTTTAATTAACTTCTTTTGCTGCTTTTCTATCACATTAGTATGCCACAGATGATTATCTCATTCTTCTTTATCAATTATTTATGTGTTTCATTTCTTCTTTTTTTTTGCCAAACCCATTTATAGTATTTTCTTTTTTTCTTGATTTCCATTATAAACTACCATTTCATTACTTCACCCTTTACAGTGATATATAATTTTTTATACATTTGTTTAATATATATATATTTATATTAGTAGAATTTATTTTTCTAGCCAACAGTGCAAGTTTTTTTGAATTGTAACAGTTATAAATCAAATCCCTGTCCCCAATTGACTACCAGTTTTACTCATACATTTTCATTCATATATTGAAATCTTCCAGACATTTTATATTTTCTTTTAATTTCTTCATTTAAAAAGAATCCCATACTATTTTCCTTTGAATAGTCTCATTTGCTGTCCGTAATATACCTTCCAATCTATATCTACATACCCCTTTCAATTCTATCCAAAAATTTCTAACTTCCCTCACTAATATAAAAAGACACGTCAAGCATTGGTAGTCGAGAGGTCAGAGACAGCTGCTTTACAAGCAGTTGTCCCGGGTTAGCGGGTTCGCTTCCTGGCTGATGCTATGACACACGAGAAAAATATATATAAAAAGACGCATTTTCAAATGTTATGACAGCACTCTCATCTTTTCCCAAATATTCTATGTCATTCTTATTTATTTTTCTGATGAAATAACTGCATCTGGAGACTTAATATTCGTAATAAAAAACACATATTTAATTAAGATCCCCACAATTCTCCGATATTCGTATATAATGTTATTTTAAAAATAGTCATTAACTAGAAATAAAAGCATTATTAAATTATATAATATATATTAGAATGTAGTAAAAAATAATCCGTCAAATGTCAAGAATAATTCATTGGGTTCACTTTTTTTTTCCAAGCGATTTTTCTTTTTACCTCTTTTTTTATTTATACTCATTTTTATTTTAGTTAGTTTCTCTAAACCATTATTTTAGATGGGAATTATATATCCATCATATATATTTAATTTATATAAAAGTCAGATAAAAAACACGTTTCAAATTTGTCAGGATCAACAGTGAATAATTATGTTTTATCAGAGTGATTAATATTTTTGATTTATTATTTAGATTCTGACAATAATTTCCAACGTTTTTCTTTCTTGCTATAATTGTACGCTTATAAAGCTTGTTAGAAATTAGATTAAATAGAGTCATAACACAATCCATCCTTTTAATATTTTTGTTAACTTTATCAAAAATTCATTTATTTTACTCTATCAGTCATTTAGAATTATTATTAGTTTAAATAGTAGCAAATGATTGTCATTCATCATCATATATATATATGTAATAATATTATAATTCGATGTCTGTATTTCTTCAAATCAATATATAGTAATCTTATAATTGAATATTTATAAATACAGTAATTAGATACATGTAAAGTATAGCTTTAAAAATTTTATCCACTTAGTAACCTTTCAAAGTGTTAGTTGACAAAGACTACGAAAGCGCTCCTAAGTGGATACAATTTTTAAAGTTATACTTTATATGTATCTAATTATTGCATTTATAAATATTCAATTATAAGATTATATATATATAGTGATCATTAAATGCAAGCTTAAAAGCAAGGTATGAAATTATGACTTGTTTTATTAATTTTATATATATATATGAGAGGCTAACTATGGAAGTCAAAATTATGGCATTGATTTTAAGTATAATTAATCAATAAGAAGTGCCTGATCAAGTCTATTTTCAGCTCTCTTGCAAAAGATGATGTTGGATTAAAATATACTAGATACTATTTTCTATAGAAACAATTAATTGTCATTTTTAATGTTATTTTTTACTATCTTGCTACATGTTACCTAAATTAGTGTGAGATTTATTGGTTATAAGCTTCTGCTATTTTCAACCTTTAGAACTAATTATCTTTAGAAAAATTCAAACTCTATTCAAACTTTTCAAATTACTTTTATGTGTTTAATGACCAGTGATAATACAAGCACAGGAATTCAATCTGGCACCTTTAGATTTGTGATTACTAAATTTATGTTGACATTCGTACCAATTAGCCTACTCTGTTAAAGTAAACAGTTAGTAGAAATTTTATATACTTATCTATGGAAACCCTCCTGATTTCTTTATTTTTTCTGACCTTTTAGATTATCTGCCATTGTCATGTGAGCAGCATCTTTAAATTATCTTCTTTGTACTTTTTCATCTCTGTATAATATTGTCTTTTTTCCAATTGAACATATATATTCATCACTACATGTGTAGTTTGCTGCATTAGCTGCATCCAATTTTTTTCCAATGAACATATGTTTGAATGGAAAAAACAGAATAGTGGATAGAGAGAAAAAAGTAAAAAAATAAAAGCAAAAGATGCAGCTTAAATGGTGTTTGCAAATCATACTATTAAATCAATTTAGAATGTAAATTTGTAATATTTGGAAGAACATGCATTACTCTTACCTTTTAAAAAAAATAGAGAAATCAGACAGCCCTCATAAATAAGCATATCAAATTTTTATTGACTGTTGTTCTTGGAAGAATAGCCTAGTTGGTTTAGAGCACAACCTTAAATTTAATATTAACAAATCTAAAGATGCCATTGATGTTTTCCTGAAGGTTTGTGATGATGGTGTTTTAATTGTATTTTTATACTGGACTATTTCTATAATCTAATATGTGTATTGAATGTCTTTAGAAAAATTTAACTTTATTTAAATATTCCAAATACATTCAACTGTTAGTAATAGCACATCAAACAGATTAGTAAATGCACAAAAATTCAAGAGGTATTATTCTCACCTCTTCTTCAGGTGTTGCAAACCTAGACCCTTAGATTCTTGAGTATTGAATTTTAAGGTAATGTTTTAACCAACTGGCTCAGTTGGTTAGAGCATTACCTTAAAAAAGGGTGTTGGTTAGAGTGTCATCTTAAAATTCAATACCCAATAATCTAAGAGTCCAGGTACGAATTCCATGCTAGTACTGTCACTGGTCAGGCCAGCAACACCTGAAAAAGAGGGGAGAATAATACCTCTCAAAATGTTGTGCATTTACTAACCTGTTTGATGTGTTATTACTAACAGTCGAATGTATTAGGAATATTTAAATAAAGTTAAATTTTTCTAAAAACATGCAATACTCATATTAGATGATGGAAATAGTCCAATATAAAAATACAACTAAAGATGTCATGTTTGAATCTTATGTTAATACTGATATTGATCAGGTAAATAATATCTAAAAATGAGAAGAAAATAATATCATTCAAAACTTTGGGTTTTATACTAACCGGTGTGCTATTATTGACAATTGAGCATATTTGAAAAGTTTAAATAACATTTATATTTTTCTAAAGAAATGTAACAATTATTCCTAAAGTATGTAAACAATCTAATATATAATCACAAGTAAAATGCCATCATTATATATTTTCTGGAAACAGTTTGTACTAATTATTTACATAGTAATCATGACCAACATTTTAATTATATGCAAATATTTATGAGGGCATGAAAATGCAAAGCTTTTAGCACTGAAAAATGTAAGGTTAAATGTAGAAAATAGGACATCCTTAGATGTATAAAGCAGCATATCATTAAAAGGTCACATTGGAATTGGATGTAAATATTAGTTTTATTTAGCAAATAATTATGTGTTTGGGTACATTCCTACACAAATGTGCAAAAACCTTATGAAAAATAATAAACGTGACTGACTTTGCAAAAAATTGATTAAGTGATCACGTTTATCAGATTGTTTATTTAAGTCGTAAAAATAAATGAAATGTCATTACTAATACCATAACAGAAGATAGTGATACTAAAAAGGTATTGACATATTTTAAAATTATGGCCAAATAGAATGTGTAAAGTTTTTTGATGAAAATTCTTCCAAATTCAAAAAACAGAACTTCAGTTATAGTTAAAATTATTGTTAAGATTTGATACTAATATGACTGCACTAATGTAAGCCTATTTTTCATAGAAATAAAGTTCTATTGAATGTGTAAATCACTAAACATTTGTTTTTTAGAACAGCTCATTGAATAAAAAGATACTGAATAGTGTTGGATTCATTATGAAGTCTAACTTGGTATTTTATATTCTTTCTAGATGTATTAGTGAAAGGCTTATGTTAGTTTGTATGCTGATTCCAGTTTTCATATATTCTTTAACAATTCAGAAACTTCACAGGAAAAAAACTTGTATTTCTGGGATAATACTAATGTATCACTTTCAATAACATAATCAATTTTTTTATGGAGCCTATAATGTAAACGTTATTAGAAACAATAAACTATGACACAAAGTTATTAAAATAATGATGCTGGTTCTGTAATCTCAAATAATTTTCTGGTATTGAATTTTTGCACATTATCATGTGATCTTTTAATTTAAAAAATTATGAAAACACTTGAACACACATGCACTCAGAACAATGTCACCTTAAAAACTATATCAATATTACAATAAAAATCTGAAATAAGTCAATATTAAGAGTCCTTACATATGCAGTAATGCCACTTATTGTAAGACCGCGTAATCAAAGGATGCCAGAAGGCTTGTGCATAAAATCCCTATCTAGTGCCTAATAGGATAGTGGTGGCTATGGTTATTAAAAAACCAAAGACACCAAAATGTATGGGTACTGAACTGAGTTCAGACCTATATGACTATATAAGCTAATGAGCTTAGATTGAAAATGTTACCATGTTTTCAATTTTATTCTCATAGTTTTGTAGTTAAGTAGAGATAAAAGGTGATTGCTGGAGGGTTGCATTAGATCCTAAGATCTTTTTTATTTATTAAGCAGATTGGAATACTATTTCTGGGATTTCCACATGTCTTGTAAATAAAAAGGAGGGATTGTTAGACAGATTACAGATTAGTTCATTTATCATGGCTAAAATAATAGTTGCAGTAAAATACATTGGTCTAAAAATTAATTTTTCTACTCATACTAAAACAAGTTATATTACTGAAGAATAGAATTCTTTTAAAATATGTTGAGAAATTTGAGTAAGTCTTTTTATGGGTTTATGAGGAATTCCTACAGGTTATCAAACACTGGTTGTATTATTAATGATTTAATTAAAAAAAATAAATAACACTTTATGTTTTAACTGATTAATAAATTTTTGCAGAGGTTCATAAGCAATATTGACTTAAACACAAATTGATAATAACCTTTGAGATTGATTGGTGAATTAAAATTTCAAAAACAATAATCATATTTTAATTTTTATTTTACTGAACATTTTTGGCATTGAAAGCAACACTAAACTTGAAAACAATAATTTTATTTAGTCAGTAGGTGATATTTTTATGTGTGGTAATAATTATAATCTAAAAAAATATTTTGATACAATAATGTAGATGATCAAGCATTGGTAGCCGAGAGGTCAGTGCAGCAGCCTTGCAGCAGTTGTCATGGGTTCGCTTCCCAGCCGATGCTTTGACATATGGAAAAAAAAGTATATCCATATTCTGATTCATTTAAATTTGGATTGAGATATTTATTTAGCTCTTGTCTTTTAAAGTCATTAATCTTGTGTTAAGATTTGTAGAGGTCACTACTGTCACATCTAGGTGCATAGTCTTAAGGTTATAACCTTAATATATGTTACTTGATTAGGACTGAAACAGCCATTTTGTAAAAATCTGTAGTTATTGGAAGACACTTATATTATTTTTGTCATAGAAATTTAAAAAGAGGGCAAGAATTATCATGAAATATCATTTGTATCGAATACAGTTTTCTTAAAGCCTTTATTGGATTGGTTGTTTCAACTCATAAATGAATGTTTACCGAAGTCTTAAGTACAGTTTTAAGGATTCAGAAGATACTATAAGTATGGTATCTATTGCCATAAAAATATCATAATTTATATACACCTGGGTCTCATTTTATGTGGTAGATAGGTTCCACAGATAACCCACATTAAAAAAAATCGCACAAAAATAGACTTAACTTACCTTGAAAAATGGGGGATAGGTGCTGTAATTTTCAGAATTCGCATAAAAGCAAAGCAACATGGAAAAATTACTTTAAAATTTGCATTAAAAAAATAAGCAATTAAAGTATGACTAATAAAAAATTTCAAATATTTGAAAAAAATTAATACAAGACAAACTTTTTTTACTTTTTTTATTACTACAGTATTTAATTTTACATTTTTCATACATATTTTAATCATTACCAATAGCGTTCGTTTGTAAATTGATAAGAAATTGGATTCGATGTGATGTGATGTATTGTGGCTTCTCCTTAAACGAAATCAAGAATCTCTCAGCAATTATGCCCAGAGAAACCTGTTAGCCACTTTATTTTTATTCATGATGTGATGTACAACTAGTGCCACTTTCAGTCTTATGCTGTGTTAATGGTTTTCTGTTTCTGCATTAAAAAAATGAGATGCAATCTAAACAAAAAGATTATACATTATCATTAGAAAGATTATTTTTAGTTTATAAAATCTTTGTTTTTTATTTTAAAAATCTAAAAGATTATTTATTTCTGTTATATATAACAAAATACGTTTTAAAAGTTTAAATTTTTTGAATATTTATTGCGATATTTTTATATGTAAGTATAAATCTCTTATTATTATTTACTCATTAGTATAAGTAGGTTATTTACATAGAAGCTAACATTCTAAATACAGCTTCAGGCCATATTCATGTTAGCTGCTAATATAACGTTATATTTTTTTTAAAAAAAAAAACGTATTTCAAGTCAAAATAAGTTATTAATAATTTAAATTTCTTGATATCTAATAAATATAGTGAAATATGAAAAATATTAAGATGAAACATGAATCGCATAACTTCAAAATTGCATTAAAATAATCCGCATAAAACGAGACCCAGGTGTATATTGCTTTTACTAGTTTTATCAAAATATTAATAATCAAATGGTTTATTGCTTGGGAGGACATATGATGTTGAGTACTAAAAATGATAGGGCTACACTATGACCTCTCTGCTTTTGATCTATATCTTAGTTAATATAACTAGTTGGGAAATTGTTTTAAGATAATTGTTTGTCCATTGATGTGTACTCAGATAATATACTACTGCTAATAATAATAATAAATCTGCAGCATTTGAAATGAACATTATTATAAGCAGAATGGATATGTATTATCTCTAACTTTGTTTTCATTTTTTTTGTCAGTAATCTGTGAAACAGTTTAAAGGTAACTTAATAAAGGAGGTATGGTGGCCGAGTTGTCAGCACAGCTGCCTTACAAGTAGTTGTCCCGGGTTCACGGGTTCACTTCCCGGCCGATGCTTTGACACATGAGAAAAAAAAGCAAAAACTTCCTTTTAGTGGCATGAAGATTTACATAAATGTATATCTATGCATGCTATTTATACCCAATCAAAAATATCTACAGAATGGTTCTCTTGTTTTGAAAGCCATATATAAAGAACATATTTTACTAATTAACATTAAAAGAAATGTGACACCCTTTCAGCCAATGTGGAAGAAAATCTGTAACTTCAGAATGCAATCAATATGTACTTGTAAGCAATAATTTTTAAAAAGAGAGAGATGAATTTTCTTTCAATCATTAAAAAAAAATGGAGTGATACTTTTTAAGAGTCTAAAAATTTAAAATCAATGTCATAAAAACACTAAACATCACATGATCACCTTAGTGGTTTAACACTAATCCTGCCTAATAGGATAGTGGTGGCTATGATTGTTCAAGAGCCAAAGACACCAAAATGTATGGGAGACCATATGACTATATAAGCTTTTGAGCTTAGATTGAAGATATTAACAATGTTTTCAATTTCATTCTCATAGTTTTGTAGTAAAATAGAGTTAAAAGGTGGCTGCTGGAGGGTTGCATTAGATCCTAAGATCTAGGTGCAGTGCTCTCAGATCCAAGGCTCCTCATTGATGATGGCCACAAGCCAGAAACTAGTCTGGGGATATTGGATGAGTAGGCACTAGATGGGGATTTTATGCACAAGCCTTCTGGCATCCATTGATTACTCTGTTTGGCACAGGGTGGCACTACTGTATGGAGAGTTTTGCCTTTGTCATAAAAACAGTTAATATGTTATTACAACAGAAAGACACTAAATCTAGAGTTATGAAAATACATCTTCATAAGTTATTCATATGAAACTGAACAAAGCATAATTATTATTTTTTCTAAACTGTATTTTATAATAAATTTCAGCTCACTTTTTATAAGAAGACAGATTCTATTTACATTATAAAGATTATTTGGAAAATAGTTTAAAGAATTTCGATTGTAAAGATATGGATAGAACTCAATGGAAAGGTACAATTAGGTAAAGCATTGAAGAAAAAGTTAAAAGGCAGCTTTATAAGATGCTATTATAATCCACTTATAGAATCAGCTTATGATAAATGTGATGTTATATATAGAGCTTGCAAACCAAGCTCTTAACAAATTTTGAGAATATCCTCAACCCCAGACTGGTTTCTGCTTCTGGCGTCATCAGTGAGATGCAGGATATTCATTAGATTAAAAATACTAGGACAAGCCCAGAACTTTATCTAATGTATAACTAACTATTGAGAAGAAAATCTGAACTTTTCAGACATCCAAATATCTAAAAATTCAGATATCTAACTCAAATAGCCATATGGTACTGAACTAAGTTCAGATACACCATATATTAATAGTTTTAGCAATATAAAATCACCAAATCCTTAATAGCAAAAAATAAATTGATAAAAAAAAATCAAGACAGATGTCACATGACTTAATTTTAATAAAGTTATTTATAGAGCTCGCAAAACAAACTCTTAACAAGCTTTGAGAATATCCTCAACCCCAGACCAGTTTCTGCTTCTGGCATCGACAGTCCCATATAGCTATTTGAGTTAGATAGCTGGATTTGTAGATGTATGGATGTATGAAAACTTCAGATTTTCTTCTCAATAGTTATATATTAGATAAAGTGCTGGGCTTGTCCTAGTATTTTTAATCTAATGAATATCCTGGCACCTCACTGATGATGCCAGAAGCAGAAACTGGTCTGGGGTTGAGGATATTCTCAAAGCTTGTTAAGAGCTTGTTTTGCGAGCTCTATATATAACATTTGTAAATACAAGCTTTATTAAAATTAAGTCATGTGACATCTGACTTCATTTTTTATTATGATAAATGGGATGTATGTGAACATACTTCTGTTTTCAGATTGATTTTTGTATTTTATTTCGTTTTTGACAAAAATTAGATTGGTTACATTTATTTATAAATATCTAGTAATAACTACATATAATCATACAGTTATCAATATTATACATATTTAAAAAATTGCTTTGAAAACTCTAAAGAAAAGCAGCAAAGAAGAAATTATTCACCAGATATGTCATTGGCCACTAGTTAAAAGTTTTAGAAGCTTTTAATTTTTAGCTCTATTCCTTAGCTAAAAAAATTAAGATATTTACTTACTAACAAATAATTTGTTGGCTAGCTGAGATGGCATATGGAAAAAAAATGAACTTGGAATTTTTCAGTTACTTTAAACAATTTTTGAATTTCATTCAACATTTGAACCTCAGGACGTAGTCGTGCATAAATATATAGTCGTTTCTTTCTGTGTATGCATCCATGATCTTATTAAAAGTCTTTATAAATTAATCTAGATGATCATGTTCTTTAAATTTGTGATTTATCATTTGCATAGACCAGTTATATTTTATTATGTAGGCTAATTGATTATTTTTAATAAATCACTGCCGAAATTTGATTTGGCTACATTAATTCTTATTATAAAACGAACCCTCCCTTTTTGTCCTAAAATTTTTTCTCTTCATCTAACACATCTCGTAACTGATATGAATCAAAAACTATTTGCATTATGTGTATACACATAAAATATTTTAAGATTAGTTAAATATGGGGTTGTTAATTTTTATTTTACCTTATTTATAACCTGTAATTATTGCTAAAACCATTTGTTTATAAATTTTTTAAAAGAGAAACAAATAATACTGTGTGTATATATATATCTATTAATATATTGGAGTCTTTAAAGGTATCAAATAAAAAAAAAAGGCTTATGGGCTCTTGTCTTTGCAATATTATTTTATGATTGTTCATCATACTAACAAATGTGAACATATGTCTTACTAATGTGGATGGGCCAGTGTGATGAATTTAATAGCAAAATAAAAAAATGTCATTCTTCTCAGAAAAATTCTCAAATGAAATATCGGTTTAATTTTTTTGTTATTTTCAAATTATGTATGCGTTGCTGTTTGTATGAATTCTCACTTTTTGTATTCTATTTAAATAAAAACAAATTATCTCTTAATTCATCAACGTTGTAAAGTCATCAGATTAGGTAACAATTGGTCACCAAATGCAGAGAATGCTTACTCTTAAATTGTGAACCTTGACTGCTATCAATGATACAATATTTGATAAATTTTTAAATAAAATAATTACCACACTGACTGCGAAACATTCTATTTAATATTAAATGGATCATTGTTAGAAAGAGTACTGAAAAGATAGTCAAGCATTGGTGGCCAAGTGGTTAGCACAGCCACCTTACAAGCAGTTGTACCAGAGTTCGCTCCCCAGCCGACACTTTGACACATAAAGAGTACTAAAAAAATAGTTTGTTGTTAAAAATGGATACATTTTTACTATTAAACATAAATATTGTCAGGTTGTGGTATTATAAATAAAACATGGAAGTCTAGAGTATTAAATAACATATCACATGACTTTCTCAACTTACTTTACTATCTGTAAAAATCAACCATTTTCCTTTTTGTCCTATAATTTTTTTCCTCATCATTTAATACACACTACCTTTGATATGAATCTTAATATGTATTAAACACAGATTGTTTTACTATTGGATTTGCACGTATGTAAATTGCTGGATATTATATTGTAAATTCAATAGTATTAATTAATGGAGGCCGATAATATGAAACTAGGTTGGATATTTAAGTGTGGCCTTACCATATAATATCCATTGATTACTCAAGCTATATAATAGTTGACACTGGAATGGAAGCAGAAAATAGAATGTTAGCAATTAAACTTATTGAAGGTATTTAAATACAGATAATTCAGTATGACAATGTTTTCATTTTGTTGGAGACGTGCTTGATTTTTATAAAAATATGTATGAAAACAAAGTAGCCGTACAATAATCACATCATAATTTGAAATATCATTAATTTAAAAGAATGTATAAAAAAAGGAAATTAAGAAATTTTAAAATTGTTATAGTTATTTCAAAAGAAGTAAACGAATAAATAGAAAATTACTGGCGAAGCTTTCTACCAAATATCTAAATGAGGAAATTTATCAAAAGATACGAATAATGTAAAAAAGTAGCATAATAAATATTATGTAAAATACTCTTTTTTCTACCTCTTCTTTTAAAAATTTGTACTTATTTTCTATGAATCATTAAATATTTTAATAAATTTTTTTTTCATATGTCATAGCATCGGTCGGGAGGCGAATCTGCAACAACTGTCTGCAACCAATTACTTGCTTGCAAGGTTGTTGCGCTGACCTCTCGGCTAACAACGCTTTTTGTTCCAGGTTTTGACCCTACTTTATGGTTGTTATCAAGGTTATATATCCTTAATTGTCTGAAAAAATAATAAATATAATGAAAAAAAAAAGTAAAATTTACAAACGATATTATCAAATACATATATTAACAAGTGTTATATCACTATCATAAAAATAATGTAGGTATTAACCTTTTTTTTTTTTTACCATATGTTACATCAATAATATATATATATATATGAAATAAAACTCAATGCATATTGCTTGCTGAAATTCAAATATAAAATATCATTATAACCAGCCACATTATTTCAGCAGCTCCACCTATGAAACAAGCACAAAGTCTGGATAATGAACTTTTATTCAAAGTTTATGTTTGCTTCATGGATATCACTGCTGAAATAATGAAAAGGTAAGTGATAGTAATATTTTTTGTGTCTACATTCCTTGTTTCTTTAATTTTTAATATAAAAGTGTAATGATTTGATATTGATAAATATTAAACAAATTCGAAGACATGTATAGGAGATTGAGAATCAGAGTTTATTGATGAGTACTGGTTTAATACAGAGTATACATTTTGGAAATAATTTATCTTTTTCAGGTATCTTTATTCATATGTTTTAAAAATGTGTGAAAAAAATGGAGACTTTGAGTATACATTAGAAAAAATAATTAGACATAACTCTTGATATGGTCGTAAAATACAGTTAAAACATAGAAAATTAAAAAAATATATGATTTGTATAAAATAAATATAGAAAAATATTTTGTTATATTTATCAATGGATGAATCATTTTGAAAAAAATAAAAAAATTAATGGATATTTTTATAATTAATTAATAAAGACAATATAATTTTAATAGTAGCATATTAAAAAGAACAAAAGAAAAAGGAAGGTATTAGGAATTACAAACATATTCACCTTCCATCAATTCTATACGATATATTTTTATGAGATTATTATAAATTTCTTGCAGATAACTGTGGAAACTATCCAAAAGAAGTTTGATTTTACAATGGTTATGATACCCTAAATCACATTCAAGTAATAAGAAAAGTTAGGAAGAACCACTTATGGATGTTATGCTACCATTTTTTCTTGGGTTTGTACATTATGAATAAATATTTGACTTTATAAACATTTCTGTCCTGAGTAAAGCTTTGAAATATTATGACACAGATAAAAAATAATATTGAATTTTGAATTTATAAGATCAAAATGTAGCAAGTCTTTAATAAAAGACGAACATTTATGAAGTGATAGGGACTCTCCAGAAAATAGAAAACAGAGAGAATAAAAATGGAGTATCTGAATTAAGTTCAGGCCCATATGATTTTTTCAGTTGGAGAGCTGACTTTAAAGACATGTAGATGTTTAAAAGTTTCAGATCTTCTTCTAACAATTATCTTTTAGATAAATGCTTTGCTTGAGTTGGTTTTTTAGATCTAATGTCCCAACTCCTCACTGAAGAGACCCATAGGTCGAAACCGGTCTGGGGATGGGGACAATCCAAGATAAAAATGATTTGAATGCCTTCTCTTGTAGTGGCATTTATCATAAATTAAAAAAAAGCTTGTTTGGAGCTATTAGCACGCTCTTAATTTTAAAATGGCTTTTAGAAAATAGTAATTAGGAAATATAAGATGATACTTATAAATATTTTGGCTAAATTATTAATGACCCAAATATATAAAATTGATCTCAGTTTAGGCAGAGTGATTTCAGTAGAAATAATTTAATATTAAAAGAAAATGTATCTAAGTTATTGGGGAGTAAAGATTTTTAATAAACATATTTTATAATTATATAAAAATTTAAGATTTGGATACTTAATTAAAAAAATAATAAAGAGACAATGGATCACACAGCTAAATATATAAAGATATGTTTTTGGATTAACAAAGAGATATCTAGAGTAAACAAATGCCATTAAAGTTAATTGAAATAATTAAAAGGTTGACACTGAATTTTATTAGGCATATTGTTACAAAAGATATGAGAGATTATGAGGAAATAAAATTCTTAACTGGATATTAAAAGATTTCAAAAAATTTAGTAAGAGGTCATATGCAGGATTCGAACTCAGACTTTCACATGACCCACAACTCTCAGTGCCATCTAATATTGCTGACCCACCTGATCACACACATGTTGAAAAGATAAACAATCACCAATATACATATTTCGTGCTAAACCAGCACTCATCAGTTGGTCCAGATTACTAGCCCCACACATATATACAATCAGTACTCAGCTTTATATTAAGATAGCAAATCATGTGGGGAGATGGTAATCTAGACCAACTGACAAGTGCTGGTTTAGCACAAAATATGTATATTAGTGATTATTTATCTTATCAACATGTGGGTGATCAGGTGGGTCAGCAATATTAGATGGCACTGAGAGTTGTGGATCATGTGAAAGTCTGAGTTCGAATCCCATATATATTACATATATAAATGCAGGTGTTAAGCCTGTATAATGCATTAAGAGGTCATATAAAAAGTGGATGAATTTAATAAGAATGTTTACTGGAATAATATGGAATTAAGAAGTATGGATTGAAAAAAGAATGGATTAAACATGAAGAGGCTTTGAGGTCTGCTAATAGCCAAAAAATGATATTTTTAAAAAAAATTATTAATTACAATAAGTCACACATAGATATGTATAAGATAAATAAGCTGAGCACTGATTGTATATATGTGTGGAGATGATAATCTGGACCAAGTGACGAGTGCTTTAGCACCAAATACTTCTATTGGTGATTGTTTATCTTTTCAACATGTGTGTAATCAAGTGTGTCAGCAGTATGAGATAGCATGGATAGTTGAGGGTCTTGTGAGTCTGAATTCAAACCCTCTATATATTACATATTGGAGTGTAGGTATGAAAAAATCTGAACTGTAGAAAAAATTCACATACTAAATAAAGAAAAAAAGAGTGGCACAAACAAAATTAAGTAATATGTGTGTTGAAATAAGTAGTTTTAAATCAAAATGTTATCAAAACATATTCAGAATTCTTCTTAAAAAATTCTAATTTAAAGTTGCCTTATGTTTTCTGTTCAAATCATGTCATTAGTCAAGCGTTGTTAGCCGAGAGGTCATTGCACCCACCTTGCAAGCAAGTAGTTGGTTGCAGATGGGTGTGGGTTCACATCCTGGCTGATGCTATGACATATGAGAAAGGAAAAATCATGTCATTAAAGAAAAAAAACGTTTACATTTTTTATCATCTTTAAAGTAGATGTCTTTGCGAAGGAGATAAAATTAAAGTATATTTAAAAATTTTAAATTGCCTTTAAATCTGCATTTGATCTAGTACATTAGTTTTATTTGTTAATATTATCTAGACAAGTGATTCCTCATTAAAATTATTTATTATGTGCAGTATATAAACCTATCTGCAACAGGAAAATCCAATACAAGAACTATATGATTTTCTCAACTCTATTTCACCAACTTATAAACATCAAATGAATTATTGCTAATTAAATTTTTGACAGTGGAAATGACAGATTTGAACTAATCTATGAGAAGGAAGATAAAGAAAATTATGTAGAGTCTTTATATTTTTAATCTCAGAAGTCATATTCTAATGGTCATCTTTCATAACAATCTTTATGGATTTTAGACCATTTCTAACATTTTTTATTATCTAGCTGACTAAATCAGGCATCTGGCAACTGAAAGAAAATCTGTATTTTGCCTTTCAAGAACCATTCTCATTTGACATTGTCAATATAAAAAATAGTTATTTGTTCTGTTTCATGTTTATCAGGAAATTAAAACAAAAAATTTTAATATCTTTGTTCTGGAAATCTTAAAGTATTATTTTTCATGCCCCTATTTATTAAAAATCAATTAATTTACCAGTTCAAAATCAATAAATTTAGGTATTAAAGTCCTTTAGTTGTCAAGCTTTGGTGGCCTAGTGGTTAGCATAGCTGCCTTCCAAGCAACTGGCCCGGGTTCGCTTCCCGGTTAATGCAGTTGACATATGGGGAGGGAGGGAAATCCTTTAGTTGAAATTTAATTTCTAATAAATATTAGTGATTTAAATTTTATGTATTGTAAATTTTGTTAAGTCCAAGAAAGAAAAAACTTATATAGCCATTATGCATTTGCTATATATTAATTCACCAAATAAACATCACATGACCACCATTTGAGTTTTGCCTGTTTTAATTCACCAAATACATATACTATAATTTATGACTATCTTTCCAAAATCAAACTGCTTTACATCGAAGCTTACTTTTGCCTAAAAGTTTTATTAATGATTTGATTCTTAATACTAAATATAAAGATACTTAAAAAAATTCATGTACGAAAGTTTCCTGCTCAATGTTTTTATTTTCTATAACAGCAATGTCTCTCAACACATTCAATCAACCTCTTAGTCTTACTTAAGATTCACACTTTTCTTACTATTATTCAACCTTAGTTACAAAAGCTTATCTAAATTATTTTAAATAAAGATTCACCTGTATTTTATATGGCAATGTTGAAGAGGGTAAAGTTGTTTATGTCAGCATTTTAAACCTGTATATAAAAAATTAAATGGCAAACATTCAATTTTATATGACATATACTTTGATTTATAGGCTGTAAATTATAATTGATAACAAGGAGTAAAATATATTTAGAATTCTAAATGATCGATGGTATAAACTTATCAAATCCGGATGATTACTATCTCTGCTTCTTCATTCACTAATTTTGCAATAAAAATATATAGTCACTTGTAAATGAAAACACTTTTATTATATAACTTAGTACACTGCACAAGCTTACACACACCTGCACATATAATGTAATATACAAGGGACTTGAACTCAGACTTTCATATGACGCCTCAACTCTCCATGCCATCTCATATTGCTGATCCACCTGATCACACACGTTGAAAAGATAAATAATCATCAATATGAATATTTTGTGCTAAATCAGCACTCATCAGTTGGTCCATATTACCATCTCCACACATATATACAATCAGCTCTCAGCTTTATATTAAGAAAGCCAATCTTCATACTTTAATGGACAGGCTTCAAACTACTCCAACCCACAACTCTTCAGCCATCCATTTCATTGAAAATCCGATGATGGAATATTCAAAGTCCCTGTAAGTGCCAAGGCTGTCATTCTACCCATGTTGATGTTAGTCATTCTGACACCTCATGTATCGGAGAATAATCCATTTTTACATACATATGTGAGGGATGGGCAGAACTTTAATGTCAACATCAGTAGGGTTGGCACTTACAAGGGCTTTGAATGTTCCATCATCAGATTTTTTTGTTATAGTAATTGCATAACATTTACTATGCCTATGATCAGGAGTTTTAGTAGATATAAAATTTAAAAATAGTTTCTTATAGTAAAGGATTTTTGTATAAGCATTAAGTATAAAACAAAAATTCAATTATAATATGAGGGAGCACTTATCATTGATAAAAAATATTATATTTTTATGGATACTAAGTTATATAGTTGATTTTAATCATATATTTTTCTGTGAAGTCTTAAATGATTTAGAAAATGTGTGGATGATCCTGATATTTATAAGGATTCACCTGATTTCTTTTTGTAAATGAATTTATAAAAATAAAAATTATTATTGTTAAATTTGTATTACTGTTATTTTGGATAATACTAATGGATAATGTTTTAAATCAAATTGGTTAATGTAATGACTTTAGAAAAACAACAACAATAAAACATTGACTATATTTCCTAAAAGATTTGTTACAACCATCATCACTCAAGACACTTGACTTTTCCTTAATACGATTATAATACTGGATTATCAATTTTAATAAACATTGTACATTAGTTACACACACCATTGCATTCCTAGAATACTTAAATTATAAATAAATTACCATTTTATCCTGTGATTGTTTGCCAATGTCTTCATTAAATTTAACCTTTTAAAAAAATAATTTTGAGTTGGTTGAGTAATTATTGTATTATGATTTATTTTTCATTCATTTCATTGCTTATTAAAATGTCAGCTTTACGGTAGAGGAGTCCATTGTTCTTAAGTAATTCCAGTGTATCTCCCATAGCAACCAAAAGTATATATATATATTTAGCATCCCAAGGCATCTGGTAAAATATGCATTTTTAATAATGGCTGAAATGGCAAATGTTATCTGCTGTCTTTCAAAGAGATTTAATAATATTCTTAAATCATAACACCTCTTACAACTTAGTCACTTCATAATTTATAAATATTTTATTGACTTTTCTGAGATTTAATAACATTTATTTTCATTAAAGTTAAATATTGAATTGCTATATGATAATTTTCTTAATTTCACATCACATGATCACCATTCTTATGTTTGTTATTTAAAACAGGCAAAACTATCCATACAGTAGTGCCACTCAGTGCAAACCAGAGTAATCAATGGATGCAAGAAGGCTTGTGCATAAAATTCTTATCTAGTGCTTATTCATCCAATATTCCCAGACTAGTTTCTAGCTTGTGGCTTTCATCAGTGGGGAGCCTTGGAGCCCCAGTATAAAAACAAACCCAATTCATTTCTGTTCTCTTTCATATTTTATCAAGTGATATAACAACCAAAGGCACAGCAAATAGCTTAATATCAAACATTAAAACAAAGGATAAAATGGACGATGTGTTCAAAGATATTATCTATTCTGTATAAGATTTTAAAATGCTGAAAGTTGAAGCAAATCATTATCAACATTTAAAATGGCAAAAACCAATGACCTTCAGCAGCATTGTAAAAAAAATTAAAATAATTTTATAGTGATAATCAAAGACAGAAGACTGTGCAATCAAACAATTAAAAAAAACATTATATAGCCAGCACATACTGATAAATGAAGTAAAACTTTCCTTTGTGTAGATTTACTCAATAACATTTATAAGCTGAAGGGAATTTAATTTTTTTTTATAAATTATCAAACAATGTATACTGGCTAGATAAATGTGCCATAGGACTAGGGAGCTGTTTTAATTACATAAAGCATGATGCTGTAACCCACTAGTATAAATAATGCCTAGAGAAAAATGCCTAATCAGAAGTGTCTGAGTGAAGCCTGAAAAAGAGTGACATCCAAAATGGAAACAACCTTGTCCAAGTGCTTTACCAGAGAATCTGAAGAATGATGGAGAGGTTATTGGGACAAAATGTATCCACAAAAGACACTAATGTTTAAATTATAGACTCTAACCAGGAAGATTTGAACAAAATCAAAATTATCATGTTATATTTTTTTTTTTACTTTATATGTTTGTAAAATTCTATTTTCATTTTTTTTTCACACTCAGAAGTTTCAATGTATTTGCAATCAGGAGAGTCCATTCCATAAGAAGCAATGTGGAATAGGGGGGAGGTTTATTAAGCTAGAAAAATATGTTTTTGTAAATAAAATTTAGATTGATTCCCTTCATAATGACTTGATATTTGATTATCATCATCATCGTATAATAGTACGAAATGAGGTAAGAATTTTGATGCTCTTCCACATTAATTTGCACTTACTAGTACAGGACAGAGTTTATATTGTTTGTTTATTTGTTTATGTTTAACTAATAATTATTACGTTTGGTTTATTCAGTAGAAATGATTAATAGTTTCATGTGTAAGTCTTTTTTATTCACTTTAGAGAACTTGTACATAGGTAAAAGGAGGGGCTCTCCAAAGAAGACAGAACCTCTCTAACAGAAATTAAATGATGAGCTATTGGACATACTGTGATATAATTTTGTAAATAATTATTTAGCTTAGCGATCATCATCATGATAATGAAATAATATTTTTTTTCTTTTTTTTTTTTTGATCTAGTTAATATGGGGGGTGTCCATCAATGCATATTTACCATGGGTATGGAAAGGAATAACATATAATTTTAGTCATTGATATGTTAGAGATGCATATGGGACACATGTAATCACATTTTTTTTGCTAATAAAATTTGATTTTTTTTCTGTTATAAATAAAAATTGTTAATATGTTTTAAATCAAATTGGTCTCTAGTTTATCAAACTCATTCACACACTCACTCGTTAATTTAATTGATTAAATATATATGCACACACACATATTATTATAACATATATCATAGCAATAGGGTTGGATGTATCTTAAATCAATGAAAACTTAGTTGCTACATAAAGTAAATTCACCCCTGAAGAAAGTCAAAGTCAACATTCTCCCTGGCTTTAAATACTGAGGTGTAATGCAATCCGAAAGAGGGGTGAGGTATGGATGAACTAGTCTAAATTATATCTAGATTTAATGAGTAAACCAAGAGCTAGCCCATTGAAAGTGGATATGATTATTGGTTAGTTACTTCATTGCATCATTTACAGCATCCTACCCAAAGACCCTAGATTCAACCATAATTAGATGTGTTCCCCCTCTCCTGGTGGATACCCATATCATTACAATATATATACTGTCATTTATTTCCTGGAGTTATTTAATGGCTGATAATGATCATGATAAATGATTAGTTAGTGCGCAAAAATAAATATTTATATTATGGTTAATACACTTCCAAGTAAAAATGGTTAAATTCAAATATATATAGTAATAATAATCATACATATGTGATGGTGATGATGATGCCATATAACCTAGCACTGAAAGTACAATTACTCACAAAAGTATTTTTACTTTGTTTTTAGTTTCAATAATAATAAAAAAGAAACATAAGCTGCCAAATCTTCTAAATAGAAAATTCATTTTTGGAAAACTTATTTATGTCTGATCATCATTATTTATAAATTACTACCATTATCCCTGCATGTTCCCCAGTGGAATGCATGATTTCTCAAAGTTGTGGATTTTATAAGAATGGATATTAATAGCATTATTTTGGAGTGAGTTTGATAAACAAACACAAAGTAAATTGATTAATAATAAAAATGAGTTAACAATTCATATTACTAAGTATAATAAATATAATACAAAACTAAAAATAATAATGAGAGATACTTTGAACTTAAGACCTTGGTTTTCTGCAGATATTATTTTTTTATTATATTTTATGAATGTTTTAATTAGTTCATCTAGGATAGCAGTTGTCCTCCATAGACCTTAATGACATTAGATAATATATACAGTAGATGTAGTCCATTTCTTTCTTCATGGCATGATTAAAGCAAGTAATGGCTGGTTTTAGCAAACTTCAGTGTTAGACACTAAATCTGTTTGCATCACTCCAGGTGTTTTGACTCATGTAGTGATTGATTTTTCTAACTGCACATGCTAGATAGTATTCTGTTAGCTAATGTCATATTTTCTGTGGATCTTAGTATTGGAAAATACTTTTAATATTAACATGGTGTAGTAATCCATACAATAGTGCTAAATTGTTTTAATCAAGTTTCTCTTCTCTACATGGGATCATTGCAACATTTCTTTTTGAGTTAAGTCTTGGAATAGACTATACTGCCCTAACTGTTCATTTCTGGCTTATTTATATCTCTTGTTCTTTTTCACACGGTGATGTTTTCAAAACAACAGCTCTTGTTACATGATTTAACATCTGTTTATTTGTAACAATATGTTTACTGATAAACATGTTCTTCATTTCTTAAATTGTGATATAAAAATAGGGTATTTGTTGAGGATCCCTATATCCTACTGGATGACACTGTTTTCACGCTAAAACACATAAAAATGCTGTTTCTGCGGCCAACACCTTCAAACCTGCATTTTCTATAATACAACTTTTTTGTTGTGCTACAGATTGCAGGCCACTATGTTGCATCGCAGTACAGCATGTATGTTTTATGCAGCCAATACATTTTCCAAATATCGCACAGTTTATAAAATGGTTACGACTTGGGGAGAGGGTGTGTTTTTTTTAATTGGATGGAAATGTTGTTTTCATTTGTTTTTTTTATTATTTTAAAGTATTGAAATGTTCCAATTTTGTAAAGTAATAATTAACAGACTTTTTATATCGTAGTGTATTAAAGTTTTAAGTAGTAAATGTTGACGAGATATATGTATAAAGTGAGTTGGAAGTAGGTAACGAGCCAAGTAACGTACTGTTCATAACATTCCATGAGACAAAGAAGATTGTACCATCTGTAAAATATCCAGTAAGAAAAGTACAATTGTACACTGTTTTTTTAAATATCATAAAAAGCATATATTATAAACATTTTATATATATATATATTTGTCATTGTTTAAAAAAGTTTTAGTTTCTTTTCTCTGACTACTGTTATAATTTGTTGAATATAGTTTATGTTTATTGTTATCATTTATTTTATAGATGTTAGTAAAAAAATATTTACAAAAATACGATTTTGATATTTTTTACTTTAGCATTACAAATAACAGAACAATAACCCTAAACCTAACCCTAAAACTAACCCTAATCCTAAACATAACCGTAACAAGTTTTACTTTTAGTTATCATTCTATTTGAAATAAAAACTAGCGGTAAACAACAACAACAAAAAAAAGCTGTAACCCCAGTAAAAAAATTTCTGATAGAAAATTGATTTTTCTAATAAAAAGCAAACTAAAAAAGACAAATCAAATTGTAATTTGTTTATTTTATTTTACATTTATTATTATCATTTAATTTGTATACGTTAATAAAAGAATAATATTTGAAATTAAATAATATTTAAAAAAGACGATTTTATTTTATTTTTATTTTCACATTACAAAAAACACATCAAAATGATTATAATTAACAGCCTGGGAATGATCATATTTTATAGTTTAAGCATGAAAACTGTGCCATAGAGTGGGATATAGTAGCTATTCGACAACAACCAAAAATAGTTTTTCGTTTGCAATAATCCATAATTTTCAATAATATATTTAGATTTGCCATTCAATTTACTGTAAGAATGGGCCAATTATTTATTTAAAACTCCATTGAGAAGGCAAATTAGAAAGAGTCATAAAATAATTTATATTTTTATATACTATATAATTCAAATTTTTGCATATGTCAAAACTATTTTTCTTTTTACTTTTTACATAGTATGAACTAATTTCATTGTTTTCAATTTTACATAGTACACCTCCTTTATAAAATTTATAATATATTAAAAAATATATATATAGTCCAAATTTTTCTTTTAATTCCCTAAACCAGTTTACTTAAGTGACACATATGTTATGTGCAGTACATCACATATACACATATAATTTATACATTTATATTTTTTAGTTTTTGACCATATAGCTTTGTAATGTAACTAAATTTAAGCTGCTATTAAACCAATTACGCATAAGATGGCAAGTTTTAGATCTTTTTTGTTTCATAATGTAAAAATTATGTCACTACCAAAGTGATAAACTGAAAATATTGAGATATTTGCCAAGGAATTGCTTGATATTGGTTATAAAATGGAACAAATAAACAATACTTTGTGTCAATTTAAAAAGAGTTATAATGGTTTAAAGGAAATGAAGATTAATAGTATACAATGGATATCTATTCCATTTATTTCAAATCCACAAGTGAAATTTTTTAAGGATATATATATATATATATATATATATATATAAGGGCACAATATATATAAGAACATGTTTAATATATCATTCTATGTTCCAAACAATCCTTAATAAATTAATCAATAGTTCTAAGGATGTCATACCTATCAAACAGAAAAGTAATATCATATATCAAATTTTTTGTGACTGTATGTTATCATATATAGGTCAATTGAGGTGCAGTATTGAGAAGAGATTAAAGGAGCATGAATTGTTATATAAGCATATAAAAAGTATGAATAATGGTGATTTAATAACTGCTTCAGTTTTCTTTGATCATGAAAAAACATGTACATATAAATTTAAATTTGATTTTGAAAGTGTGAAAATTCTTCATGAAGAGAGAAACCATAATAAAAGAAAGATTAAGGAGGCACTTTTTATAAATAGGAATAAAATGCATTTAATAAATAGACAAGCTGCTAACATTAAAATATGGGATTCATAGGATTTGAATTGATGATATTTGCTTTTGCTTTGGTTTTTTTTTAAATTTAATGGCAGTTGAAGCAGGTTTAATAAATCAACCAAAAGTACTTCTGCAGATTTAAAGACTGTTTTTAATAGTTTATTACCGTTAAATTTATTATTTTTATTATAATATATACACTTATGTATAATCTCAGTGTTAATACTAAACTGAAGTACTGACTCCAATATATTTATATATTATTTCATAAAGAGTGGTATTGAATTTTTTAACCATGTGGAGTGATTTAATATATACACACATACATAATAAATAAATTAATAAAGAAAATCAACATTAGTGGAGACTATTGGATAGTATTTCACAAACTTGAAGTATCTATACATCTTTTAATTACTGACACTACTACTACTACTACTACTACTACTCCTACTACTACTACTATTACTATTATTATTATTATTATTATTATCATTATTACTATTACTATTATTATTATTATTATTCAGATCATTAAACTGATACAGGTATTTTTACAAATGCCACATTGCATAGATTCTTAAATAGCAAAATTGTTATTCTGATGACGGGATCATTTACTCCATTGCAGGTAATCATTGATTCATTATTCTTGATTTATCTTAAGAGTTATATATATTTTTAATGAAGTGGATCTTTTTATAATATAATCAAAATAAAACAATTTATATTTTTAACAAAAGTCACATCCAATTTGATCAAATATGTAATTTATATATTTTTTTATTGTCTTCTATGGCAATCTCAAAGATGTTTGAAAGCATCACAGTTTAAAAGCTTCAATACTTTAAATCAAACTATAAAAATTGTTCAAACTATGACGTTTCTTATGACGCTGAAATGTATTAAAAAGATATATCCTTAGATTTAACGATCTTTTCCAGGCATTTCATTATAAATCTTTCTTACGATATGCTTTAATGCATCTCTTGACTAGTATTTTGTTCTTGCTTAATTATTAAAGAAGCAAAAACTAATATCTTCAACTGAGAATTTTAAAGTTATCTGCTATTTTACAGTAAACTAATGTTATCTATTTTTTTTAATTTTATAAGATTTGAATCTTATTCATTTTAATTTATTGGTGTGGTTTCAGCATATCTAAATTGTTGATATTTCTTCATCAATACCAAATATACATGTATTATTATATATTATGGATTTTCTAATTACTTGTTCCAAATATGAATTAAATAGAAAGGGTGACAGTACGCATCTTTGTTAATATTTTTCGACAATTTAAAAATCTCTTTCACAGTAGCTTAGATTATAGTATTATGTAAAAAGTTTTTTTAAAATCATAAGATAATGACTTACATTTTCCTAAATACATTCCATAATTTAGCATGGACCATTAGACACATTGAGGCTCTTTCTGTCTTTCCCTAATATTTTCAATTATCCAGCATAAATGGCAAATATGCCTATAGTTTCTCAAATTAACCTTATGTATTTAGCAATTTTATTATAATATAATCTGTGCTTAATTATTTTCAAAATAATTTTACCTGTAAGGAAAAGAGGAGTAATATAATTTTTTCTTCTTCTTTCTTTTCCTATGTATTAATTTCTATTTTAACATCTTATACCATTTACAAACCTCTTAAACACTTTATCAATACTCTTTATTTATATCAAAACTAGCAGTTTTGACTGTCCTGCAGTCATCACCAAAGCTACAATATATAATTATATAATTAATACACTTATACACATATTCATATGAAAAGAGGAGGTAATATATAATAGCTTGCACCCTCTATCAAGATTCCTTTATTTAATATAAGCATATAAATAAAAAAATTCCAACTCTTTAGGTCATTGAATGATTTGCATGATTAAATTGCTAATCTATTTCATATTATCATTTTTTGACAGTGATATCTTTAATGAGTGAGGATTCTGTATTTAGTTGTTTTCATCATAAGCATGTTAATTGATGGTAATAAAATTGTCTATACATTTGTTCAGTGTCTATTTGATATTTTTTACTTGTGTATAATCTGTTTATTAGCATTTTTTAGCAAATTATTTTAAGGGTGATACCTCTTTTGATTTCATAAACCTTAAGAAAGTTGCTATTTTTTTTCTAAGAATATTTCCGTTCTTAGTATCTTTACACATTTTGTATAATATTGCTTTTCTTTCAGATTGCTCTTTAAAATTTTCTATTCAGTTTATTCAACAAATATATTATTATTAAGATCTTTCCACTTATCACTGTAAATCTTTTTAGTCTTATTTGATTTTTCTGAAATTTTTAGTTCTAGTTAAACTTTTTTCTCTGATTTATATTTAATTATTATTTTCATTTCTATTCACAGTTTATCTGGTTTACCAACAATTATATTTCTTAAAACATTTTTTAATATTATCTACACAAACAAAATGATTAATTGATAAATGCCAGACAGTAGTAATTTATAAATCCCTATTAAATATTGCCTCACCCATATCCAAAATTATTTTCACTGATAAAAGCTACAAACTAGAAATTAATCTGGGAGTATGAATAGACTACAAGTGAATAGAGATGAAGTAAGCTCTACATTCTGAAATCAATTTATTGCTCAATCTTACACCAGGTGGCAGAACTGAAGAAGGAAAAATAGATTTACAGATTAAAAATAACGGATAGAACCGAAGAAGGAGAAATAGATTTATGAATTAAAAATAATGGATAGAACCAATGAAGGAGAAATAGATTTACAGATTAAAAATAATGGATAGAACTGAAGAAGGAGAAATAGATTTATGGATTACAAATAATGGATAGACATAAACTAAATGAGCTTTCTCTTGGTATATAAGGCTGACAATCTTTTTTTTTAATTTTTAAGCTATTTTATTCTATATTTACACAAGTTTCATATTTTGCTTTAGCAACATTTTTTGCTATTAAAAGTTGACTTTTCTATATTCAAATTTTTGGAATAAAATATGTTTGATCCTTGTAAATTTTATCTGAGTAATACATATGTAGAGATAATATTTTGATATAAATAGAATAAACCAGTTTGGATAAGAAAAGATTACATAGTAAACATGTAATTAAAAAGGTGGCCATATTGAAAACAATGGTAAAATTGCATAAATAATGAAGCAGTGAATTGTGAAGATTTTTAGAATGTCATGCACTGCTTAAGAGTTATTAATATAATCTTTATATTAAAGAAATACTTTTAAAATATTTTTTTTTACAAATCTTCTTTACTAATAGGTATGAAATAATCTCATTGCATATTTCAAATTGTTAACCCTCCAGTAGTGCAGCCTAAGACTCAGATTTCAGCATTTTCTGATATTTTTTTTGTCTCACACATCAACATAAAATAGATGATTAAATGATTATTACGTATCAGAAAATAATAAATTTGACTTCATTTGATAGATATTTTTGTTTACTATTGAAATTAATTTTAAATGTCCATATTTTGTTTCTACAAATATTAAAAAAGTGAGATTGTAATCAAAACAAAAAGATTGCACATAACCATTTCAAAAAAAATTTCAGTTTACAAAATCAACAAAATGTTCATTATTTCTGATTATTTTTAAAATATGAATGAATATTTATTTATTTCTGTTATATCTAATGAATTATGCTTTAAAAGTTTAAAATTTTTGAATACTTATTGCAAAATTGTGATATTTTTATACTCATAAGTAAAAATAGATTGCTTATGTAGAAGCCAAGCTTCTAAACAGCTTCAGACCATATTCATGTTAGCTGCTAATATAACATATTTTTGAAAATAAAGTATTTCCAGTCAAAATAAGTTATTAATAATTTATATTTCTTGATATCTAATAAATGTAGTGTAAATTATTGTAAAAAAAAAATATCTAAAACCGTAATAAATTCACAAATAAATAAGTTTTTGGTCATTCAAACTATTTTCTTTAAATAATGTCATAAAACACAGAACATTTTATGGCCTTGCCTTGGAACAATGGATGAACATGAAAGGGCGGTGCTTATTTCTTTTGATTGGCTTTTTTTTTTCCTGCCATCTATCGTAATTTTTTGAACAAAATTTTTACATAATAGAATATACAGAAAAATATGCATTTTAACATATAATACTTATGGAAAAATTCACCAAGGGGGCAAATTGCTAGAATCCCTGAACATATTCTTACGAAATTTATAATGGGTTAATATTTCCACATACTGTTTTAATGTGAATTTTATAGCATCTGGGTCAGCATTTCAAAATATTTGTTTATTATACAGATTAAATTGATAAGATAACAAAATACAGCATGAAAAAGATATTCATTAGTAATGTATTTTCTAATCATGATAAAGCAATTCTATAGTAAAAATTTTTAATAATTGTAGACGCCCTTAATGTGAAGAACAAAATGCTCTGGAAATCATATAAATAGGCTTCCATGGTTTGAAATCATCAATAAATCATCAACAAAAAACCCTGAGTAATCAATAAAGCAGAGACACATCTCTGTATTATTATTTCTTTGCATCTATAATCATTTGATGCTATGTGCCTTTTTCAAAAGTAGCTTGATCAACTCTCATATTTGGTACAATAGTCAACAGAATTTAGAAGACAAGTGAGATTAGACTATTCCTGCCTTGTTTATATTTTAAAAGACCAGATTAAAAAAAATTGTTTTTTTAATAAAAAATGACCCACTTTTACTTTTCTACGTGAAAGTCAGTTGCTATTATATAAACATATCACAATAACCTGTCTATTCAATTAGTTAGCAATATTTCCGAGTGTTGTAGAATCTAAATTATTTATAGATTAAAAAAAAAAAAAACGTTTTACTTTCCTTCCGTATTTAATGGGAGTTATTTATAAGCTTAAACAACTAGTCGGAAGGTGATTCATTTTTTATCAAATAGTAATTTCCATTCTATAATATTAAGTAAAATGCTGTTAATTATATATATATAAGTAGTGGTGGTGTTTATTTGTAACAAATGACAGTTATTATTATATATTGGTTATATTTGATATATGAACATTATATATTTTTTGGATTCCCAATTGTCATTTTGTTAGTAAAATATTTAAAACTATTTTTTTTAAAAAAAAACTACCTTTAAAAAACAAAAAGATGACACGTAAATTAGTTAGTAAAAAGGTTTTTTGTTATTTTTAAACCTTATATAATAAAACAAAATGACATATTAGGTCATTTTTAAATTTATAATTTTTCCCTTCACGCTTTCTCTAAAAATAGAAATAAATGAATTGTGTTTATAAATTAAAAGAACAAGCAACGTTAATGTTCAATATCTTATGCAAATTTAATTCAATTAGCACAATTAATTAAAAACTTCAATACAATCAAATTATCATAATGAATTTAAAATGTTAAATTTTATTTTAATTAAATAAAAAATTAAATGAAAGATTATTCTTTTTTTCCCCATGTACAATTACTTTGTAAAACAGCGATGGTTCCGAAAATATTAATTTCTGCCTTTAATAATTCAAATCAAGATTTATAGAAGAAATGTTTTTAAAATTTAGTAAAAAAAAAAAACGTAATAAATGAAAGTGATTAATGACAGTCCATTAACTTGAGAGATTAGAAGATATTTTTATTAGCAAAGTTCATTGAACTTGAGTATTGGTTAATTATTTCACTTATGAAACAATCATTCATCTTGTTTATTTCTAACTAACAACACCATATTGATATGAAGCCACGAACATTTCAAACAGCTCTCGATTAATTTTATAGCAAATACTTTGCAAATATTCTTTACTTTCTTTTATAAATGTCTATTATTCTATTTAAGGTCAACATCGAAAAAAAAATAATAAAAAGCAATAAACAAAGATTGTATTTAAAAAACTTGGCCGAGAGGTGTATCATTATTCTTACAATCTAACTTTAAACATGTAATCTAATCAGCACCGTATAAAGCCTATTTCTTTAAATTTTGTACAAATCTATTAATATAATTTTCAATTGTCTTATTGTGTAAATGCAGTTTTCTTGTTGACTTTATTATTCTATGAAAATAGAGAATCTATAGCATAAAGCCAACTAATCGTTTCACTCAATTCAGAAGAAATCCTACAACATAAAATCAAGGTTGGTGGGGACTGTGGATACATAGCATTTACTGACTCGTTATTTGAATGTGATCTTGAGTGCCAAACAGTAACTAAAATTTTAATGTCTCCCACAAAATTTGCTGAGGATTTTCTCGAAAGCAATATATATATAACAATAGATAAATCTTTGCATAGTTAATGTCGTGAGATGGTGTGAGATAACTGCTTGCTTTATCGGTAAAATTTTGAATAGATGTGAAAAGGAGATATATTTTAAAAATAATTTTCATTAAATTTATAGAAAAAAATATCTAAATAAAAAAAAAGGTTCGGGAAAGCTTTAATGGAAATACCCCCACCCCCCGTGTAATTCACTTCTTAAAAAAAAAAAAAAAACATCAATCCTTTACAGCAAATATTTCATCTACCTTTAATTTTTTCTCTTTTTTTTTAACAGAACAAAACAAAAAGAAACAACAATAATTTTATTTCCTTTTTAAACAAACTAAAGTTAAGATAGTGGATTCCCTGAGATTTATTATTCTTTCTTGCAAAAAGTTTCGGGTTGTTGTCTTGCGTTGTTAGCCGAGCGGTATCGCAGCCGCCATGTAAGCAAGTAGTTGGTTGCAGACGGGTGTGGGTTCGCGTCCAGGCAGATGCTATGACATAGGGAAAAAAAAAAAAAGTTTCGTGTTTGTTAAACGTTGGTGGCCTAGCGGTTAGCATAGCTGCCTTCCAAGCAGCTGGCCTGGGCTCGCTTCCCGGTCAACGCATTTGACATATGAAAAAAAAAAGTTACGTGTTTGACAATCTAATGAACTCAACTATTTTCCTTACTTTTATTTTTGAAATAAAAAATGATTATTCTTATTTTTGTTCTCATGCTACTGAAACTTTATTGCTATATATCTAAAATGATTTTTTTTTTCATATGTCATAGCATCGGCCGGGAGGCGAACCCACAACCGTCTGCAACCAACTACTTGCTTACAAGGTAGCTGCGATAACCTCTCGCGTGCAACTTAGAAAGAAATGCTTACATTCTTGCTGTTATCTTCCCGACTTATGTATGTGGTGGCAATATTATCAACGTAAAATAAAACACTTAAAACATTATTCACACTATATATAACAATTAGCTGATGACAAGTTTGATATTTATCTGGATACACCGTATGTTTTGATAAATGATTAAATGCTGGTTAAGTGAAATAGCAAATACTCATTCGCGACATTATCTTAGAATTTGTTTTTAATAATGGCCTAAAGGGATGTCTTGAAATATTGTATCCAATTTGCTTGGAATCCTGGCGTATTCAGACTGAACTTTTATATGACATTAATGAAATTAGATGTTGGCTCCACTCATATGTGTAGTCAGCTGTTTATCACGTTTTCACGTCACAGACAGCATCCTTACATGCTTCTAAACTAGCGTTTGGTAAGACCATTGGAACTCCTAAATCTCTATTATATACCAAAACTCCTTAATAATGCCAAGATACAAATTTCAACTTTACATAATTAAGAATTCGATCAAAATATAATCAATTATGTGCCTAAATTGCAAGATTTGCAAAAAAAAAAAAAAGGTCACATCAAAACAACGTATCAAAATAAAAAGAATAAACCTGGTAAAAACAGAGATAGTCATAAGTGTACATGTAATAGTCAGAAAAACCAATTAGTCAATATTAAAAATATGCTGACATCCAGAGATAAAATAATGCTAAAATTAAAACTGTGTGACCAGCCCATATCTATGAAGGTTGACAGTGGGAGCAACATATCCCTAATCTCAGTCTGGAAATGGTTATCTGTAACAGCAAATTATGCAAAAACTCTGGAAATAGAGAAATTTGAACTAAAAGTCCTGGATGTAAATGGAAATGTGATTAGAATTAAAAAAGTGGTTAAAGTCCTTGTGAGTAGAGTAGAGGTAAAAATATTTGGGTTACCTCTATACTTAGTTTATGCTCCAATTAACCACTAATTGGGTATGATGAGTTCAAAACAGTGAGTGGGTTGAAGAAGTAGGAAAAGTTAAAAGAATAAAATTAAAAATATAAATTGTTGAAAAGAATAAATTATTTATTGGGAAAATTACTTAGTAAGGAAATAATTATGTAAACTGTGAAAAAAGTGCTAAAAAAGAACGATTATGGAGAATGAAAGACTATTACATAAAAGGACAAAAAAATTGATAGTTCATGTTAAGAAAGAAATAGTTATGAATATTTAAAGATTAGAACAAGATTTTGAAGGTGCTGTAGAATGATATGTAGGTGCTATTTACTAGTAGAAAACTAACATTAATAATCTAAATCTTTTAAAAGATGTATTGTGATGAATTCATATTTTATATAAATCCAAACCTCTAATATTTATCAGTTGATTTATTTTATTGTGCATTTATTTTTTATTTACTCAATTTTCTCTCTATCTCCTCATCTCCTCAGCTAATTATTACCACCCATATTTTCACACGCGTATGCATGTATATTATTTCCTTGTGTGAAAAAAAAAATCAGAACAAATAAGGTTGAGTTTTGTTTTATCTATTTAAACAATTAATGTTAGTCTTGCATTGGTGGTCAAGAGGTCAGCACGACTGCCTTACAAGCAGTTGCCCGGGTTGTGGGTTCACGGCCTGGCCGATGCTATGACACTTGGAAAAAAAAAACAATTAATGTTAGGTTTAGACTAGATTTTGTCATGGATAGATCTTAATATCTTGAATGTTTTTTAAATGCTATCTGAAGAAATATAATCTAAGATATTGTTAATTTTCATTTTGTTGAAGCTGTACAATGGTATACATAAATTTTTAATATCAACTATTTTTTTTACAATAACTATATTTTTTTAGAAATATTTTAATTTGCTTTAAAAATAAAATGGAAATTATTTGATCCTATCTTACAATGTTAGGACTTTTTATTTGTGAGTTGATATTGATCAATATCTTTCCAGCCATTTTTGGTCTTTTAAAAATTTGAAATTATTATTTCTATTAATTACTCTTTGTCAATTTTATTGGATTCTTCCATTGCATTTTTCTGCCATTTTTGATTTTATACCTTTCAACATTACTTCATTGTTGTCACCCCCCTTCCGGTTTTGCTGCCAAATTATGAATAAGAATTTATTGCAAGGAAATCAAGTTATACATCACGTGACTTAATTTAATAAGCTTATACCACAAATGTTATATAATGAACGTTAACAGCTCTTAACAAGATTTTCCAAATATCCCTTTCCTCAAACCAGTTTCTAGCTATGGCTGTCAGCAGTGAATGTTAGGATATTTAGACACATTAGATCTAATGTAATATCCTAGTGCCTCACTGATGACAGCCACAGCTAGAAACTGTTCTGAGGATAGGAACATTCAGAAAAGTTTGTTAAAAGCTATTAACACTCATTATATAAGAATCTATTTTATGGTTGTACACTTTTTCATTGTTTTATTAAGATATATCTAAATTTTCTTTCCAGTTTCAAATCTTTTATTTTGTTTATAATATTTGCAGAATGATAGGATAAGCCATTGATATTAAGCAACATAAAACCTTTATTTTGGCTCTTTAATAATATATCTGGAGATATGCTGATTTGTCTTTTCTCTATTTATTAAAATTTTTTATGCAGTCACCATCATAAGCTATCAATGTTTTTAAATCTTGCAACAATTTTGGTCATGATGTATAGTTTCTAGCTAGTGCTTTGTGAAGATAATGCTTATACAGTTTCTATAACATCCTAATCTCACCCTTTATATCTTCACAGCATATTAAGATCTATACCAAAAAAGTGCATGTAATACTTACCTGCAATGTTTGGAAAAGTCCACATTCACTTATAATTAACATCAGAACATTTATTTGTACAAAAAGGAAAAAAAATGTATTATGTATATTTGGATGTTGAATTGTAATATATAAAATGTTAGGAATTTTTTAAAGTTTTTTTAAAAATAAAAAGACCTTTTTTTTGGATGATAAAAAATCACAAACAGTGTTTAATAAAATTGAAACTGAGCAAATAAATTTAAGTGTTATTTGAAAGCATACAATAATCAAAATATCTATAGATAATCCTTCTAAACACTTTTTTTTCCTTTCCTTTATTTCTGCTATCTTCCTATACAATATTGCAATTCTAATAATTCTTCCTTACTTTTTTCAGCAAAAACTTTTTATTATTATATGTATAAAAGATAATATGTATAAAATAAAATAATACATATAAAGTAAAATATTATGGATATTAGAATAATAGGAAGATAGGAAAGAGTAATTAATAATTATTAAAGAATTAAGTTAATAGAAAATTAATAATTTTCAGAATTGATAAATTTGTATAAAATATAAATGTAGTACATAATGGTTATATTGTTATGTGTATTTGAATTTTATAGATCTGATGAAGACTGCAAGGTACAGCCGAAACTGTAATAATAATAATAAAAAGTTTTTGCTGAAAAAAATGTAAAAGAATTATTTGAATTGCAATAATTAAAATACTCACAGGATCCCTATTTGAAAATAATTTATATATTTGTATTTTAAATTTAGTTTCTAATGTACTATATAAAGGAATTACTTATAAAATTAAAATTTAAAAATTAAAAAAAAATGTTACACTTGAATTTTAAACTATTTTATTGTTTGTAAAATAATAAGGTTTATTTGGTATAAATATAATGAATAATCTGTATTTATGTAATACTTATCATTGAATAAAAGGAAAACTAATTTGATAAAAATTAAAATGTCCATACTTTTACTTGAATTTACACACGTATGTATTAAATAAAATGGAAATAATATATTTTGCAAATAAAAAAAGGATACTAAATAAAAGAATTAAAAGACAGCCCCTCCCCCCACAAAAAGTATGAAAAAAGAAACAAAAGGTTAACTTCATTATATTTTACTTAATAATTTCATGAACTTCAACTTCTGAGTACTGAAGCATCAATTCTATGCACATGCGCTTTTAAAATAAATATCAAGATGTTTGGAAATGAAGGAATTCATAAATGTAGCTTGTTTTGACTTTCATGACTTATTAACACTTAATAATTTACAAGATAATGGATTATGTCCTATACATGAGGGGTCAGAGTAACTTATGGTCAACATGGGTAGGATGAGAAGGTTAGCACTAAGGTGGGTTTTGAGCATTTCCATCATCAGATTTTCAATGAAATGGATGGTTGAAGAGTTGTGAGGTAGTGGTTTGAAGCCTGTCCATTAAAGTATGAAGATTGGCTATCTTAACATAAGCTGATCTTTGATCGTATATATGTGTGGAGATGATAATCTGGACCAACTGATGAGTGCTGGTTTAGCACAAAATACGCATATTGTTGATTATTTAGATTTTTGACCCATGTGATGAAGTGTATCAATGGTATGAGATAGCATGGATGGTTGAGGATCATGGGAAAGCCTGAGTTCAAACCCCCTATATATTACATATATAAGTGCAGGTATGAAAAAGCCTGTACTGTAGAAAAAAATTCATATTTCAAGATATGGAAAGATAATTTTAAGAGGAAAAAATATTTCTGTATCACTGTTTAATTCAAAACTTTATTTGATCAGTAAAAGTATTGGAATACTTACCATAATGAAAACACATACTAACATTCTTTTAATTTACGGCAGATGGTGGATCAGAACTCATTTAAATTCATAAAAATATTTTTATGTAAATGGTACACACTATTAAATCTATTATTTAGTCTCATAAATATTAAATATTTTAAAACTTCTTAAAACAAACTATAACAACTAAAAATACAAACATAAAATTCTAGAATCCAAGAATATATTTTTTAAAAAAAAGTGAATTTTGCTAAGATTATTTATTGTAATTTTTTTTAGCTATTCTGTAATTGTTAATTTTTTCTTTATAGATATAATAAACACCTCCATACTTCCCCATTCTTTTTAAATTCATATAAATAAAGATATAATAAAAGACAAATGACCCCCAAGATGCATTTCGTGCTGAACCAGCACTCATCAGTTGGCCCAGGTCACTATCTCTCATATACATCTCTATTATATGTAAAGTATTTATCTAGAGTAAATTGTTAATTTTCATTTACCATTGTCAAACTTCCTCCACGCACCACTTTGACGCCATTCATTTCAGATAAATACCCTAATGATTATTACAATCATTTTCGAAACTAAAGATTATCTCTAGCACAGATATAAACTTTAAACCTCAGTTAAAGATTAATATATCTGATTTTTTAAATTTACATACACGGAGTTATTCACCTTTCTCTGTCCCTTCCGTATGTAATATCTTTATAGATATAATAAACACCTCTATACTTCCCCATTCTTTTTAAATTCATATAAATAAAGATATAATAAAAGAGAAATTCCTTTGTAAATATTTAATATTTTTTTAAAGCTGAATAAAGAAACTTGACCATTTGTAAGCTTACAACAATTTAAATATTGAAGTGGAAAACATTTTTGCATCGTGAATTAATTTAAATCTTTATTTGATTAAGAAATGTTGTTAGTTCACCAGATTTTTAATAGTGCTTCTACAGATATGCACATATGCACACATATGCAATTAATTCAATTAAAGTACTATTTTTAATTAATTTACAGCAAATATATAATATACATGAAGTTGTTTTCCTTAATATAGCTTCAACATTATGAATAAATAAGAAAAATATATACATTACAGTCTGAATTTCTTCAATGTACACTTAGCCGTTCAGAAGCAGGTAAAAAACAAAGATAACCTGTGTACCAAACATTTTACTTATTTTTTTATATTAAATGTAAATAAAGCAGAGGGGGTTGTTTTTTATCTATTTATTTATTATACATTATATCTTAAAACAAACAAACAGTATTATGATCTATTAATTAAAATAGAGCAGCTTAAAAATAATTGTCATTTGATAAAAGAGCCCCATTTAGCAGGATTTGACCACTTGAAAAGGAGTTTTAAAATAAAAAAAATTTCCAAAATTTTTTGCTTCACCATTAATATATATATATATATCAGTTATCTACAAAGTTATATAAACTCCAAAGTGATTTTTAATTGTTATCAGTGTTTTGTTTATTTGTACAAGAAAGAACATATATATATATATATTGTAAAAGATCGATAAATCCACCTTTATTTTAAAAGTCATTTGTTGGTTTAAAAAAAAAATCTCTTTGATTTGATTTTTATATATTGAGTATTATTATTGTTTATGGTTATTAGTTATAGTTATTGTTGTTTTGATTTATTATTTTATTTATTTGTCGATGGTACATCGCTGTGAATATTTAATTGTTATTATTGTTAATGGTGAGATTTTTAATAGTAATAGTGACATGTTTTAATTATTATAAACAAATAGACATATAGATTGTTGATTATAAAAAAGATTATTTTATTTGTAGTGATTATTAAAAAATGCAATGTTATTATTTATGTACATATATATTTTTAAAGCTGTTAAATACATTTTCGATTTAATATTTTTTTTTATATGATTGATATATATATTTTTAAATGTTAATTGTTTAAAAAAACATATATAAAAATGGTTTTCAAAACTGCATGTTCTGTGGCACGTGAAACAACAACAATAAAAAAAGCCATTATTGATTATTAAGATAGTTATTAAAAGAAACTGAAGGAAAAAAGCTAATTATAAATTTATATTCCATATCTTCATTTGTCAAGTTAATTGGATAAATTACTGTAGTAAACACATAAACCATGATCGGCTAATAATATATATCGCAGCCAGGGGGCTGCACCATTTCTTTTATCCCAAGTCAATTTAAAAAGAAAAACTAGGCAAAATTTCAACACCTGAATTTCACCACATCTTAAGTTGAAATTTGATATGGCTATCTAGGAATCTATAATGATAAATTCAGTAACAAGTTGGAAGCAACTAGAATCAATATATTGGATTCAACATTTCAATTTATTTATTTATTTTTCAAAGAGAAATTTAAAAAAAAAATAAAATACATAAAAGTATATTATATACAGCAAATATATGAATGGTTGTTTATGTTTGCATAAGAATTACTATATAAAGTGAAAATGAAAATAGATAAATAAATAAGTGAATAATTGACTGGTAAAATAGTGTACATTAATAAAATAGATAATAGATATTCTCTCAAAGCTGGGTTAATCAATTAAGTATCATTAAATCAAAAGAAATCATCAAAATTTACTCCACTACATTATAAAAGGTTTATATATTATATCCACTTTTGGACTATACTTATTTCTACAAGCATTAAATACTTTTTTTATTACTTGTAATAAGGCTTACCCAGGCCTATAAATATAACATATCTTTGACTATTTAGTCATTTAGTGCTAACTTATAACTTAATATGAATATGGAACTTATTTCACCTCATTTTGTTATTTGTTATCTTATATACATACACACAAAAAAATATATAAATATAATGACGATTTCTAATTGATAAGTAACCATCAATAAATTAACTCAATCTTTGATCCATCCCCAAGAACAAATCCAATTATCAAATAAATAAATAAATAATATTTAAAAAAAAAATTAAGTTATATAAATAATAAAACTTTTGATAATAAAATTTGCAAATATAAATTTCACTTATTAATATATATATATATATAATAAATAAAGTTTGATATCTGTATTCGTTTCACAATATATGTAATATACAAATCAATATATATATCAAAATACAGTACAATTTATATAAATTATATTCTTTTAGAAGTACTTTCGACTATACACTTTGTAGTCTTTATCAACTATATAACGTTGAATAATCAAAACGAGACAACCCTTAACAATACCCATAGTTCAATTCAGATTTCCCACAATTCTGTTATCTTAACATTTGATGACTGGCGATTCATTAACATTTGACGATTTCTTGAAATCAACAGTACAATTTATATAAATTATATTCTTTTAGAAAGTACAATTTATATAAATTATATTCTTTTAGAAATCGTTAAATGTTAATGAATCGCCAGTCATCAAATGTTAAGATAACAGAATTGTGGGAAATCTGAATTGAACTATGGGTATTGTTAAGGGTTGTCTCGTTTTGATTATTCAACATTATATAGTTGATAAAGACTACAAAGTGTATAGTCGAAAGTACTTCTAAAAGAATATAATTTATATAAATTGTACTGTATTTTGATATATATATATTTGTATATTACATATATATATATATATATATATATATATATATATATATATATATATATATATATATATATATATATATATGTATATATAACCCATATGCAAACTAAACTTATACACTATACTTTCAAATTTCAAATTACTTAAATATTAATCTTGACATTTATAAAACGTTTTTTTTTTTAAAACAAGTTGCTTAAATTGAATCAAATTATACTTATAAAAATGTTTCATCTTTCTAATTAAAAATAAATAAATATCGATCTCAAATATATATATATAAACATATCATTTACATTAATAAAGCTATTTACTACCTTTTCAAAGTTCAACTTGTTCATTTTTCTTTTCAAAGGTCAACTTGTTCCGTTGTTTTGTTGTCTTATATTTTTTTAATATTAGAATGCATTCTAGCCAAGGTTAAATTTTGAAGAAAATATCACGTTAGAGAAAATTATCAGTTTTCAAATGCACATATATATATATTCCTTTTTTTTTAAAGATTTCTCTCCTTGAAAAATAAATAAATAAATTGAAATGTTGAATCCAATATATTGATTCTAGTTGCTTTCAACTTGTTACTGAATTTACCATTATAGATTCCTAGATAGCCATATCAAATTTCAACTTAAGACGCGGTGAAATTCATGTGTTGAAATTTTGCCTAGTTTTTCTTTTTAAATTGACTTGGGATAAAAGAAAAGAAATGGTGCAGCCTCCTGGCTGCGATATAGATATTAGCCGATCATGATTTGTGTTTACTACAGTAATTTATCCAATTATCTTGACAAATGAAGATATGGAATATAAATTTACAATTAGCTTTTTTTTACCTTCAGTTTCTTTTAATAACTATCTTAATAATCAATAATGGCTTCTTTTTTGTTGTTATTGTTGTTGTTTCATGTGCCACAGAACATGCAGTTTTGAAAAATATTGTTACATATGTTTTTTTAAACAATTAACATTTTAAAAAAAAAATATCAATCATATAAAAAAAAAAATATTAAATCGAAAATGTATTTGACAGCTTTAAAAATATATATGTACATAAATAATAACATTGCATTTTTTTTAATAATCACCACAAATAAAATAATCTTTTTTATAATCAACAATTTATATGTCTATTTGTTTATAATAATTAAAACATGTCACTATTACTATTAAAAATCTCACCATTAACAATAATAACAATTAAATATTCACAGCGATGTACCATCGACAAATAAATAAAATAATAAATCCAAACAACAATAACCATAACTAATAACCATAAACAATAATAATACTCAATTTATAAAAATCAAATCAAAGAGATTTTTTTTTTAAACCAACAAATGACTTTTAAAATAAAGGTGGATTTATCGATCTTTTACATTACCCCCAAATCACCATAAAAAATGTCTTTGCAAATAACTAATTAATTATGATATATTGAAAAACTTATTAAATTTGTAATCTTTCTGAGGACTAACATGGTTTGAAGAATATTACTTTTCTTACTAATAACCATATTCATTTGTTCATATCTATCTTTCAGACCATCTAGATCTTTGTCCAAGTTTTCTTTAAATAAAAAATAATAATCAAAAGTGCCTTTTAATTCTTCTCAGAAAGAATTTCCAGTTTGTTGAACTCTGTGAAGAAGTTTGCTTTGATTTAGAAGATTTTTATATTATGTTTTGGTATAATTCAATTGCTTTTGAATAATTTTGGGATCAGCATCTAAATATTTTGTTATGATCTCCTTAGATTCTGCCTCAATATCCTTTACGTAAATACTAACTTGATCATAAGCACTATCATAATTCTTAATTTTATCAATAACAGTTGCTACTTTATCAGACACTCTATTATCTTTCATTTGAATATTGTGATAAATATCATCGACTTGAGCAAGTCTTTGTTTTACTTCACTTGTTCTATGTTCAGTTCCAAAACAATTCTCTGGGCAATTTTGAAATGGTATTCATTCAAATTTTCTAAACAATTCTTTAAAAATTGCAAATCAGATTGATGTGATACAAGTTCAACATTAAGAACTTTTTGGAGAATCATTTTGTTTTACAACATTAATATTATCCTGTTCTATATTAATTCTTTTCAGTTTGACTTTAGATTTACTTAAATCTCTTTCCTTACCTATATTTTCTCGAAGAAAATCATCACTTATTTTTTTAAGTTTAATTTTGGCTTTGCCAATTTCTCTTATAAAGTCTATACTTCTTTTAAGATAATTTATCTTAATCTTCTCTCTACTCATCTCTTTGAATTTTACTTTAATTTTCTTCACATTTTTATTTTTAAATTTTACTTACAATTTTCATGAATTCTATAAGTAAAAATTATTAATACAAGATTTATATTACAATATTAATTATACTACTAGCTAATCATAATGTATTGGCAGAAGACTTCTAGCATTATAGGTTCCCCTTGAACCATCATGCATATGAACAACATAAGCATTTGTTCCAACCTGTTTTGTCAATCCAATATGGTCCCTTGTAAATATTAAAACATTTATTGAATTTATGATCTTGTGGATTACTAATATGGGGTGTACAAACTAATACCAGATCTCCTTCCTTGAACTGACTAGGATGCTGTGGCCCTTGTAATCCCCATCTGTCTCCCATTTTTATCATGTTTTTTTTAGCTTTGATGATATCATCATTGTGATCTGGCTCCTCTAATATAACAAGCAATGGGGTTTTAATTACCCTCGGCTCTTCCTGTCCAAAATGCGACTGCGTAGGCATAAAGCCTGTAGACTTATTTCTAGTCATGTTAATGTATGACAATACCTGCTTTAATTGGTTTACCCAACCACGATGATTTCCTTCAAGATACACCCAAAATAACTGACTTAATTCCCTCATAACCTTCTCACATAGGGTTAGATTGAGGATTACGAATGGATATCAGTACAGGTTTAATGTCTTGCATGCATAACCAATTTTTCCATTCTACTGACATGAATGAAGTGGCATGATCAGTCAAAATTGACTCTGGTTTTCCAACTATTGGAAATTGAAAGTTTGTCATTACTTTGATGACATCATTGGCCACAGATTTTCTCACTGGATAAGCAGTGGAATACTTTGTAAATAGTCATATGTTACTAACAAAAACTTGTAATGCCAATAAGATGGTAAAGGGCCATAAAAATCAAGTGCCAAAATTTCATTAGGCTTGTTTGGTAATATAGGCTGCCATTTTTCTGCATATGACTTATTCAGAAACTTTGTTTTAAGACAAATTTTACACACTTGTAAAGTATCCAGTATGGATGCATACATCCAAGGCCAATAAAACAATTTATGCAAAGCATGTTCTACTTTTCTAAGACCATAGTGTCCATACAGACAATGTACATAATTTATAAGTATTTTCCTAATATTTCTAGGAACATAAACTTTCCATGATCCAGAATTCATAAGATCTACTTGGTACATTAATATATCTTTTGACAATTGATACTGTATCAATTCTCCATTAGTCATGGGCTCTGCATCTCCCATTGCAATGGTATTGTCATTCAATTGGGATATTATAGGCCCCAATTTAAGATCCTGTAACTGAAGTTCACTAATATTTGTTAAATCTTTCTCCACAGAGTCATTCACTACCAAGGTAAGAACTGTCAAAACCAAGTTTCCTGTATAATTGATAGGTTGATCTGGGTGTTCCATTGGGTTCTGACTAATAATATCAGGGACAATTTTTACCCTGACAGTATTGCATGGTATAGCTAAATTGCTGCAAGAATAAACTCCATCTCACCAAGTGGTCATTATTTAGATACCCCTTGTTCAAAAACTCCAAACTTTTATGGTCTGTTATCACTACCACTTGGGATCCCAACAAAAACTGCTTAAGCTTAGTGAAAGCCCAAACTACTGCCAGAGCCTCCTTCTCTGTTGTGGAATAGTGTAGTTCAGCCCCTTTCACCCTATGGCTTAAAAAAATATAAGATCAATGGTTTCCCTTCCACACTCATTTAAAATGGCACCACTCCAAGCCCATACTCACTGCTGTCTGTTTGAACATAAAATGCCTGTTGAAAATTTGGGTAATGTAGAATTACTGTTTCCAAAAATCTTGCCTTTACATGTTCTAACTCTACTTGATGGATATCCAACCATTTTCACTTAACATCCTTCTTCAACAATTGAGACATGTGAATTGTATCTAAGGCAAAATTCTTATAGAAGCGATGGTAAAAATTGCATAATCCGAAGAATGAATGCAGTTACTTCTTATTTTCAGGTTGTGGAAAAATTTTTATAGCCATAATTTTGTCAGGATGAGGCTTAATTCCTGCTGCACCTACAAGATTCCCTAAAAAGACGATTTCTTCAATAGAAAAAGTACTTTTCTTTAAGTTAATTTTGATGTTTTTATCTTTACATTCTTGAAGAAATGCTTTTAAATGTCGTAGGTGTTCATTCATATCCCGTGAGGCAATAATGATATCATCTACATACATCACTAATATGTTTTTAATCTCTGTAAACAAAACTTGATTTAAACAGCAAATTAAGCTTGCCCCACTATTAACCAATTCGAATGGCATTCTTTGGAACATATAAGATTGTCCTTCATATTTGAAATCAGTGAACTTTTGATCTTGCGAATGCACATAAATTTGCCAATAATTGGCAGTCAAATCCATGGTAATGAATATTTTTTTTCCTTCAAAATGGGCTAAGAGTTCCTGTATTATTGGAGGAACATCATGTTCTGGAATTGTTCTATGATTTAGAAATTGTGCATCCAAACAAATGCGAGCCGATTCGTCCTTCTTTTTGACAATAACTAAAGGGTTATTAAATGCCGAGGCAGATTTTCAGATAATACCCCATTCCACCATCTGAATAATTTGCTTATCCAACTCCTTTTTGTATTGATAAGATATTGGGTAGGATTTGCACTGAAATGATTCCAGATCAGTCAGTCGTATCCGGTAAACATACCCTTTGATGATTCCAGGCTGATTTGAAAAAACATTTTTGTAATTACACAGTAACAAATATAATGCCTTTTCATCTAATCAGTCAAACCAATTGATTCATTTACCTTCAATTTTACATCAAGATCAGTTGTGACTGTTTCCATGCAACTTAAATTCAAGGATTGGTGAAGTACATACTGCTTAAAATGAAAAATTTCACCTTTACATATCAATTGTTTTGCCACATAATCAATGATACAACCATGCATTTAAAGAAAATCCTATCCCAAGATTACAGCATGTACTAATCCTGCCATTATCAAGAAAACATTCTTGGTTACTGAATTAAATTGTACTGTCAGCCATACTTGTTGAGGAACCAATTTAGCCTTCCTCCCATTGGCTAAGGTGACCTGAAAGGATTGCTTGATCGACAAGGATGGAACAATCATACCAACTTCTAAAAGTTGGTGAAACAATTCAACTGAAATGATGGAAGCCTGACTACTAGTATCAATTAAAGCTCCAATTTCAATTTTTTCAAACATGACCATAACTTCTGGACAATTGTATATAATATACTTTTATGTATTTTTTTTTTTAATTTTGAATATTTGGAAAATATAAATATTAATTTGTGTTTATATGTATTTGTCTATTTAATATATATACTTATTGCAAGTATATATGTATTTTTTTTTGTATTTGGGTTTGTATTTAAAACTATTTAAAACACAGATACTACTTAAAAATCAAACCATAATATAGAAATAAAGGATGTACTATTTGTTTTATAAGTAATGCCTTTGTATTTTATTTGGAAGAGTATTAATATTTTATTCTTATTTTTCTTTTTAGTGCCAGAGTCATTATGAAGTTTATTAAATTCACAACTTAATGGAGAATAGTTTTGTATTTCAATTATTATTTAGTTTTTAGGTCACTTACACAAGTCAATGTTCATTGATATGTTTAGATATACATAAGTTTACTTATTTGACGTGCATATTAGATTCAATAAAATTCCCTTTGTTTCTAGTATATATTTTGTTAGTTAATCATATTAACCCTGAGAATAAATTATAAGGATGGGTCTTATTATTTCTCTATATGATTTTGGATTTATTTCATGTATAGCTAGTTGGAAGGGCATATAAACAATTTATTTAAATATAACTAGGATAATTTTATCTTTCTTCATTTAAATTATACAATCTATTATATTTGGCTTTCTCAACAATTGGATTCATTTAGATTGTTAAGATATTTCTTTATATGTATATTCCAATCTATTATATTTGTCATTCAACATTTTGGGCATTCTTTTAGGTGTATGATGTGCTATGTTTATATTACTTAAATTGGATGATAAATACGTTCTATTATATTTGGCACCATCAACGTGTGGACATGATTAATTAAGGTTTGTTTCATTATGATTCATTTATGAGGATGGAGAATAATAATATAGTTATATCCTGTACTATTACATTTATCACTTTCAACTGGAGCAATCATGATTTCATTACATTTTGGCACGAATGTTTGGGGCCTTCTTTCTTCATATGTGTATTTTTGTTTGAGATCATTTAGATTACATATTTTCTATTACAATATATATATATATATATTCTAACCTTACTAAAATGTTATTCGTTATCTATCACAAAATAAGAACGTACATACGGGCCATTATTTCCATAACCTAGTAACATCAGTGAGCGGCTTCTATTAAAGCGAATTCGGACGCCTCCTTCTGATGCTGTGGGTTGCAAACCCTCTATATTACTTATCTAAGATACAAAAATGCACATAGAGAGCGTACCAATAGCTCTAACAAGCTCGTAAATTAACAAGTGCGGTTATGAGAAATATTTAAAATCTCTATCCAGAACACTCTTATCTCCAGACCATGGTTTCGGGCTTATGGCCCACGTCAGTGGAGAGCTAGAATATTCGGACACTAGACCTAAAATATCAACTCAAAAAACCAGCACTTATTTCAAACGTATATTTAAGAAGAAACTCTGAATTTTTCGGACATGAAAATGTCTTTAAATCCAGCTATCTAACTTAAATAGCTATATGGGACTGTATATTCAGATCTACCATATTCTAATAGCTCACATAGCCAAAGCCTTAAAGGTAAAATTATAATAATTATACAATTTACGCTTCTATGCATTTTTGTATTACAACTATAAGTAATTCATTTATATATACTTTTTATTAATTACTTATCTAAGATAATGTTTATTAATATAGCTCTTCGTTAGGTTAGTTATATAATTCAGCTACAGAGATATGCAGTTCAGACAGAGATAGAATAAAAAAAATAATTATCATTAATAAAATAGATTTAATAAAACAATTTAGAATAAACTAACATTCTCTCTCTATCTAAAACACATTCTCTGAGCTATAAGTACTTGCACTGTTCGACAATGATGATGATGATTTTATTTCATTGTTAATATTACTGACTAAAATAAAACATTCAGCAATTTGCCAATATGATCTCAATATTTTATTATTATACAATTAAAAGTTTCCATCTCTTTAGCCATGCCACACTTGTAATATTGATCATACTGAATCAATTCTTTCTTTAAGAGCACTTATAATACTGACACTAATCTCAGGGTTCTCTGTTATATTTAACAAAATGCTCGGCAGTATTGTGTTGTCCAATAGAACTGACATTCTGGTTGGCTATAGAAAACATTTAACTTATTTACATTCCAGGTGTCTTCATCCACATATCAACTATTATAATATTTAACGAGATGATGACCCTATTCAATAACAATGCATAATTTTGAATAATACGGCCAATTTATAATCCAGAATCTCAGTCGGAATGATGAAGAGACAAGGGTGCTTTTGTGTCCTTCCATCACCCATGACAACACAATAATTTAAACTAAGATTTAATACTTAGACACTTCACTTACATGTGTATGGAACAATGTGCAATCAAAACCTACTAGTTTTGGGAATAAAGTGATTTTACACATACATAAAATAAAATGTTTTGGTCTGAAGTTTCAATTCCACAAATAATTCTTATTACATTAAAAATATAATGAAATATTCTGATCTGCTTAAAATTGTCTATCTAGTGTATTGAATTTGAGATTTCATAAATAATTTTGGACTCAAGAAAGTATTGCAAGTATTATGCAGATACACTTTTATTTAGCACACAAGAAAAATGACTCCAAACAGCTTTTAATAAGACTATATTTATTATTAAATTTTAACAATATTCCAATTTATTCTTACAATTTAACAAAAACAATCCCTTAGGATTAACATAATAAGCAAAATATATACAATTTAGTTGATCCCATATGGATAAAACAAAATAATAACTAATAGTAATTTGTCTATGCTTTTAGACTTGGATTCAAACTACTTCTTCATCTTCGTTATAAATTTACTCAGATTAAATATAACAAAATAAATATTATTATCGATACATTAACTTATCAGTTTAGTGTATCTTATATGAACGGATGCTTAACTTTATTAACTGACTATTTGTTTTAAAATAAAAATAATTGGATTCTAGGCAATGCGTACAAACGATTATTATAATCGTATCTTTAACTAAATGATAGTTTTTTATTTAGATAACTTATTATAATTTATGGGTTATTTATCAGAAATTACACTTATTATTTTTAATGTTTACCTGAATAACAACTGAAGTTGTTATACACACTGTTCTTCTCCGTATAAGTTATATTGTGAGTGCTACTTAATAATTAACCTGAATTAAACTTAGTATTTGAACCCTCCTTTGGCAAATAAAAATTTATAAATCACGCAATTTTAAACTTATTCTCTCCATTGACTTATGTGTGGATTACCAGCACTATTCCGTCGCACAGTCCAGACATTGATCATATATACTAGCACTCTATTTTTACTAAATGGATCGTAAGGAATTTACCTCCAGTATACCCGTTATCTTGCCATAACTTTTTAAATAAAACACAATATTCTACACCTTCCGTGGTGGAATTATCTCTATTTTCTCATGAGGAAAAGGGAATAATACCGTAGATATGAAGAGTTAACGACTATCTTAAAATAGTTTGGTGGGTCCTTGCCTCTTTCTTGGGCATAATAGGAACACACACCAATATAATCCTCTCATGGGATTTTAACGAACGAAATAAACTAAATACGGTATAAATGCTGATCGTCCTGGCTCTGGGAAGCGATCGCTTGGGTTATAACCATACCCGAATTCTAGATTTATTTATTCCCCTCATGGAAAATAAAGCTTTTGGGGAGATTATTTTCCATCCCACAAAATAAATACATACAATTGTTACTAATGTGAATATTAATCATATACTGATGCTATTCGGGGCAAGACAAGCAAATACACTAATTACACAAAATTTATATTCCGGGGTATACTTAAATCAACGTCCGAAATCAATGGATAACACAAAAATAAACATAATAATTTTCACCTTTGCCAAAGAAACACTCAACAAGTAATTGGTAATATAGTATTTTGAACTAAATTAAGTGAATGCGTTAATAAAAAAATATACTTGGGAATAAATTCCGCAATTAACATAGTATAAATTTGTTTCAAACTTTAAATAAGTAATATTCTGTATAGCACTTCTCTTTAATTACTTCTGATAATTTTAACTAGATATTTTATCTATTAAGTATCTGAACTTTTCTACTTTTACGTATTTAACATATAAATTTATACCCATAATTGCATATCATAAGTAAACTCATTTTATAAAAAAAATATTTTCCATGTCAAATATAAATTTAACCTAGAATAATTAAAGGAAAACATACCTTTATGATTACAAGGTCATTTAAATACTACTTGAATATACATCTTTTAACCTGTTGATAAAAAAAAAAATATACATAATTTTTCAAATAAAAAAAAATTACTTAACAAGTGTTTATTATCTCTCTAGAAAAATGTTTTTCCGTTGGGCAATTTATTTAGATGAAGAACTTGATCCTTTCGTAGTTCACGAAGCAAAATTTTTAAAACAAGAAACACATTTTATTATATCATTTCTATAACAGTTGCCTCCATTCTGGGGCATTTAATAAATCAATCAAAGAAAACATATCAGCGTTGGGTATTAATTCTTCTTTGAATTAACTTATATAATTTTGGGATCCAAGAAAAACAATACAGATTTTAACATGACGAAGATTTGACGATTGACGAACACATATACAATTCTTTTATTTTTAATATTGGCGATACGTACCATTTTTTTTTATTTAGCTAGCTGGCTTAAGAATAAAACTAATGCGCGATTTTTACGAACTATTATTATTATAAGGACTGCAGCTGACTTACGTAGATAGAATTTTAATGATTCTAGTTGAGGTATAATATAACATATTATTTTAAAGTTATAATTAAGTCACTTATGTTGGTAGTTTTTATTCCTACTCTAGGAATTATAAGTCTTCTTTAATAATGAATTTTCCGTAATATGCACGCATACAAATTTTTCAATATTTGCCTTGAGAAAATTTATATTTTCTTTTAAAAAATATATAGGTGCATAAGTAAATATCCTTTATCATTCATATTATTTCTAGATAAATTTCATTGAATAAAATATATTTTAATGTGGGGAGCTTACATTATTTTTAAATGCAGACAATGTCTGTTAGAAAGAGCGCGAAATTTTATAGTTAACTTTCCTTGGCTTTTATAATATGTCTTTTAAATTATAAATTTTTCTTTTATACCAAGAAAAAATTATCAAATAAGGTAAAGTTAACACATAATTGTTTATTTGCTGGAAATTATTTATATTCTTAATTTTCAACATAATGATATTTTCCGTGATTGCTGTAGTCAATACGGTCATTTTGAACTTTAACATACGATAGTATAATTTTTGAGTATAAAAGCTTTATAATAGGTAGATGGTCATAGAAAAACAGAATATCCTATCAATTAAGATTAGCCAAACATGATATTATCAAACATTTATTGGACTGATATTTATTTCTGCAATAAAAAATATAAAAAATTTTGTTACCGAATTTCAGTACTGACTCCTTCTTGAAAAACTAATAGCAGACTAAACTTTTCTCCAGTTTTTGGCGGTCTTGTTTTATTTAGCGACCTCTTACAGAGAAAAAATCATTTAATTATACATAAACAAAAGAAAGGGGAAAAAAAAACTTATTACAGTTATATTTTTCTGTATGGTTTAAATGGATTACAGAATAATTTGACAAATAATGTAAAATAATAAATACATTTAATTGACAATGTTTATTAGTGATGTATAATTCTGTATACACTATTATCTAAATAATTTAAAAATAAAATTACCAGAAGCTATGTTGTTATGATAAGATACTCATCTATCCCCCCTCTGTCCATCTAAAATCAATTACTGTTTATAATTTGTGCTTTTATACTATATTAAATTGCTCTTATGGTTAATATTTTTAATTAAATTATTTATGCTCTTTTTCAAAATGACATCAAATTACTAAATTTTTTAGTTATTTGCTTAAAATACGTTAAAGTGAGTAATAGCCTATTTTATTAATCACTTAATATTATTACTATTTTATTTTTCTATTTTCTAGAAAAAGATAGCATTGTTTTCCTGTGGAAACGATGCTAAATAGACCAAGTGTCAATAACACTAGGTTACAATATATATATATATATATATATATATATATATATATATATATATATATATATATATATATATATATATATATATATATATATATATATATATATATTAAAGTAAATATTTTTATGGATTGTTATTGTAATAAAGAATAGACATAAAAGAGATTTTATCCATGTAATCAGAGATAAATTTAGATTCTGATGATGCCAAGAAACTATCACTTACTACTAATTGGCAGTTCTCCTGAGATTAAACAACTTTACTCCATTGACTTATAATAGCTCATTTGCTAGGGATTATTAAAGAAAAAGGAGGTCTTTCTTTACTTCAAACTTAAGTTGTTAAATGGCTATAACCATAGTGTAACGAGCATAGACGTTCGTTACATTGTTTTTTTTTTAAAATTTATTAAACATGAAAGTAAATTAAAAAGTTCGCATTTAAAAATTTTCTTTAAGAATTAAAAATTGAAATTAAATATCATCTTAAACTCTTATATATTAAATCGCACAGATAATGAAAAATTATTAAAATAAAAATTTATTAAAGAAAAAGTATTTTAAAACTAAATTTTAAAAAGATTTGGAGATAAAATTATATCTTTAAATTTATCTTTAAACATATTTTTGATTTGGAAAACAGGTTAATTAATCAGAAATGGAAATGATTGTTAATTAGTTAAATGTAAACCAGCCTTCGGCATTTAAATGTAAAAACACCGGTCAGATAAGAAAACAATAGAAACTGTTAGCAAATAAGAAGAAATCCCTATGGAATCGGACCGCAGCGAAAGGACCATCACATCGGTGACGTAATGTAAATTCAATCCTTCACATTAATATAAAAGGAAAATTTGGAAATTATTAATCAGTGACTAGTGAATGATTAATTACGATGTGAGAGATATGTGGTAGTGCGGAAGGGTAGAAGGGATTGAAACAGACGCACGGTTCAATCCCTTCAGTTTTGCTAGGAAAGAAAGAGAAATGAACTATCGTTTTTCTACATTGAGGACCAGTTAAAACAAAAACCTCCAGATGGATAAATAAATCGGCCAACAGAATATCAATCTTAGGACGGCGTGGGAATTTACGTTCATGGCAAGAAACGGATAAAGTTGGACGTTTTAAAAATCGTAAGAACTTTATATTCAATTGAAACAATAAGAACTCTAAATTTTAAAACTTTTTAGTAAATAATGCTATAGAATCCTATCTGACCAAACTAAATTCTTTATTAATAGTGTTATTTGATGTATTTTTTTTCTTATTTATGTAAAATCATTTCCATTTATTTATTTTTTTGTTCTTTAAGTTTTTATCATGATTTTTTTTGTTTTTCGTTAAATTAAAAATATATCAATGTTAAACTTAAGTCGGGCGTGAATGGCTGTATAGATTTGTAAAGTTATATTAGGGGAGGGTAATCTTAGGTTATTTGTTTCGTGGTTAAATTGGGTCAATGGATTGGATATATTGGTGTGATTAGTAGATGTAATATTGATTCGCTACGGGCAGAATCGCTTCATACGCCGCACACTTCCATTTGCCTATGGAAGGAATTATAAGTCGGATACCGCAGTTCCTTTCTATGGAGTTTTTTTGTTTTATTGCTCTTCTTTGCAGATAGATGTAATATTCCTATCTCATAAGAGGCAATTTCTTCCCTTAACCTTTTGTGCTGCCGTATTTTATTACATTGAATACATCGATATATCAGATGAATTGATGCCAGTTTGACTACGAATTTTAGCCTAAGGTTAAATAGGGATAGAATGTTTATTTTCAAAAGCAAATTTATGTGGTCTATTCATACTTGACCCTAAATAAAAATGCATTAAATTTAAGTTGTTTATAGACGCTTGCATGGATTGGTTATCGGTTAAGTATGTTTTGGGTTTTCATATTTGATCAAAATATATAGACATTCGATAAATAATGATACCTTACGGTGAGTATCTAAAATGTATTTATTCGGATGTCTTTTAAATTATTGGTGACAATGCAAGTATCTTATGGTGAATACTATTGGGTTACATATAAATTTCCCTCCGCAATTGTCAGTAATCAATAATTTTATATTTTGATCGCTTATGCTTACTTTGAAATGTTTTTGACCGTGAAATCTATGTAACCGATCTATATTCAACATTATAAACAAGCTTTCATAAATTTATCTGTGCGAACTTAATTAAAATGTAAAATTAGAATATAATAGTAATTAAATGTAAATTAAAGTCAAAAATCAAAGTTAAAAATAATGTTAAATTTTGAAATGTAAAACTAATACTAAAATAATTTTAAATCTTATATATATGTGCATAAATAAATGTTTGTATGTTAATTACTGGCAGTGGCTTATTTTATTCCTTTTTTTATATATACTCTTAGATTATCTTATTAAATCTCTGCTATTCCACTGAGCTAGTGACATGGGCTAACGACCGGAATCAAATTTAAAAAAAAAAAAAAAAAATTTTTTTTTTTTTTGACTGACGTATCTGCCTACTTTATAAATTTTTCTAGGTTCAAATGCCTAGATGGCGCCCCGTAGTGCAGATTACGTTAAGTCACACATTCTCCGGATCGTTACAATAGGAAGCTACATTTTATAAGTCTAAGAATGTGAAAAAATTACATTTTTTTTTGATATTCTGCAAATATTATATTAAACTTCTCCAGAGACTTGTTTATATTAAAATAAATTTTAAATACATAAAACTAATTATTTATTTATCTAATGTGATGATTTTATTTGTAATAATAATTATAAGGGAATCACCACTGAGACATATGCTGTATGAATTTATAGAGATTGAGGAATCTCACTCTCTAAACATGGGATAAAGTCTTTAGAAAGATAAGAATAAATTCACCATCTTCGTTTTTACCTAAAAGTATATATATATAAGCTAATTTTAAACATTTGGGAATGAAGGCATGAAGATTTTAATCAGTCATTTTTTAATACCATTCACTATAAATGACATCTGAAATTTTTTTATAATTTTATATTATAGTTGTGTTGTTTTTATTAGTTAAAAGAAAAAATATTTAATCGTTCTGCTTATCTATATGCTATAAATATTGAAACTCATTTAAAACATTTTCAGAATCTAGAAGAAAGCAGTTGCTAAAACAAATCTATGCTGGAAAAAGTTTGGGGTGGTCAGTAAAGACATGCCAATGGTACTCTGTGTTTATAGCTTTCAGTATGTGGAATCACCATTCACTGTATAAAGAAAATAAATATGTAAACTAGAACATGTTATACATACCTTTATTTAATTGTCTAATTAAGATGTTTCTATTAGAATAGACAAAACTCTCCATACAGCAGTGCCACTGTGCAAGCCAGAGTAATCAATGGATGCCAAAAGACTTGCACATAAAATCTCCACCTAGTGCCTACTCATCCAATATCCTCAGACTAATTTATAGCCTGTGGCTTTCATTAATGAGAATCCCTGAATCGGAAAACCCTACAACTAGATCTTAGGATCTAATGCAACCCTTTAGCAGCCATCTTTTATCTCAAGGATGAGTTTAAAATTGAAAACACAATAATTTCAATCCAACCTCAGTAGCTTCTATAGTCACATAGGTCTGAACTCAGTTCAGTACTCATACATTTTGGTGTCTTTAGTTCTTTATTAACCATAATCACCACTATCCTATTAAGCAAGATTGGTATTAAATCACTAAACATCACATGATCACCATTTCTTATGCTTGGTCATAACTGTTATTAAACTGGTCTGGGGTTGTTGAATGAGCAGGCACTAGAAGATAAGCCTTCTGGCATCCATTGATTACTCTGGCTTGCACTGAGTGGCACTACTGTATGGAGAGTTTTGCCTGTTTTAATAATAGTTATGAACAAGCATAACTAATGGTGAGCATTAGGTTAGCTATATGAGGCTGATATATATAGAGGGAGAGAGAGAGAGAAGGAGAACAAGCAGATGAAAGAACCCATTGCTGAGAAAAAAAATCAGAAATGTGTGTGTATATATGTGTATACTATGTATGTTGTTGAAAATATTCCAGTGCTAAAGAAAATGCAAGAATTTTTTTTTTTTACTATTCGAAGAAAAAGAGTATTTCATTTATTAACACAAAAGTGAATAAATTAACATTATCTCATTAATGGAAAAAGTTTTAAAATGAATCTCAAAGCAAGTGAATAATTAAAAATCTCCAAAGAAAAAAAGTTTTAGGTAGATAAATATAGGGGATTTAAACTCAGACTTTCAAGCACCTTTCAACTATCTATACTACCTCATACTACTAATGCACATGACCACATATATGTAGAAAAGATAAATAATCACTAATATACATATTTCAGGCTAAACCAGCAATCATCAGTTGGTTCAGATTATCATCTCTCACACATATATACAATCAGTGCCCAGCTTATATTAAGATAGCAAATCTTCATACTTTAATGGACAGGCTTCAATCCACTCCAACCCCCCAACTCTTCAGCCATCCATGCCATTGAAAATCTGATGATGGAAAGCCAAATCCTATGCTGATGCCAATATTATTGCCATGCCCATGTTGACTTCAAGTCATTTTGAGCCCTCATGTATAGGACCTTATCCATTTAAATACATAGAAGAGGGATGGGCAGGATGCAGGCTTAATGTTTAAACATTTGATACTAGATAAAGAATTTAAAATTTTTATTATGCAAGGTTTATATGTATTTTAATTAATTAAACAAAATAAGCAAAATTTATTTCTTATGGTTATTTTTATGTTAAATGATGGATGGAAATTTAAACTTTAAATAATAATCAATATATTTCCATTTTCCATACGCAAATACGCAGAAAGAATTATATCTTGTAAAAATAATTTAGCTGTTAGGTTAAATTAATAAATAAAATATTTTTATATTATAAACATATATGAGTATGGGTATATGTATATTGAAATTAATGTCTGTTTAATCTCACTAAAATGCAATGATAAATCTAACAAGTTTTTTATTGGCATATAAATATAATATTATATAAAGTTTATACCTTATAGTGTGATCTTTACAATTCCAGAATGTTGTCTTGTAGATTATAATTTTGAAATTTTGTATCAAATTTTATGTATCACGATAAATGAAATAAAATCCTTGTTTTTTACTTCACCTTTGAGTGGTAAGTTTTAAATTGTGCTTTACACAAAAAAAAGTGAAGCTTAGTATTATTAGAAAAGAATTATATGGCTGAGTACTTTCCGAGAACTTAAGTCTCCATAATCATAGCCTACCTTGGGAATGTCGGCTTACATTGAGATTTTAAGCGAAAAGCGGTAATTTATATAAAATTTATTCAAAGTTTTCTTTCATACAGACCATTTTTTGGAGATTGCAAAGCATGATTCTTTTTGGTTTATAGCATAGTTGTCATTTGCAATAAAACAAGCCTCCTTTACCTTTCATTTCATATCATTACATTCAGTGCATAGTGCCCTTGCCATAGTGGGTTTGAACACATCCCCTGTTGTTTTTTGGTGCTCAAAGAATATGAATTTGTTTTCAATATTATCTCAACATCATTATTTATACAGGAGAGCTCTAAGTAATACTGAAAACAAATCCATATTCTTTGAGCACCAAAAAATAACAGGCCATGTGTTTGAACCCACTATTGAAAATGTCAACTATGCAATAAACTGAAAAGAATTGTGCTTTGCAATCTCCAGAAAATGGTTTATATGAAAGAAAACTTTGAATAAATTTGGCATAAATTACCCCAAACTTCGCTTAAAATCACAATGTAAGCCGACACTCCCAAGATAGGCTATGATTGTAAAGACTTAAGTTTTATGAAAGCGCTCAGCCATATATCTTTTCTAATAATACTAAGTTTTACTTTTTTGCGTAAAGCGCAATTTAAAACAGATCACGGTAAAATAATATATCATTGAATTTAAACGAGAACATGCCCATTACGTTAACATTTAAAGGGGAAAGTATGCTTCAAAACAAACATATTTTAAATGTGATTGAATTACAATAAGATTAATAAAGCAATGTAATATTAAAATGATTTACAATAGTAACATAATATTTACAATCATAATTGACTTGAGGTTAACATGGGCATAACAGCAATTTTGGCATCAGAATAGAATTTGGGCAATCTATCATCAGATTTTCAATGGTATGGACAAGGTTGTATTATTAACGTCATTAAGACTTAACTTTTTCTTCATGAAGAGTTAAATGACTTTTTTGAAGAGCAGCAAATTAAAATAAAATTGGCAATTTGGTAAAGGAACCTAAATTGTCTATAATTAGCAAATAATAAATCGAATGTGCATCTTTAAATTTCAAAGCAAAAGTTCAACAACTGATAAAAAGAATTACAAATGATTTGTGGGGAAAAAAGATAATTATTTACTAGTCATGATGAGTTTGAATTCTTTTTTTAACCCAGTAATTGTAATTAAAACAGGCAAAACTCTCCACACAATAATATGGTGATCATATGATGTTTGGTGATTTGATATCAGTAATTGTAAGATATAGACCTAAGAAAATATAATATTTTTTAATCCATGGATACTCTTTTATATGATATTAATGATATTTAAAAGAAATAGAGATAGCATTTTGTACATCTTTTAAATAATGGTACAAACATTAAAATGATGGTGCTTAATAATACTTTTATATTATCCTATCCATTTAGATTGGGTCAAAATATATTCAACTTAATGAAGTTAAAATAGATACTTGTAATACTAAAAATAATGAGGCTGTAGGTCCTTATGGGATATCAGGAGAAGTTATTAAAAATATTAATGGTAATGTAATATCATATACTATAATAAATATACTTTCATGGATTTTGTTAAATATGTTGCTTTTAATCACAGATCAATAATTATCAGGACTCAAAGAATGTTAGAGAATAATGAGACTCTACAGCTATTTCTTTTGTTACCTGGAAAATGCAAAACAAAGTGTTGGAAACAAAAGTGTGATTTATATCTGACTCAATCCAATAAGTTTGTGGAAATATTTAAAATTAACTAGATATCCAACAAAGTTTATTTATATTATATAGTTTTTCATAATAGAAAGAAAATGATAGTACATGTGTGTGATCAGGTGGGTCAGCAATATGAGATGGCTTGGAGAGTTGAGGGTTGTATGAAAGTCTGAGTTTTAATCCCTATATATTACACATATATCTGTATGTGCAGGTGTAAGCCTGTACAGTGTATTAATAAACAAGAATTTCTTTTAGCTTCTGCTTTATTTCCCATTATTTTTATTATTCTTATAATATATGAATTTTTTTTTACAGTACAGGATTTTTCATACCTGCACTCGAATATGTAATAATAGGGATTTGAATTCAGACTTTCACATGACTCTTAACTATCCATGCTATCTCATACTGCTGACACACTTGATCACACACATGTCGAAAAGATAAATAATCACCAAAAAAGGTATTTTGTGCTAAACCAGCACTCATCAGTTGGTCCAGATTATCTCCACAAATATATACATTCAATGATCAGCTTATATTAAGGTAGCCAATCTTCATACTTTAATAGATAGGGTTCAATCCATCCCACCCTACACCTCTTCAGTCATCAATTTCATTGAAAATCTGATGATGGAATGCTCAAAGTTTTTAAAAGATGTTTTCATGAATCTGGCATTAAAATGTAGTACAGGTTTGATTGTGGGATTGCAAAAGAAAAAGCAAGAATTCATATTTTGGATTTTTGGATTAACAGTGCAGTGATGATTGTATTAGTCTTACCAATTCAAAAGATGACAGGATATACTTATTGTGTCAAATGCAACAAATAAGATTTTGGTTTAGTAATCAATGTTCAAAAAATTCAAATCCTTTACCAGTCCTTCAATAATCTTTTTCTGGTTAGTTATGAAATTAAAAATATAAAGTTGTTTAAATGCTTGGATAGCTTTTTAAATTGAAAGACAGACTTGAATATACAGATCCAACAACACATTTAAATAAATTTTGCACTTAGAGTTTTTTTATTTTATTATCAGAGTGGTATAATCACAGCAACTAAATAAAAAGACATTACAGTTTTAATCTAGAATGTTCTCCTTAAAAGTCTACAAATATGATAAGCTTATAAGATTAAAACAGGCAAAACTCCATACAGTAGTGCCACCCAGTGTCATCCAGAGTAATCAATGGATGCCAGAAGGCTTGTGCATAAAATCTTCATCTAGTGCCCATTCATCCAATATCCAGCAGGTTTTCATAGAATACCTAAGACTGAAAATTATACAAAATATATTATAGATTCTTTACAGTAAACAAATCGGTTACCATTAAGCATTATTAAAGCAGTCTTAATATATTTATTGGGTCATTGATTAAAACTGATCCATTAATCAAATGAAAAGCTCTTTCCTATTAATCATCAATTAAATAAATAACTTTGTAATAGCATTTTCTAGTTCTTGGATTTCTTCCATATAAAGTTTATCTAAAATGTTTTAGGTAAATGGTTCACTCAAATTTTCTTAGTATCTGTGGATTTACAACTTTATATTTTTTTCATCATCGGTACTACACTTTGTTTTAGGTTTATTAGGGACCAGGTCTGGTTAAACATCCAATTCTGAGAAAATTTTTGGTCTAATTCTTTAATTTCTTCTAATAAGTGTAAAGTCATTTTAATCATGTCATATTCTTCTCCACTTTCGAAGATGATCTTATTTCTCAGTAACCAAATGCAAAAAATTATAAATGTTGCCAATCTTATGATTTCAAAATGTCCATTCTTAAAGGCTTTAACTATGTGATTTATATAGTTTTAAATATAAAAAAAATAATGAAAGAGAAAGTGTTACTTACTGGGGTAACTAATTTCTGGATAATGTCATCAGTTTATTCCATATTTTTATTCTAAATCAGTAGCTTATATCGGCATACATAACACTAGATTACAAAGACAATCTGTTACCTGTTTAATATATATATATTTTAAAACGACTAATATTAATAACCTAAATGTTTAAATTTTTTTTAATTTTCCGTTTTAATCTTAAAAACACATAGTTATCTTAATATTCTATATCGTAATTATTTGTAATTGTTATAATTTTCAAATATATATTTTTAAATGCATTCCTGATGATAAACTTCCTTTCTTTTGACATTGTAATATTTATTTATTTTTAAAACTAATTACCAAAAGTAACAAAGACATAATGTATATAATTTTTCACACATGAATGAAAAAAATTATATCCCTGTTTTAAAAATCTACGCAAATATAGGGATAATTAAAAACTTGATATCTGAAACCAAATAAAAAATGTATAGTAAATTTCTAGTCAATTAAACATATAAAATTGTTAAATATTATTTACTTGTTAAAAATTAATAAATCATTATTTTGAACAAGCTTTTAGACGGGGAAACAAGAATTATACACAAAAAATACGAATATCATAATTAATTTTATAATTGAGAAACTTTTATGTTGAAAAAACTTTTTAAATTAGCATTTCGCTTTTTTTTATTACTATTTTTTTTTTTTAAATATGTCAGATGTATTTTATGTAAAATTTTATTATTATTTTTTAAAAAAAAATGGGAAGAGAGGAGGACAAGAAATAAATAACAGTTAAGGATTTTCTTTTTTTATTTCGCAAAAAAAATATTTTTTAATTTATTTTTTATTCTAATTTTTTTTTTCTAAGTTAAGGCATTCGATTTTTTGATAGTAATTTTGTTTTTACTCATATTATCTTTCGATAAGGAACTTTTTTTTTTTTTTTTTACTGTGTTGCTGTTTACTTTTTTATCGACTAAAATATTATTGAATTGTCTAACAATATATTTTATAATAATCCGTATTATTTTTATAATAAATATTATTTTTAATAATAACTTCAAAAACTATTATAGTTTTATAATTGGGTATCGATTTTGTTATAACAAAATAATTATTTTGAAAATAATTTTTCACATCTTTATAATAGAGCGGGTGTATTTTACATAAGTTTTTAGGTTTACTAACCAACAAAATAGAGAAAAAGATTTAGTTGCTGTCTTGCATTGGTGGTCGAGAGGTCAGCGCGACTGCCTTGCACTTGCAGGCAGTTGCCCGAGTTGCGGGTTCGCGTCCCGGCCGATGCTATGACATTTATATAAAAAAAAAAAGATTTAGTTGCTTTTTTATGTTTACTAAATTATTATAATCAGCATTATTTAACTAAAAATTACTCTAGCTGCATATTTTCTATAATAATCTTCAACCTATAGGACATTCTATTGAACAATGATATATATCTGAACCTAACAGAGAAAACTAAAAATTCTAAATAAATTAAATACCTAAGGAATATAGAATTCAGTTTTTTTAAACAAAATTAGTTCCACAATCTAAAGGGAAAAATAAAATCATTTGTTTTAATAACTGAAATACAGGCTTATTATATATCTATTTCAATATATAAGGTATATGAGCACAGACTTTCACATGACCCACTACTCAACACTCTATCTCATATCATGATACACTTAAACACATATATGTTGAAAAGATAAATAATCACCAATATACGTATTTCAGGCTAAACCAGCAATCATCATTTGTTTTAAATTTAAACATTTACTTTTCTGGAAATATGACATAAGTAATAACTGAAATACAGGCTTATTATATACCTGTATCAATATATGTAATATATAGGATATATGAGCACAGACTTTCACACGACTCACCACTCTATCTCATAACACTGATACACTTGAACACATATATGTCGAAAAGATAAATAATCACCTATATACTTATTTTATACTAAACCAGCAATCATCAGTTAGTCCAGATTATCATTTCTACACATATATGATAAGTGCTCAGGTATATATTAAGATAGCCAATCTTCATACTTTAATGACATTTCTCACTGACATGTGTGAGTTTATTTTAAATTCACAACAAGATTGATAAAATAAGCTTATTTATAGCAGAGGAAAGTCTAATAGTAAACTTTTTTTTAATTGCACAAAGTTCTGTGCCCATTGTTTCTATTTGTCTGCTTGATTTGTGTAGTATTCATTTTGTATTATGTCCTATACTAATCCACTTATGGCTTCTCTTTATCATATAGGACATTTATAATGTCCATTATTATATCTTATAAGTTAGTTATTGTATGTGTGATGTCATGCACTGATTAATGAACATTTGCCTGTCATCTTTACTGTGAATATTAACTTATTGTAAGAGGATTAATTTATTTTTGAGTTAAAGCTTGGTCTTATATACTGTATTAAAAGACTATAGACAGAATTCGAAAAATTATACAACTATTACAACTCAAATTAAGAGTCATAGATCACATGACCCTATTCTCTTAAGCTTGTACGTTATAAACAATGAGGATTGCCAATTCCTCAACAAGCTTTGTGATAAATGCTTAGCCAGAGAAAGCATTTAAAATATCCCTGTCAGGAACTATAGTCAGGGGTTTGGAGAAGGGTTTCTTACAGGGATATTTTAAATGCTTTCTCTGGCTAAGCATTTATCACAAAGCTTGTTGAGGAATTGGCAATCCTTATTGTTTTACAACCATTACAAATGTTTGTTTATTTACATGACAAATCAATAAATTCTTCCTTAATTTGTAGAATGTGTATGCTTACTAAAGAAGAAAAACTTTACCCTGCTGAGTAAAGGGGTAATAATATCATTGTCTTCTTCCCCTGTATAAACATGATCTTACACTCCTTTTTGTTACTAATTATGATATCTTATTACCTGGTATTTTAATTGGCTGATGCTTCTACCTTTTCTGCTGATGAAAATTCAGTGTAGATTGTGTCTTGGCTGATATTTTATGATAGCGCTGATTGTTATTTTACTGCATCCAAGCAGATTGGATTTTTCTATTAGATTTTATCACTTACCTATAAAAAAAAAAAAAGGATTATAATGATATCTATAATTCTGCTTCTGTTTCCACCAATGGTAAATATTGATGACAACCTCTGACCAGTATCTTAGCCAGTATTCAATTCTTTCATGAAGCTGATATAATTTTCTGCTCCATTTTTTTAACATTTGCTTAAGCCTTCAATTAGTTAAATTAATTTTCAGAGTTTATGTTTCTTTAAAATTGCATCAGTTGATCTATGGCAGACAATTGTTGGAGTTGTGCGCTGTATCCACAGCATTCTGATTGAGCATGTGTTCCAGTTAGTCTGGTTTTATTCTGGATATTTTACTCCGTCCTTTTGTATTATTGCTCAGTCTGCCCATTTTCTTTTTGTGTATGACAGCGGTTTTAATATAGTCTGAAATTCATTATTTGCACAGAAGTTTTTATATTGGATTCATAAAAAGACAAGTCCATTATTGAAAACAATAACCACAGGGAGATTAATCATGGTAAATAGTTTTCCCAGAGCCTTAATGACTGAAACATGAAAAGAAATGGGAATCCAGCGAGTCTAACCATATAAAAAGGCACCTATAACAATATAAAATTGCTTGCCTTTCAATCACTTAGTATGATCTACATAGTTCATTCCGAGTTTTGAGTCTTGTGGGAAAGAGCTAAATTCTCCTTTCAATCTGACATATTTAGATTTATTTGACATTGATTGACCATGATTCTAAATCAAAATCTACATCAAACACCAAATACATGATCTCAAAAAAATTTTCATGCTGATTAAAATAATGTATTAAGTTCAAAACTTTTTAAAACCTTTATGCATTTCATTTTTAATGTATAGTTTGTTTTCTCATTCAAAGTTTTTATGTGCATTTTATGACTTCTTTATTGAACACTTTGGGCCTATCCATTTGCTCCATAGTTGGTCAGTGAGTCAATGTCTTATGGCTAATCTAATCAATTGTTTTTTTCACTTTTTGGATTTAATTTTATCTGAAAATGTGCATCAATTTTTTTCTCCTTTATATATTGCATTTTAAAATTATATACAATCAAAAAATTGAACCAACTTAGATAAGATGAAATATAATGTTAGATCTTTTTTAGCAGTAAATATGGTAATAAAAGCATTGTGAAATAGTAATAAAATGCATATTATATTAGATTCATGATCTATTTGGAAGATAAAAAAATTATTCCATAAACATAACATATGGAATTTGTTTTGATGCCAAAAACCATTATGTTTCAGTATATTTGAAAGCATTTTTTGGCATAATTTGTAACAACATTTTATTTATATACTTCCAACTTCAGATCACTTTTAAATGAAGAAAAATTGCATAAACCAAGAAGAAAAGATGAAGAGACAATTAATTTATAAAATAGATAATCATTCTATTATGAAAGCACAAATTTTAAAGCAGAAATGGAGAAGAATTTATTATAAATGAAAAGAGGAAGATCAATATTATGGAAATTAATTGTATATCAAACTGAATAATAAAATTAATTATTCAAATATATTGTGAAATATGAATTTTTTCTACAGTACAGACTTTTTTATACCTGCACTTCTATATGTAATATATAGGTTTGAACTCAGATTTTCACATGACCCTCAACCATCCATGCTATCTCATACTGCTGATACACTTGATCACACACATGTTGAAAAGATAAATAATCACCAATATATTTATTTAATGCATCAGTTGGTCCAGATTATCATCTCCACACATATATACAATCAAAGTTCAGCTTATATTAAAATAGCCAATCTTCATACTTTAACAGGCTTCAAACCACTCCACCTCACAACTCTTCAGCCAGATTTTTAAATTGACATGGAAAACTTCAATGCTAAAATTAGTAAATAATTGAAAAATGGAAGTGTTTTTGTTAAATTTGGTTATGTAACAGAAATGAGCAAGGATATAGACTTGTGAAGTTTTATAAAAAAAAAAACACTGTATACTATGAATTATTTATTTGAAAAAAGAAAAGAAAAAAGAAGCTAAATGTAAATAGATATAGATGCATCCAAATGAAGGTACATCAGAATTATATATGTTGACTAACAGAAAATATATATTTCAGATCTGTATTGCTCCTAATAGCTTCCCAATAGTAAAATGATCATTCATTAATGAGATGTAAGATACATGTCTATGCTAAACTAGAGAGATGAAATTTATTAACAATAAGAAGAAACTATTAATAAAAAAAGAGATGACATAAATGTGTAAAAGGATTCTACAAAAAATTATATAGAAATAAGAAACAAGAAAATAACAAGAAAATAAAATTTCTTTTACAGTTATTACATCTTTTGTATTGCCAAGTATTTTAGATAAATTGAGTCATGCAATTAAATCTATGAAAATGAAAAAGGAACAGCTTCTGTTTGTTGCTAAATAAAGTTTGCATAACAATCCATAAACCCAGGAAAGCTTGAAGTTCTTTTTTTGCTTGTAAGGGGTTGGTTTCTCAGTATAGCATTTTCATACTTTTTGTAGAAAAAATTACCTGTTCAATAACTTTAATTCTATAACATTTTAATTATTTGGCTTCAGGAATATATTTGTCAGAACTTATTTCACTTGCTACTTCCTTAAATTTATTTGAAAGCTTTCTGGTGTTTTCTAAGAAGTGCTCCTAACTATTAGCCACTAACAAGGAGATGGTGCAAGATATTTTAGACACAAGTTCATTAATGCTTGATAAAACACAGCTGACACCAACAAGATTTCAAAAAGCAATCTATTAATTTTATAAATGTTACATTGTAGTAATAGTTTATGTTTTGGAAGCATCATTGTTTACAAGAATTTAGAGATGCTTGGGATTTATTCTAACCCCCCCCCCCCAATAAAGCATATCATTTTTATGGATGGAGTTGGAATAATTATCAGGCAGTAATGCTTTATTTATAATGCAACAATAATTCCCACAAATGCATTTTTTACCATAAGTTTTATAAGAGTACTATAGCTATTGATCAATCAGAATTATACAGTTCTATGGTATTTTCAATACATAGCTTGGTTTACTTCTCAGATATTTTAGCTCTCAAGACAAAAGATAATAGCTGTCAATGATAGCTGCTGTAATATGTTTGTTTATGTATAAATGGTTTTTTTTAATATTATACCAATCCTGGTTCAAAGATCTTGGCATATTCGTTTTTAAAATCTGCTATGCCATTGGAGACTTGTTTCACAATGACCAATTATAGCTCATTGTATTTATGTTAAATTTACATGATAAGAGAAAAGGCAACCATGTGCATTTTAAGTCTAAATTTTCATCTCCTTTACAAAGGTATGATTTGCTTTTTAATAATAGACCAATATTAAAAGTTTACAGGGAAAGCCTATTTATATTTAACAGTTTTTTGAAACAATAGTCTGTTGAACAGTCAATATTTATTCTTATAGATGTATCATTAATCATAATTTGTGTCTTAAAAGTTATAACTTCCTTTTTCTCTTTAATAGTATTTCTTTTTAGCTCTTTGTTGGGCAGTTGTTGTTTTCTTTTTTGGTTTATAACATGAGTTATACCTTTTTGTGTGATACACAGACAGTATCTATATGACCAATACATTGGCAGTATATCTAAATGGGGATAACAATGAATTCAAGAACTAGAAATTTCTAGATGAATACCAAGATTTAAAAAAATTCAATTAGGCCAATTAAATGAAACTATTAAAGGAATGAAAGTAAATGGAGATTATTTAAGTCATTTAGATTTTGCAGATGATGTGGTTGTTTTTGCAAATAATGCTTTAGAGCTGCAAGAAATGTTGCAAGAGTTATCAGATGAAAGTAGGAAAGTAGGACTAAAGATAAATGTTAAAAAGACTAAGTAATGTTTAAGGATTTTCTCAAAATATGAAAATAAATATTGATTGTGATGAGTTAGAAGAAGGTAACAGTTACAAATACCTTGGTCAGATTATTAATACAAATGGGAACATAATGGATGAAATTAATCATAGAATTAAACTTGGTTGGAGTGCTTTTGGTAGAAATAACTTGATACTAAAAGGAAATATGCCTATGTGTTTAAAAAGGAAGGTTTTTAATAAATGTATTTTACCAGTTCTTACTTATGGATCTGAGACTTGGACACTTAATAGAAGAGCAATACAGAGACTTCAGATCACACAAAGAAGTATGGAAAGATGCATGTTGGGAGTAACAAGAAGAGATCAAAAATGCAATATATGGGCAAGAGAACAAACAGGTGTTACTGACCTCATTGAAAAAATTAAAAGACTGAAGTGGAGTTGAGCTGGACATATTGGTAGAAGAGGTGATAATAGATGGACAATTAAAATCTTAAACTAGATTCCAAGAGATTGTAAAAGACCCAGAAAGAGACCACATGTGAGATAGATGGATGAAATAAGAAAGTGTGCAGGGGTGATGTGGAGAAGAGAAGCTAAAGATCAGAGAAAATGGATTGAACTTGGAGAGACCTTCATCCTGCAGTGGATTGATAATGGTTGATGATGATGATGATTGTCTTTGGCCTATTATTTTGAGCTCAAACATTACATGATTTCCCAAGCAACTGTATATACAATTTATTTTGATCTCTGTAATTGATGACAATGCAGTAAGAGACAGACTCATGTACTAAAGATTTCTGCATCGAACTTCTAAATGTCAAAAATAAAAAAAAATAACATGGTCAGTTTTAATATTTAAACATTCCATACCTTTCTGTAATCTTTACCAATTAATCATACAGTTACTTTTATTATATTACTCCTTTAGTTTAAGTTCATTATAAATTTGATAGTTACAATATACTTCATATCACTGTACTCATTAATAATCCATGTCAATATGAGTAATCAATGGATACCATTAGTAAGCACTAATTGACTTTCATTCTAGTTTCACAAATAAAGTTATGTTAAATGGATTGCTGTTATTAATCCCATTTTCTTTAGTACTTATTATTCTCCATAATGCTCTTTCTACTCTTTACAAATATTTCACTGCTATCTATTTTGTATTTATTCTTACTTGCAATTATATGTTGAACTATTTCCATCATCTATTATTAATTACTAAATTTCTTTAGAAAAATTCAAACTTTATTTTAACTTTTCAAATATATTCAGTTGATAGTAATAATGCATAGGTAAGCTCATAACATAAGGTTTTTTCTTTTCATGTCTCTGATCATGTTGGGACCTGTATGTGAGTTTGGCCTGTTGATGGCCTTTTATATTATGCTTACCTTATTTAATGTTGATTGCTGTGTTTCTTATATATATTGAAGCCCCCTTATTTAAGCTATATTGGAAAATGTTTGAATTAATCTCTTTTCCATGTTCTGTTGCTCAATGATATGATCTATGTATTTATTTGTTTTATTGTGTTGATCTCCTGATGGTTGTAATGAATTATTACATTGAAATTGTACATTACGTTAATTGTTTCTTTAGACTTTGTATCATTCTAAACTGTATATCTTGTATACTTAATCAGGCATTCTCAGTAACTGTTGGGATGGGATATCCATGTGCCCAACCAAATTTTATAATTGATTGTTTACTTATGTATTGTGCTTTGATTGAAAATAAAATTTATTTATTTTTGAAAAAAAAAAACAATGTTTTTTTGAATGACATCATTCTCTATTCTTCTGTGTTATGAGTTTGATTAGTAACATCATTAGCATAGATGTCTAACTTTTGATTCCCAAATATTGAATTTAAGATAATGCTCTAATAAACTAGACTATTCTGCCAAAAAAAACAGTCAGCATAAATTTAATATACTCTTTAAAATAGTTCTTCCTAATTTCTCCATTTTTTTCTTAAAGATAAAGTTAATGAGTAGGTTCCAAACATTAGGATTTGTTATACTATATTGAGTTATGGGGTCATTTGCCATTATCATATGAAAAATATCTTTAAATTTTTTTTTCTGTTTTCTCTTTATCCAATACTTTTACCTTAATTCAATTGAATATATATACTCTTTAAAATAGTTCTTCCTAATTTCTCCATTTTTTTCTTAAAGATAAAGTTAATGAGTAGGTTCCAAACATTAGGATTTGTTATACTATATTGAGTTATGGGGTCATTTGCCATTATCATATGAAAAATATCTTTAAATTTTTTTTTCTGTTTTCTCTTTATCCAATACTTTTACCTTAATTCAATTGAATATATATTTCTTGGTAAATTCATGATTTACTACATAGTTCGTACATCTTTCATCATTTTTAATTGTTTTTTCAACAGACTATCCGATTTGCAAATATATTTTCTTTCACTTGCACATGGTTTTTCATAGAAATAATTATTGTTTTTCAGCATTTCAGTTAGGTTTGTAAAAATTAACATTCCTTATAGTATACTATGGCTTTGGAAAAATGTTCTAATGTGATATTATTGTAGATTTTCTTGTTTACAATTTTTTGGTATACATGGATATACTAAATGTCTATAATTAGTTTATCTTTTGAGGTTTCTTTTTGTTGTCTATTCAAAATCTTCTCATTCATAACTTATTTATGAATGTTTTCTTGATTTAAACCACTGAACATCACATGATCACTTTCTCTTATACTAGCACATAATTGTTAATAAACAAGGCAAAACTCTCCATACAGTAGTGCCACCCTGTGCCAACCAGAGTAATTAATGGATGCCAGAAGGCTTGTTCATAAAATCCCTATCTAGGTGCAGTGCTCTCAGATCCAAAGCTTCTCACTGACAAAGGCCATAAGCCAGAAACTAGTCTGGGGATATTGGATGAGTACACACTAGATAGGGATTTTATGCACAAGCCTTCTGGCATCCATTGATTACTCTGGTTGGCACAAGGTGGCACTATTGTACAGAGAGTTTTGCCTTGTTTTCTTAATTTCTTTTTTTTAAAGGATAATGGTAATGATTTCCAAACATTATAAATTGTCAAACTAGGATGGCTTACGGGGTCAATTGCTACTGTTGTGCAAGCAGTTTCTTTAAATTCTCTCTTTCCAATAGTTTTGTTTCTCTCTAATTGAGCATATGTGTTCATTAGTATACGCACTATTGCAATATTGTGAACACAATAAATACATATTCCCTTCAAATAAATTTACAATATAATTAGAAAAAGAATAAAATTGGGTTTTTAAAGTATTTTGTGATAAATCTCTCATAACAAATCCAAAAAACCCCCACATATAAGGAAATATTTAGCATATAATACAATTATGACAAAACACAAAGATTGGAATTATGATATCACCATACAACAAAGAAAAGAAAATGTATTCAAAAAACAATGACTTGAAAAAAAGTCTTGCATAGATCATATTTTCAAGAATAATGATCAGGTATCTTTAAGAGAATCTTAAATAGATATAAAAAATGTATATCAAAGGATAAAACAATTATATATACTAATGCATTCATATATACCAAGAATAACAGACAAAATTAAGGAAATATGCAGCCAGTATAATATCAAAAGAGCTTTTCAAAGCCATAGTAAACTACAAAGAATCCTCATAATTCTTATAAAACTCAAACTGGGAATTCTGAAAAATAAAAACTGCATTTATGAAATACCATATGAATGTAGAAGTATGTATATGAGGCAAAGTAACAGCCCTATTGAAAAGCATTTAAACGACCACAAAAGAATGATTAAAAAACAAAGAATTGTTGGTACTGTGGTATTAGAGCTGCGACATGAAGAATTATAATCGTTTAATCATTAAATTAATTAGGTTATTAAATCAAAAACATATTTTACAATCTACATTAAAAAAAAAAACAATTTACCAAAAAAAAAATACGAAAAGCATTAATGTGAAGAATAGTTAAAATGCGTGTTTAAATCAAATTGAGTGTGTGTTTGCACGTGCATATTCTGCATAATCTATTTTAATACATTGTAAGGCTTACACCTGCACATATATATGTAATATATATGGTATTCGAACTCAGACTTTCACACGACCAACTCTCAGTGCCATCTTATATTGCTGACTCACCTGATCACACACATGTTGAAAAAATAAATAATCACCAATATACGTATTTCGTGCTAATCCAGCACTCATTAAAGTATGAAGATTGGTTAAAATAAAGCTGAGTACTAATTGTATATATGTGTGGAGATGGTAATCTGAACCAATTGATGAGTGCTGGTTTAGCACGAAATACGTATATTGGTGATTATTTATCTTTTCAACATGTGTGTGATCAGGTGAGTCAGCAATATAAGATGGCACTGAGATTTGTAGGTCGTGTGAAGGTCTGAGTTCGAATCCCGTATATATTGCATATATAAATGCAGGTGTAAGCCTTACAAGGTATTAAAATAGATTATGAAGAATATGCACGTGCTAACACACACTCAATTTGATTTAAACACGCATTTTAACTATTCTTCACATTAATGCTTTTCGTATTTTTTTTTGTTAAATTGTTGTTTTTTTTTTTAATGTAGATTTTAAAATATGTTTTTGATTTAATAACCTAGTTAATTTAATGATTAAACGATTATAATTCTTCAATTCGCAGCTCTAATACCACAGAACCGAATTGTTATATCTAAAATAGAAGACACATGTACTAATGAATATATGTTTGGTTGATAAAAGACAAAAATATTGTATAAAAAAATAAAACTTAAGAAAACTGCTGATATTATAGTATCGACTTACTATATGAATTAATCTAATTTGACAATTAATATTGTTTGAAAAACAGTGCTGCCATTAAAAAAAGACAGAGAAATCAGGAGGATCTTCATACATTAATATATCAAATTTCTATTGGCTGTTGCCTTTGATGAAATAGCCTAATTAGTTAAAGCATTCATTTTAAATTCATTATTCGTAAATCTAAAAGTCTCTCAACTTCCACACTAGTTCTGTTATTTATTAGGTCAACAATATCCAAAGAAGAGAATACAACAATACAATTAAAAAAATTACCAATGACTGATTATATCTGAAAAGTTTAAATAAAGTTTGAATTTTTATAAAGACATCTAACAATTATGGAAAATGATCCAACAAAAAATGTCGTATCTATCCCGTAATTTTTTATATTTTTATTTGAATATCTCACATTTATATTTGAATTAAGCAGTCTTGCCAATGTATTTGAAAATATTCCTTTCTCTTTTTCTTTAGTGATATAGTTATGTCTTGTTTTATTTCTTATTCTCTTCAAATGTGACTTTAAAAGTTCATAAGCATGATTTAAATATGGACACATATATCCATCAAAATGTAAAAATCAATACTTAAAACAGCTGAGCTTTTCTATCATAATTTCATCTTATAATTCCAAACTTTGTTATTATAATTAACATTTCTATATAAATAAAAACTTATTAATCTTTCATTAATTTTCATTTCTTATATGTAATTTATAATGTACTACTAAGTTTTTCTTACTCATTTTTCTACTGGATTTTGATTTTTCTTATTTAACAATTTATAATTTTTTTACATTTTTTTGCATGATTTCTAGTTTTTCATCATCATGTTTATTATCTTGTTCATTAGTGGTAGAGTGGTAAACTTATAGTATCTGAATTTCCACGTCAAATAAAGTAAAAAAAATTTCATTGATAGACCATTGTACTCAATCTACTATGAAATCTTTAATGGCATATCCCCCCCTTTTTTTTCCCCCCCCCCCCCCCCCCCCCCCCCCCCCCCCCCCCCCCCCCCCCCCCCGCCCCCTTTTCCCCCCCCACTCCCCCCCCCTTTCCCCCCAAATTCCCCCTAATTAAATATTTAAAAAAGAAAAAAAAAAACCCAACAATTTCTTAACCCCTCCTTCCCCCCCCTCCCCCCCCCCCCCCCCCCCCCCCCCTTTATTTCCCCCCCCCCCCACCCCCCCCCTTTTTCTTTTTCCTCCCCCCCCCCCCCCCCCCTTTTCTTTTCTTTTTTATAAATCTCCCTTTTTTTTAATTTTTTTCTTTTCCTTTAAACATTCCCCCCCCCCCTTATTAAAACCCCCCAACCCCCCCCACAAATTTTTTCCGTTTTTCATTTAATAACAAACCTTACATTATATTTTTTAAACCAAAAAAAAAAAAACAAATAAAATTAATAATAAAAAAAAAAAAAAACAAACCCCCGCCGGGCAAAAATTAAATTAAACACCCAAAAAAAAACACCTGAAACGAAGATCGGTCCCCCGATCTGTCTGTTTCAATATGATCTGAAGAACTAACCATATCATAATAATTATCATGAATATTAGTCTAAATGTATAAATGAATAATAATTTTTGGAACAACTTTAAGCCTAATTACCACTGATTATCATTTTATCCTGTAAATACAATAATATCTTTTGATTATTGTCATAAAATAACATCTATTCTTCCATAACTATTGATAATGTCAGAAGTTCAATATGGCTGCTGTCAAACTTTTTGCTTATTCTTTTGACTTTTTTCCAGTTCCTTCATTTTGTTTCAAACAAAAAATATTAATATAAAGTTTATTATTGATCTTTGATGCATCTCATATATTAGTTACAATGTTTTTGATGTGATGATCATATGCAAAAAAGAAATAATTTTTGTTCTTATATCTAAATAATTCTCATGTAAACACAGCATTTTTCAGCATTTCTACCCATAGTCAACCTATTTAGCAAATTAATATGGATTAGTTTATAAATACCTAGTTACAAAAAGTGCAGATCTCTCTCTGATGTTAAATATGTGGATATTGTTTTTTCACAAATTCAATTAACAGTATCAAGATGAAAGTAAGTTGTGATTAACACATTATTCATGTTCTTTACTTAAAAAGAGAAAAGATTGATATGATTTACCTGCTCTTGAAATTTGATTGTAAAGTTATTAAAGGTATATATTCTTAAATTTTTTTTACTTCACTTCATCATGAGTTGTTTTTTAATTATGCATTAAATTATTTATTCAAAAATATATGCAAATTTCATTTAACGAAAAAAAAAATCAATGTAACCATATAACCGATATTAAAATAATCTTTATCATTAAAAAATAAATAAGTATTGTAATTCCTCTTAAAATAAATTATATATTTACAAGTTTTGTTTCTTATATAAGGGATTCGAACTCGGACTTTCACACACCCCTCAACTCACTATGCCATCTCTTATTGCTGACCACCTGATCACACCCATATTGAAAAGATAAATAATCTCCAATATGTGTATTTCGTGATAAATCAGAACTCAGCAGTTGGTCCAGATTATCATCTCCACACATATATACAATCAGGGCTCAGCTTTATATTAAGATAGACAATCTTCATACTTTAATGGACAGACTTCAAAACATTCCAACCCACAACTCTTAAGCCATCCATTTAATTGAAAATCTGATGATGGAACATTCAAAGCCCACTGAGTGTCAAAGTTGTCATCATACCCACGTTGACGTTAGACATTATGATTCTCTAAGTTACATTATTAGAGTAAAGATTAGTCAAGTTTATAATTAAAAATGGAGAGCATTACTTCATTTCAGTCTTTGGGTCCAAAGACTCGTTAATTATTCTAATGAAAATGCTCTATAGTCTAAAAACAAATGATAAGATTATGTGCCCTATAGAAAAGACTAGATCAATAAGAAAATTGGTTGGTCTATATATTGATATAATCCCTCCCCGGCATCAACATATTCACAAGATCGATACATGGAAACCACTTTGTTTTAATTTAATAAATCAATCATATAGTGAATTAAAAATAAATGTATATATAATTTGTATAGAGTTTTAGTATTTCATTTATTTAATTTTAAAATAATAATGTCAAAAGGAATATAACAGATTAAAAAATTTTGTAGCATTCATAAACGATATAATATTACTAAAATATAGAATTCTTTTTTTTTTAAAAAAAAATCATAAAAGTATTATTTTAAAATTCATATTATTGTATTAAAAAAATTTATTTCCAAAATTTTATTGTCAAGAGTTTAAATGAATGGTATTTTTAGAATGTAAAAGTTAGACACTAGAGAAGAGGAATAGAATAATTGATCCTTTTAAATGCGATGTTGGTGAAAGCTTTTGAAAATATTGCAACAAGAAAACCTTTAATGGAATTACATCATACTATAAAATAACTCCTAGAAAAATATGTAATATTTAAAAGTAAAATGGATTCCAGTATCATAATAATAAATATGCCATTAGAAAGTCTAGAAAATCAAATGGATGATAGGTTATTCTAATGAAATATTATTCCTATGATAACCAGGAGTCAATAAAGCAAAAAAGACTCGATTGAGACTAATAATAATGATAAGAACAACAATAACAATAATAATAGATAATGCCTTAGATCTTGGACAGCGCAAATTAGGTAAAAATGGTCCACATTCAAACCATTTAATAATTATTTTTTTATATATACATCTTAGACTCAAGCATCTATAAATAGATATCAAATGAAGAAAAATTTGAAAACAAATATATATATATATTGCAGAGATGATACACCATATTTAAAAACAGTAATGATAAGAATCTCGGCCTCAGGGTGGCCTTTGAACATTCCATCAGATTTTTAATTGGATGGACGGTTGAAAAGTTGAAGTGTGGAGTGGATTGAAGCCTGCCCTAATTAAAATATGCGGTTTGGCTATCTTAATATATATCTGAGCACTTATAGCATATATGTGTGGAGATGGTAATCTGTACCAACTGATGATTGCTGGTTTAGCATGAAATATGTATATTGGTGATTATCTTTTCAACATATATGTAGTCAAGGGTATCAGTGTTAGAGATAGTGTGGAGAGTGGTGGATCGTGTGAAAGTCTGTGCTCATATACCCTATATATATAACATATATAGACACAGGTATATAATAAGCCTGTGTGTTTCAGTTAATAATGATTCAGAAAAAAATGAACACGTGTTCAGCAGGATTAAAAAACTAATCGGGTAAAGTTTTACCTTGGATTAAAATTTGTTTAATAAATTTCTATCTCTGGTGTACTTATTGCAAACTGATTTGCTTCTACTTCAGTAGTATAAATATAAAAAAATACTACTTCTGTTTGTTCACTTTTAGCTTTTCTGTTATCAAAAACAAGGAAATTTTTTTGACATATTTAATGGTTCTATTTTTATTTTTCTAGTTTTGTTTTTATTTTATTAGATTTTTTATTTTTTGCTGGTCAAAAAAAAAATTCAGTGTTTTTATTAAAATGAGAAAAGTATATATAGAAATAATTCTAAATTATATACATATAAATAACAAATATAATATTCTCAATATGTAAAACAGAACACACACACATGTATATACAGAATTGCGATGTGCGGTTGTGCAAGTTATGTGGGATGCAAAAATAGCACACCACAAGGGTGTCTTTTAAAGTCGTTAATCTTGTGTTTAGATTTGTAGAGGTCGCTACTGTCGCATTTTAGGCGCGTAATCTTAAGGTTATCGCCTTAATATATATTACGTTAATATATATTACTTACGTAATGAGTATGCGCTTTACGAATTATTAATTATAAGTTAATTAATCAAATTTATATATAAAGTGAAAATGTTTTCATTTTCAAATCATTTCATTGCTAGAAATACTTTCTGAATATAAATATTTTTTATTTAAATATAAGAGGAATACATTTTTACTTAGACTTATTGTGACAATTGCCTGAGCCTCGAATTTCAAGGTTTGAGCTTGAAATTTATTACATATATACTCTTAACATTGCACTAAACTAAACAGGCCCATGAGCTTTTATTGGTATAATTAATAAAATTTATATGTAAATAAAAATGTTTAGATTTTCTAATCACTTTTATTTAAATATCCTAATTTATATAAAAAGTAATACGTTATTATTAATAATTTATTTAAAAATAAAACTTAATCTTTCTTATTGCATTGCCAAATTCATATAATATTAATCTCATCTATATTTTTTATTACTTTTTACAATGCTTTTTTACACTGCACTATTGACAGTCTCCATTGCTCCAGAACTATAACAAAAAAAATCATGTATTTGTATTGTGTTTGTCATATATAGTTCTGAAGAAGATTGCTGGGGCATATTGTTCAATTTTTGTCACATTATATATTTTATTAAAATTGAGGTCATGGTTAGTTAATTTTATGTGTGAATAAATGGCTGATGAATTGGATTTTTCTCTAACTGCCAAAGTGTGGTTTTTCTTTATGTTATATAATGAGTGTGCAAATAGCTCTTAATAAGCTTTTCAGAATATCCCTATCTCAGACCAGTTTCTAGCTCTGACTTTCATCAGTGAGGCAATTCTTTATTCTGTTAATTCTATGACAGATCTGTTCAATGTATGAATCTAAACAACCTCCATGTGGAATTTCATATACACTATGACATTCCAAAGAGCTTGGAAATACTTCATTAATTTTTTTAAATGTAGTATAAACTGTGTGGATATTATTTTTCTTTAAAACATTATCAATTTTATCAGTTACTACCTTTATATATGGCAGAACAGTCTTAATTTTTGAAGTATCAAAATCTTTTTTTAATCACATAAAAAACACTTAATAATCCTGTGATAAAAATCATACACACACACCCACATGCTAATAGTTCTTAACAAGTTCTTCTGAATATCACCATCCTCAGCAGCATATTCTAACTTGCAAAAATTTGTAAGTTAATAATGATGAGCTTTATGTAATCTAGATGGTTTATTTACAATAACATGCATGGCACTTCTTTGACCAGTTACAATAACCTTACAATCTGTAGTGAACATGCAAATACATGACATGAATGTTTAAAGTTTTACATTAAAATTTTAAAATAAGAGTATTATAATGAATAGTGCAACAAACCCAATGCAATATCCATCACTAACAAATTTTGCATTAACTTCAAAGTAAAATAGTCATAAATAAAATTTTGAGATCAAGGACATGATGACACTTGATAATAATATTAACTTTACTATACCAGGAAAAACTCTCTATACGTATTGCCACTCAATGCAAGCCAGAGTAATCAATGGATGCCAGAAGGTTTGTGCATAAAATTGCCAAGCTGGAAACTAGTCTGGGTATATTGGATGAGTAGGCACAAGATGGGGATTTTATGCACAAACCTTTTGGCATTCATTGATTACTCTGCCTTGCACTGAGTGGCAATATGTATAGAAAGTTTTGCCTGGTTTAATAACAGTTATGAGCAAGCATAAGAAATGGTGATCATGTGATGTTTATTAACTTTATTATATATATGACAATTAAAATATTGAAGAAATAATAATAAAGATAATAAATAAATATACACTATTTCTTTATTTTCAATAATAAACTTTACAATCTTAAAAAGTATTTCAGTTATGTTAAAATATAAACTTATGTAATAGTATAAAATAATATTATTTCAAACCATTTTTATTATTGTTTAGTATTATATAACAATTACAACAATCACACATTTTTGATTACCCTTTATGATTTAAATTATTTTAAATTTAGACATTAGAATCATGAAACAGAGCAGAAATATATCTCATCATTTATTAACAATACTTAAATCTTCCACGTGTGATACGGATTAAAACATATATACATCTCTGCTATGAGTTAAACATATAACAAAAGATAATATTTATAATCATATTCATTTATTAAATATTTTATATGTCTATCATATAAATAAGAATAAAGATTTAATTAAATTAGTATGTGTCCCTGATAAGTTTATAATAGGTTCATATTAGCATATATCAATCATTAATTAACGCACTTTTTAAAAAAAAACTAATATTTGTTAAATAAATGATATTATTTATTACAATTATATTTTATAATGAATAATTTACTTTCCCAATTGGTCGTAATACTTATAATACGCTTTAAATATATAGGTGAAGTTAATAAACGTTATTTGTGAAAATTTGCTTAACTTCACTTATATACGTTTAAAGCGTGTTATAAGAATTATATTTTATATAGAAAGCTTTGGGAAATTATATTTTTTTAATAAAATAAAATAGTATTAACATTGTTTATATTTATTTAGCCTGCATTGTGTAATATTGAATAATAATTATATCAATTGTCCAAATCATTATTCTTGTGTCTTTTTAGACCCATAAATAATTCACACCAAAGCTTGCAACGTAATAATTGAATGTATTAGCCATTCGCTTTAATATCCTATTTGTTTTTGAACAATTTTTATATATATATATTTCTTGAACTTTTTAGTTGATTGATAAATATTACAAAACATAAGGTATCCATTAATTTTAAAGAGAGATATTCATTAATTTATTTATTCACTACATTAAGCTTTCCATCCAATCCCCTAAAAAAATATAGCAGGGAATGAGTGATAGACCTCTCCCTTCACTTTTATTATCTTAGAATCCATGTTTTTTGATTTCTGAGCTATTAAAAATAAAATTAATCCACTATCAAGTTTTAAATCATGAAATTTGAAAATAGTCTCTCTATCAGTTTAATGTCTGTTTCTTCAATTTCTTTTTTTTTTTTTTTAAATCTCACTCTTTTTATTAATCAAGCAATCATTTGCATTCTTTTAAATAAACTCATTTGCATAAATAAAAATATAAAGAATAATATTTTGTAGATCATAATAATAATTATTACAATCAAGAATAAGCATATTACTTCTTTATTTTATTTATTCTAAACAATAATCACTAATAACAATATTAATTTTTAATAACGTGAAAGCTAAACACCTTCAAACATATACGCTTTAAACATGCTTACATGACAGCCAATCAGATGGAATAATGACATCACATGGGACTCTAAATTCTAAAACACAACCCAGAACTATTAGAAAAAGATGGGACCCATCTTAATCTATGCCTCAATTTTATTTAAATAAGCCAGACTCAAGCATTTTGAACTAAGAGTGTGAAGCTTAAATACCTTCACATTTAATCCACTAAATATTATATATATAAATTAACAACGCGAAATCATCCGATTTACAACGAAGCAATATTAATTTTTATATAATAAATTATTTAAATATTGATGGGTGTAATTTTTATTTAATTATTCATTTATCTATTAGCATATGGGTACACACATCCTGTATTGAGCACGTTGCTTATGCAAAGTCAATGCAAATCAGAATCTTTTATTAACTATATTTTATATGTCTCTTAAATAATAATAACAATAATAAATGAGCTTTTGTTTTGCTTCTTTTATTTTCTCCCTTTTTTAATACCTCTTTTTTAATCTTCATATGGTCTTCTTAGTTGTAATATATATAATAACTGAAATACAGGCTTATTATATACCTGTATCAATATATGTAATATATAGGGTATATGAGCACAGACTTTCACATAACCCACCAATACACGTGAACACATATATGTCAAAAAGATAAATAATTACCAATATATGTATTTCATGCTAAACCAGCAATCATCAATTGGTCCAGATATCATCTCTACATATAGATGCAATAAGTGCTCAGATATATATTAAGATAGTCAATCTTCATACTTTAATGGACAGGCTTCAATGCACTCCACACTCCAACTCTTCAAACATCCATCCAATTGAAAATCTGATGATGGAACACTCAAAGGCCACTCTAGAATATGTATTAAATGGATTATGTTCTGTACATGAGGTCTTTGAGCATTGGCATCATCAGGTTTTCAATTGGATGAGTGGTTAAAGAGTTGGAGTGTAAAGTACATTGAAGCTTGTCCATTAAAGTATGAAGATTGGCTATCTTAATATATATCTGAGCACTTGTTGCATATATGTGTAGAGATGATAATCTGGACCAACTGATGATTGCTAGTTTAGCATGAAATCCGTATATTGGTGATTATTTATCTTTCTGACATATATGTGTTTAAGTGTATCAGTGTTATGAGATAGAGTGGAGAGTGGTGGGTCATGTGAAAGTCTGTGCTTATATACCCTATATATTATATATATATATATAATATTTAATTTAAAAAACGGATAATTTCTTATAAAAATTGTAGCCATTTTAAACTAAACATACTTATAAATACCAATGGGTATATTATAATGACAAGAAAGCAAATATCAAGAAGATATTAGCTTCAAAATTATTTTACAGATATGTGTATGGTTCAATTAATTTACATGTATCTACATATATTTGCATATAACAATCTGGTTATGCCTACTCTTTGTTGCCCATGATTATGACAGCTAAGTTCTCTTGAAAGCGCTCGGGCACTAATTATTATGTACTATAATTCATATTAAGTTTATAATAAATTGTGATTTAATTTGAAGAAGCTCTGCTGTTATGCGCTGATTTGTGCATTAAAATTATACATATTAGATATATAAATAATAATAAATAATATAGCCATTTATATATCTGTAATATTGGTGGAAGCAACTACTCATACATATATTTAAAATTGACGAGCATTCTCCCATCAATAATTGTTTTAAGACTATAGGTGGTCCACTTATAATTAAAGCTTATTTTTTAAATGAACTGAAGAATTATTGACTGCACCTAAATTAGGGTTTCAATTTATTATAAGTTCTAACCATAGAAGGATTTGATGGGAAAGTGCATACCAGTTTTAGCACACGTGTGAAGAGGAGATGCTTCTATATTATTACACGTGTACAAATCACAGTATTATTAATTATTACATTTATATAAATTAATAAAATTCACTTTTGCAGGCAGTTAAAAATGAAAAACTTTCCCTTTGCGCTAGTAATATGCTGATTTAAAAATCAGGCTTAAAATAAGTTCAAACCTTAATTAAGGCATAATCAATAATTGTTGGTTTACTTTAAAAATGTGTTCTAACTATAAATGGTCCACCTATAGTTTTAAAACAATTATTGATGAGTGAGTGCATATCAATTGTAGCTCATATATGATGAGTAGTTGCTTTCACAATATTACAGATATATAAATAACTAATAGAAATAATACACGTTATACTACTGAAAATATTCTGTCAAAGTTGTAGACATTTACAAGTTTTATAATAAATTTATCAGAAAAAGTTTCAAACTATATGTTGACTATGATCTATTTTTACATAACAGTATATAAATTATATTTGTATTCAATCAAAAATATTAATTTAGTGGTTTATAAATAAATAAATGTAAATTATGACATACTGAATATGAATTAAAAAGATAAAAACTAAACCCAGTGATATTAAAAAATAAACCGTTTCAAAGTTATCAAGCAAATATACTTAAATAGTTAATACACTGTACAGGCTTACACACACCTGCACATTTATATAATGTAATATATAAGGGATTAGAACTCAGACTTTAGGATGACAATCTTGGCACTAACATCTGCTTTGAACGTTCCATCATCAGATTTTCAATGAAATGGATGGCTGAAGAGTTGTGGGTTGGAGTAATTTGAAGCCTGTCCGTTAAAGTATGAAGATTGGCTATCTTAATATAAAGCTGAGCACTGATTGTATATATGTGTGGAGATAGTAATCTGGACCAACTGATGATTGCTGGTTTAGCATGAAATACGTATATTGGTGAAATATGTATATTAATGATTATTTATCTTTTCAACATGTGTATGATCGGGTGGGTCAGCAATATGAGATGGCATAGAGAGTTGAGGGTTGTGTGAAAGTCTGAGTTTGAATCTTTTATATATTAAATTGTTAAGGTGTTTAAATCCCTACTGAGTATCCAGATGTGTTTTCAACACTCACTAAAATTAAATTCACGTTTAAATAGTTGCTTTCAGCAAAAAAAAAAAAAAAAAAAGGATAAATAAATTATTATTTATTTTCAAAAAAAGAGGAAAATATTTCAAAATATATTTTCAATGATAAAATCTATCAGATGTTAATTTGAAATAGTGATATTTAGAAAATTCTAAGACAAAAAAACTTTTTAACGCCACGCGCATAATGTGTGTATAGATAATACATATAAAATTTTAAGATATCTGGAAATATTTCGTTTTATTTTTTATTTATATAATTTAATATTATAGAGCATTTTAATCTAGAGTAATATTTATATAATTATATCATACTAAAATTAAACATTTTTTTTAAAAAAAAAAGAAAATTGAAGATAGGTAGAAAAATAAATATCAGAAATTTAGAATCTCATTTTTGAAAAACTTTTTTTTCATTTACCCCCCCCCCCCCATAATTTATGAGATTTATTAAAAAAAATATTTTCAAAAATATATATTTTTTATGTATCATCTATATTAGTAATAATAACAAGTCAGATGTCACATGACTTATATATAGCTTGCACTTACAAATATGTAAAATTAAGAGCGTGCTAATAGCTCTAAACAAGCTTTTTTTTATATATTTATGAGAAATGCTACTACAAGAGAAGACATTCAAATCATTTTTATCTTGGATTGTCCCCATCCCCAGACCGGTTTCGACCTATAAGTCTCTTCAGTGAGGAGTTGGGACATTAGATTTAAAAAACCAACTCAAGCAAAGCATTTATCTAAAAGTTAATTGTTAGAAGAAGATCTGAAACTTTTAGACATCTACATGTCTTTAAAGTCAGCTCTCCAATTGAAAAAATCATATGGGCCTGAACTTAATTCAGATACTCCATATATTTTGCTGTTGTGGCTTTGGCTAAATTAAATGACTAAGCCTACTAATATATGGAGTATATGAATTAAGTTCAGGCCCATATGTTTTTTTCAGTTGGAGAGCTGACTTTAAAGACATGTAGATGTCTAAAAGTTTCAGATCTTCTTCTAACAATTAACTTTTAGATAAATGCTTTGCTTGAGTTGGTTTTTTAAATCTAATGTCCCAACTCCTCACTGAAGAGACCCATAGGTCGAAACCGGTCTGGGGATAGGGACAATCCAAGATAAAAATGATTTGAATGTCTTCTCTTGTAGTAGCATTTATCATAAATTAAAAAAAAAAAAAAAGCTTTTTAGAGCTATTAGCACGCTCTTAATTTTATGTATCATCTATATATATTTTGTACATGTAAAATTATATTTCTCATATAAATATACGTAATCGAATTATAATATTATTACATATATATAACAAAATCTATTTCTTTGGTAAGTTTAGCCTCATATATGACATAGCAACTGTACTCATATTTTTCAATCTCTTTTCTTATATAGATATATGTAATGATATTATCATTTGACTACTGATTTTGATATGTCTTCAGGCAAAGAACATACTAACATAATATCTTTTTTTAACTATATAAAGGTTTATAAATAAATAACAATTTTAAATAACCTACTGCAGAACAAAGTCTTTTTCAATAGCACCATAAAAATGCAAAGAAGAAGACCCAAAGTTATACCATTTATCAGGTGGTACACATTCCATTGTATAACTGATGATTGTATTGACTATATGTTGACTATCTGAAAAAATCCTAAACTTGATTAGAATTTGACCAATTTTTCAAATTTTGCCTGATTAAGATTCGACCTCATGTTTTTGTAGGAAGATGTGCTAACGATGGGCCATGAGGCTCTTTTTTAAATATACAGTACATAAATGGAGTTCTAATAGTTTATACTATTTTTATCTACCAATATCTGTTGCAAAAGGTTTTGTTTAGCCAATCTTGCTCTTCAAGATCATTTTCTTCGATTATTTTGTGTCAAAATCTTATGATAGCTATTTTATGTTTTTTTTTTTTTTTTTTTTGGGGGGGGGAGTATTCTGTGTTATTCTATTGGCATATGCAGAACAATATTTTCATTTTAAATGTTTTTTTTTAAATAACTATAAGGCAAGAGACATTTTATTTCAATAGGTTCTAATACATGTCTTAACTATTTTTATTCAAAACAGGCAAAACTCTCTATACGTATTGCCACTCAGTGCAAGCCAGTAATCAATGGATACGCATAGAGAGTTTTGCCTGTTTTAATAACAGTTAAGAGCAAGCATAAGAGACGGTGATCATGTGATGTTATTTTTATTCATTTGATAATTTTTTTAAAACTACAAATTCATACTCTTTTTTTTTTAAAAAAATTTCTATTTTAGACATTAAGTTATTTACAGTTTTTACTATTGTTTTTAAAATTATTTTTCATCTTTTTGTGATTTTATTAATCTTTAGTAGTTCTTTGATGTAATTTCAATCTATTATAATCTCCTATGTAACTAAAGCTTTGATAATTTATTTTCATTTTTCTGTTAATTTCTGCATTTTTTGTGAGTGATTTGTAAATATTTAAAATTGCTATACTTTGACTTATTAATTTTCTAACTGTATTTACTTTCTTTGCTTTTTTGTATATTTTTTACTATTATATTTTGAACAATTTTTAAGTTAATATCATGTTATTATTTGAAATATTCTTTGTTGAACTTTCGGACAGTCAAATGAAATTATTAGTAGTCATTAATGGAATGTTGTTAATCTAAAATACTGTAATTCTACAAAAGCTAATGAACTGACATTTTCTTTTCCATATTTATAACATGATTGACTCAAGGAGTTTTAAATTAACTTTATGTATATTTTGTTGACATTGCCAGAATCCTGTTATTCCACTTTGATCAAATTAATAAATATCTAGTGGATTTTTCTATTTTACATTAGTAATTTCTGAGTAAAAATTATTAGATTATGCTTTTGCTCTAAATCCACCTTGTTCCCCTGTCTATATAAACTCTCTTTCTATTCTGCTATATCATCACCAACCATTATCAATCCACTGCAGATGAAGGTCTCTACCAGTTCAAATCATCTTCTCTGAACTTTATCTTCGCTTCTTCACATCACCCAGGCACACTTACTTATTTCATCAATCCACCTCACATGGGCTGCCCACCAACATGCATTAGCCAGCATGGTGAGTTTATTGGCTTTCTACCTCTGAGTTTAAGATCAAGAAACACCATGGTCTTTCTTCTCAGTTGCCTGATATTCTGACATATAATAAACTCTATATAACTCATTGGATCTTTTAAATATTGAAGTATTACATATATTTTTAAGCAATATGTCATATATAAATTTATAATATTTTTCTGTGCATTGGTATTTGATTAATTTTATTTTTAAATAAGTTTTCATATTTCTTTTTTATCTAATTGATCTAGTTCAACTTCCAGTTTTATTTTTTATTGTAATGAAAGCTGAAGTTTTTGGTGTCAAGTCGTGATTTCTGTGATATGTATATATGCTTTCTTTACTATATTTTTATTATAAATATAAGGGATTTGAACTCAGACTTTCAAGCAATCTTCAACTATCCATGCTATTTCATAATACTAATACACATGAGATAGTGTGGATAATTAAAGGTTGCTTGAAAGTCTGAGTTCAAATCCCCTATATTTACAATCAAGTTCCAGGTATAAGAATGCCTGTATTTTATATCTTATATTTTTATTAATAAATGAGCTGTCTAAAAATATTTCATACTCTAAATATAATATTATACTTTGAAAGGTTTTAATATATTTTGTGCTTTTTAAAAATTTATGCTGTTTTAAATTTAGTTTAAGATCTAATTTGTAACTATTTTTAGAATTTCTAAGTGTATCAAAGAAAGTTAATGATACTAAAAATTAATATTTTTATTTTTTTGTCAAGCTAGATTCTTTTTTTAGGCTATTTTCTTTTTAGCTTTTTGATTTATTTGGATATGTGGTTTTATAGTTGTATAAATCATTAACAGCCATTTAAAATAAGATTTTCTTTTGTTTCAATGGGGTAAAGTTTCATCAATTACTCTTAGTTTCATGAAAAGAATATGATTTTTCTTCAAAAGGCTCTTTTATGTCTAGGAATGCACATAATGATTCTTTGATATTTATTTCCTAGTAAATTAGTTTCTAAATTATTCAGTTGTTTTATCTTAAAACAAAAATATCATAGGATAATATCATAATGTAAATTTTTTCAAATGTATTCTTTCAAATGTGATCCCATGAGAGCTCAAAACAGATCAATTGCTGTTGAAACTAAATAAAAAAAAAGTTACTTATAGAAACATATTGATCCATTCCATTCTTCATTGTATTCTTTATTTTTCAAAGATTTATTTCATTATAAGCAGTTGGTTGCAGACAGTTGTTGTGGTTTCACATCCTGGCAGATGCTATGACATAGGAAAAAAAATTGAAAGGCTGCTATTGGGTAATGAGGTAATTGTTTATAGAATGCAATGTGGCTGCTTTTTTTGATAATCATTAATAGTGATATTCTTTGATAATTACTTCAATTTTATATTATAAAGTACTTTTAAAATTTTACTGAATGACTTACTTTCAATTATAAATTGGTAAGCACAGATTGAGTGCACTTTTACGTATGGATAGTGTCATCAGATAAATGCAGAAAAGTATAATAATAAAAGTTTTTATTTATTACAATACCTTTACTGATTTAATCAAAACATTTGACTCCGTTAAAAAAAATTGTAATAGCATAAGAAATTATCATTTCGTTCATGCAAGTATATTCTTATTACATGGTTATTATATGGTCACAGTAAAAGCTTTGAAACATTTGTAATAAACTCTTTGTGGTCTTTATTTTCACATTTATGACAATAGTTTTTGAAACAATTTATAGATGGCTTTATTAAGCAGGCATCTAAATATGATATAGATTTGATGGTGAAATAAAACTTCATTTCATTGGCTTTTGGATTTGCAATATTCTAATGAATATGTTGTTTTTTCCAATTCAAAAAACTGATTTACAAAATATTTTTAAAATTTTTAATGCACCCTACACATAATTTGATTAGTAATTAATGTCCAAAAAAACTCAATTGGGGGGGGAATCATTAGCACTTTAACCTTGTGAGTTGAAAGAAAATACATACTTCAATGCAGTGTTGCTTTACTTAATAAGTAATATTTACTGAGGCTATAACCTCGATAATATGCGTGTAAAAATGCGATAGTAGGGACCTCTACAGGTGTTTTAAATATATTTCATTATAATAAAAAAATATTTTAATTCAATTATTTTGTATATAGGATTATTGTTTTGAAAAATTAATTGTATGGAAGAAAACATGGATCTCCTATGTTGATATAACATCAAGACCCTGGAGAAGTTTCATTTAAAGATGCTTCATAAAATGTTTAAAAATGCAAAGGCAAGATTGTATAAATCCAGGGGAAGTCAACCTTTTTATACCTACTGCCCACTATTGTATCTCTATTAGTAGTAAAATTTTCTAACCACCCACCAGTTACACAGTAATGATGATTTATAAAGTAGGGAAGTAACTTTACTTTATAAAATTTATAAAGCAGAATTACAGCAAGCTAAAGCATATAAATCTCTATGAAATTTTTTTTAAAAAGTCAATTAAATTTTAAAAAAAAGGTACTTCAGTGTCGTACAAAACTCCTACTGCCCACCATGAAGGTTGAAACGCCTACTAGTGGGCAGTAGGGAGCAGGTTGACTATCACTGGTAAAATCCATCTGTTTATTTTTCAGTTTGTTCATGCAGGATCACCACATGTGAGTATGCAAGTTGTGTGGGGCACAAAGGTCCTTCATTACGAGGCTGCCAAGATGCTAAAATAATTAATAAGATTTATATGTAAATAATTATGTTATCATTTTTAAATAACTTCATTGTTAGAAATATGTCCTGAATGTAAATACTTTTTATTTAAATATGAGAGGAATATTTTTTTACTTATAGAGACAATTGCCTGAGCATCAGATTTTAAGACTTGACATATACTAAGTATATACACCTATCATTATGCTAAACTGAACAGGCTGAGGCTGATGTCATCTTGTCACAATAATTAATAAAACTTATACATAAATGTTTACATTTCTGAATCACTTTATTGTTAGAAACATGTTCTGATTATGAACATTTTTTATTTAAATATAAGAGGAATACTTTTTTACTTAGACTTGTTGTGACAATTGTTCGAGCCTCAAAATAGACCTAATATATACTCCATATTTGCATAAAGTCTTTTTGTCACTATAATTAATAAAATTTATATATAAATAAAAATGTTTAGATTTCCTAAACACTAAGTTGTATAAAAAGTAACACATCACTATAAATAATTTATTTAAAAATAAAATTTATTTAAAAAATATTACTTCATAATTGTAGTAATTTTGCATATAAAAACATTAAGTTTATCAATGATATTTTGCAGAGTTCACATGTATGAGACAATTTAGCTTACTGGTAGAGCATTTTCTCTGGAATGTGAGGTCTTTGAGTTAATTCTGCCAAGTGGCTTATGTAAAGTTGTTTAATAACAATATATTTTCTTTCTCTTTTTTATTATATTATTATGCTTTTTACATGTTTTACTAAACAGCTTTTTTTACATGCCAAAATATTTAATTCATAACCAAATTTCATGATAATGATATTATTTAATAGAATTCTCTTATTATAATGAAACATCTACATGATTGTGTTATTAACATAGTCTTAAAAATCTATCTAATGGAACAAACCAAGTGTTTGATTTTTTAAAAATAGTTATCTAGCGTAACCTATAATTAAACAAAATAAAGTGCAACACATTTTAATGTCTTCTAAATATGTATTGAATAAACAATCTAAGTAAGAAAATTTAAAAAATTTTCCTGGCTAAATCTCTAATTGTCAAACTACATAATAAAGTGTAATATATAGAATACAACTTAGTTATTAATAAGTGTTAAAAAATGAAATAAAATAGTAGTATGAATATTTTATTATTGAATGGAAAAAAAATTATTTTTGTTAATAGAAAACATAAACAAGTTTTAATATTAATAAGCCAATAAGCTAATGCACATGTGCTTTGTAGATGTAACTATATAAATGAATACTCCACTTTCCAAACACAAGATAAAGTCTTTGGGAAAAGATAGAATGAATCCATCTATCTTTTCAACCCAAATGTTTATATATGGACAAATCTTAAGTGTGTGTATATATATATATGTGTGTATGTGTAATTTAATAGGAATGACATCGTAAATTCTAGAAATTTTGCAAGCTTCATTCATTCACATAGTAATAAAGTAATTTAAAGTGATCAATTAATATCTTCATGCTCTCATTTCCAAACACTTAATATTTGCCCATATATAAACATTTGGGTTGAAAAGATAGATGGATTCATTCTATCTTTTCCCAAAGACTTTATCTTGTGTTTGAAAAAGTGAGAGTATTCATTTATATAGTTACATCTACAAAGCACATGTGCATTAGCTTATTGGCTTAGTAATATTACAGTTATTAAACATTGCGCTATATAAAATAAATTTCTTGTTTATAAACAAGTTTTGTGTGAATTAAAAATAATAAAAGGATTTGTAAAACAAAGAAATTTTTAACAAGGAGTGAATGGGATAATAACAGAGGCGGATTAAGTGGTAAGTGGACTAAATGGCCGCATAGGGCCCCAGAATCTAAAAGGCCTCAAGGTCTTAAAAAGTCTTTTCACTAGGATTTGAGGATAAATTTTTTTGTATACAATCAACCCTCCTATAATGCAGAATTATTTAAGCTTTTGAAGGGAATTTATTTGAGTTTTGGTGGGATCCTAACTTTTAACTGGACATCAGAAAGTGCAACTAGTATAACATAAATAGACCCAAATTTTATATATATATATATAAATATAATCACTAGATGGAGCTTTACCAATAGCTCCTAACAAGCTTTTGTTTACATAAGTGCTGAGAGAGAGAGAGAATTCAATATCTCTTTCATTGTCTCCACCTTCAGACCAGCTGTTTTCAAGCTAGTTGGCTCACATCAGTGAAGGGTAGGGACTATCTAGTTTCTAGTCTCTACCCTTCACTGATGTGAGCCAACTAGCTTGAAACCATCTGGCCTGAAGGTGGAACAATGAATGGGATATTGAATTCTATCTCAGCATTTATGTAAACAAAAGCTTGTTAGGAGCTATTGGTAAAGCTCCATCTAGTGATCATAAAATGCAAGCTAATAGCAAGTTACAAAATTTATAACTTGTTTTGTTTATCATATATATATATATTTTAATTACACAAAAATTTGATCCCTCTCAAAATAATAATTTGATTTCAATTTAAATACTCTGCTTTTGAAAAAAATATTGTAAATAAATTTTTCTGTTTTCCTGAAAAAGATTTATCTGCAGGGGATTTTTTTCTAAATTATATTTTGATTAGAGACAGGTAAAAATGAATTTTCTTTGTTAATATCTTAACAACATTATCATTTAAAAAAAAGTATTTTTAATATGCATTGTTTGCGAGACTAAAAGTTTTTAAACTATTTTACAAAAAAAAAACTTTTTTTCTTCGCAGCAAAAAAATGAAGAGACATCAAAGTGGGGCAGAAAAGCAAAAAAAGTAAAAAAAAACCCATGGAAATTGTTAAAAGCCAAAGAAATTCATTGCATAAATTTTTAAAAGTTAATACAGAGACAAAATTGCCATCAACATCTACGTAGATAATTCTGAATTGTCTACTCTGGAGCTTCTTCTAAAGAAGAGAAAGAACAAGTTGAATGTGTTATGGTTTGAAATTTTTAATTACTTTTCTTTTTTGTTAATAACTTAATGAGAGTTTTCATGATTTTTTTTCTAACTTGAGTTTGAGGGTCAAGCGTTGTTAGCCGAGAGGTCATCACAGCTGCCTTGCAAGCAAGTAGCTGGTTGCAGACGGTTGTGGGTTCGCCTCCTGGCCGATGCTATGACATATGAAAAAAAAAAACTTGAGTTTGAGGGTCAAGCGTTGTTAGCCGAGAGGTCATCACAGCTGCCTTGCAAGCAAGTAGCTGGTTGCAGACGGTTGTGGGTTCGCCTCCTGGCCGATGCTATGACATATGAAAAAAAAAAACTTGAGTTTGAGGGTCAAGCGTTGTTAGCCGAGAGGTCATCACAGCTGCCTTGCAAGCAAGTAGCTGGTTGCAGACGGTTGTGGGTTCGCCTCCTGGCCGATGCTATGACATATGAAAAAAAAAACTTGAGTTTGAGGACCCCAAAAATTTTACTGCTTGGGACCCCCACTTGCCTTGATCTGCTTCTGGATAATAAGAGTTATATCAGTCACGTTATTTAAAATTGACATACTTTGGTGGTCCTAATAAAATATTAAAGTTATGTGATCAATAAACTATGTAAGTATGAAAATTTAAAATATTGGATTATATATAATAAATTATTAGTTATTAATAAATAAAAATGTAAATTTTTTTTATTGAATGAAAACAAGTGAGACTATTTTAGTTAATAGAAAATGTTAACAAGTTTTGTGTGGTCTTGCGTTGTTAGCCGAGAGGTATCGCAGCCGCCATGCAAGCAAGTAGTTGTTTGCAGACGGTTGTGGGTTCGCGTCCCGGCCGATGCTATGACACATGGAAAAACAAGTTTTGTGTGATTAAAAATAATGAATAGGTTTTTAAAACAAAGAACATTTTAATCAGAAAGTGTTAATGAGATGTAATAAGTTTATCAGTTGTGTTATTTAAAATTGAACTAGTTTGGTGGTTCTAATAAAATATAAAAGTTATATGATCAATAAACAATGTAAATGAAAATGTAAAATATTAGACTGTATATATAATAAATTATAGTTTTTAAAAGTGGAATAACATATAAAAAATTAAATAATAGTGTAAATATTTTATTCTGGAAGAAATATAATTTTGTTAATAGAAAATGTAAATAGGTTTATGCATGAGAGATTTTCAATGGGTTTTCAAATAACTATTTGTAATAAATTACTGGTCTGCTAGTTAAAATTGATCTAAATATTGATTCAGAAGGAATAATAGAGACAAGCCAGGTGCCAGGCTCTCTTTGCTTTTTGTTGTGCAGGATGGAGCTCAGAAGCAAAGCATTCCATAGAATCATATTCTGAATGTAGATAACATTTTTACTAACCAGGGTAAGTAACATACATTATTTAATTATTTTTATAAGGTCAGAGCCAGCCTGAGAAAAGAAGAAAGCAGTGCAATGTTTTCGTGGGTATGTGTGGTGTTAAACAGATATTTAAAAAATTGTCTTATTTATAGATATTTCCTACATGTATTAGCATTTTCGCAGGATTGTCCACTAAATAATATAAAAACTTTTGAAAGAAACAATTAAAATTTTCAAATTTACTAAATAAGTATTTTTGTTTTGGATATTATTTAATTATTGTTTCAAATTTTTTTTTCCCATGTGTCATAGCATCAGCCAGGAAGTGAACCCACTAACCTGGGACAACTGCTAGCAAAGCAGCTGTCACTGATCTCTCGACCACCAATGCTTGGCAATTTTTTTTTTAATTAATGTTTTTATTTTCGCATGCATTTTCATCTTCAGATTTATTTTATAGAAATACCATAAATGATTATAACACATAAAGTAGTTACAGAACATGTTAAATGACTAACATCACATGATCAGCATTTCTTATGCTTGCACATAACTGTTATTAAAACAACTGTTATTAAAACTAGTCTGGGGATATTGGATGAGTAGGTATTAGATGGGGATTTTATGCACAAGCCTTCTGGCATCCATTGATTACTCTGGTTGGCACTGAGTGGCATTACTGTATGGAGAGTTTTGCCTGTTTTAATAACAGTTATATACAAGCATAAGAAATGGTGATTATTTGATGTTTAGTAGTTTAACACCAATCCTGATTAATGGTATAGTGGTGACTATGGTTATTAAAGAACCAAATACACCAAATGGTATGGGTACTGAACTGAGTTCAGACCCATATGACTATATAAGCTATTGAGCTTAGATTGAAAATATTATTGTGTTCTCAATTTTATTCTCATAGTTTTGTAGTTAAGTAGAGATAAGAGGTGACTGCTGGAGGGTTGCATTAGATCCTAAGATCTAGGTACAGTGCTCTCAGATCCAAGGATCCTCACTGATGAAGGCCCCTCTCTGAAGTATCATATTTCTTTAAAATGATACTTATTTAAAATGATAAAGCAGAGACTACTGTGAGATCAAATAGTTTTTAAATTATTTTTAGAAATTATTATTATATAGGAAATCAAACTTCGACTTTGATGTAAAAATAAATATGTTTTAACTATTGAAATAGTCTTGGTTATATTGTAAAATGAATTACTTCATTAGAAAAGTGTTTGATGCCTAGGAAGATTTTTGATGAAAGAAGAGGAGAAATAATCAACAATGAGAAGAATAGTATCTGCCATCCCATTAGTAAATGGGTTTTTAAAACAATATGTTATTCTGAAGAAATATTACTCATATAATCATCAGAAGTTGATACGATTTAAAAAAATATATTGCAAGTATTATATTTGTTTTTTAGATTAATAATTTTGTAACATAGAATATACATAATCCAAAAACACAAGTATTGTAAAGAAAACCAAAGTAATGCTTATGAGCTCTTGAAAATTAGGCTCTTTTATTTTATATATATATATATTCAAAATGGTGGAGATCGCATACTAAAAGAGCACCTAAAAATTTTAGTCATGCACTGATATAAAATCAATAATAAAGACTTGCTATTATATCAAAGCATAATTTTGTGGTTTTCTTGCTTCTGTATGTCCTCTCTACCTGAAGATAGGCAGAGTAGGCAAGAAATAATACATGACCATCATCAGTTATAGATTGCTATTGATAGCCACTTGCCTAATGGAATGTCAACATGCATATAAATAATTGTATATTCTCTTAATCAGTAAATTATAAATAAATTAAAATAATAGACAACTATAAGAAATGAAATAATTATATATGTAAAATATTAATTTTGAAAGTTTTTGGTACTGTGGAGTATCAATTATAAGAGATTCAAATCTTAAAAAAAAATAATAGATAGATATCAATATATAATTTTTGCATGAATGCAATAATCATTGCTATCCCATATTACTTAAATAAATTATAACTGAAACACTTAGGCTTATTTTATACCTGTGTTTATATATGTAATATATAGGGTATATGAGCGCAGACTTTCACACAACCCACCATTCTATCTCATAACACTGATGCACTTGAACACATATATGTTGAAAAGATAAATTATCACCAATATACATATTTCATGTTAAACCAGCAATCATCAGTTGGTCCAGATTATCATGTCTACACATATATGCTATAAGTGCTCAGATATATATATATATTAAGATAGCTAATCTTCATACTTTAATGGAGAGACTTCAATCTACTCCACACTCCAACTCTTCAACCGTCCATCCAATTGAAAATCTGATGATGGAATGCTCAAAGGCCTGCCGAGGCCGAGATTCTTGTCACACCCATGTTGACATAACGTCAAGCTGACCCCTCATATACAGGACATAATCCATTTAATACATATACAAGGGATGGGGAGACATCTCTTCTATGTAATAACTGAAACACACAGGCTTATTATATACCTGTGTCTATATATGTAATATATAGGGTATCAGTGTATCAGTGTTATGAGATAGTGTGGAGAGTGGTGGGTCATGTGAAAGTCTGTGTCATATATCCCATATATTAAATAAATTATATAACAAATTACTGAATATATTTTTAATAAGCTTTATTAGCAAGTTTGTTAAACAGTTTTATAATCTAAACTCATACCAAAACCAATTCATTAAAAGATTTTAATGAGTTTTCAATTATTATAAACTTTAATTAAAAAAATAATGCATGTTGACAAATTAACCAGGTGCGGCAGCAGAGTAAAAGTCTATTGAAATTCTTTATAGTGTTATTAATAGGAACATGATTATTTATCATATGTGTTTGTACTACGTGTATTGTTTGAATTCTGCGTAATTTTCAATATATAAATACATAACTATAAAAACAGTTAATCAGCAGGTGAATAAACATTTAAAATTTGGCCGATATTTTTTTTACCCCAAAAAATCTCTGATAGTTTTTTTTTTATATTCAATTAAATGATGAAAAAAAAAACTCACTATACCTGTTGCTACACACAGCAAGCTACAGTAATCGATGGATTCCAGAAGGCTTGTGCATAAAATCCCCATCTAGTGCCTACTCATCCAATATCCTCAGACTAGTTTCTGGCTTGTGGCCTTTATCAGTGAGGAGCCTTGGATCTGAGAGCACTGCACCTAGATCTTAGGATCTAAGGCAACCCTCCAGCAGCCACATTTTATCTCCATTTAACTACAAAACTATGAGTCTTAAACTGAAAACACCTTAATGCTTTCAATCCAAGCCCATTAGCTTATATAGTCATGTGGGCCTGAACCCAGTTCAGTACCATTTTGGTGTCTTCAGTTCTTAAATAACCATAGCCACCACTATCCTATTAGGCAAGATTGGTTTTAGCCAATAAACATTACATGACCACCACCTCTTATGCTTGTGTATAACTGTTGTTAAAACAGGCAAAACTCACTATACATATTGCCACACACACTATTAGATTCTAAGATCTAGGTGCAGTGCTTTCAGATCCAAGGCTCCTCACTGATGAAGCCACAAGCCAAAAACTAGTCTGGGGATATTGGATGAGTAGGCACTAGATGGGGATTTTATGCACAAGCCTTCTGGCATCCATTGATTACTCTAGCTTGCTGTGTTTGGCAATACGTATAGTGAGTTTTGCCTGTTTTAACAACAGTTATACCCAAGCATAAGAGGTGGTGGTCATGTGATATTTATTGGCTTAAATGATGAAATTATATATTAAAAATAATGAATAATTTATAAAAAAGGATTGAATTTGGTGTGTCTTAACATAGCAAATAGTAACACATTCTCTAAAACCTAAGTGAATAGATAAGTGTTCATGATGGAAATATGTTTCGCAATATTTTTTTGAAAACATCACGGCAAATCGGTAGTATATCTATCTGTCTGGGATTCGATTCTGGGCTGAGTGATCCTTAAAATGTTTTCCAAATTACAAGCAGGCTTAGAATTTTTCTTTTAATTAGTTCTCCCACAACCATTTTATTCAATTAGGGTTTATAAATGGCTATAGTGTTATTATTAGTGAAAAAAATAAAGGTGCCAGATTAATCGATATTAAGTAGATAGAGTTGATTTATTAATTGAAAAAATAAAAGTGATTGTTATAAGGTGTAGCTTTCAATATTGATGTAAAAGATGAATTACTTCTATGCTTTCAGAATCACTGAATACCATATTGATGATATATCATTAAAGAAGTGACTATGTATTTGATTTGTAATGATTTTATTATTAATTGGCTTATATAGGAGTATCATTATAAGTGAAATATTAATGTATGAATATGCCTGCCTAGATATTTTAAAAAAGAAAAGAGTTAAATTATATATATCATTTTCAATTATTTTTAATCCAGTACAGGATAAAGGATTATATTAAGTTTAATCAAGTTTCTCCAATCTCTAGCTTCTCTTCACATCATCCCAGAACATTTCCTTACTTCATTAATTCATCTTAAATGTGGTCATTTTCTAGGGTTTTTTTTTTTTTTTACAATTTTGTGAAATCCAGTTTAAGATTTCAACTGTCTATCTATTATCATCTCTTCTAGAAATATGTCCAGTCTAATCCCACTTCAGTCTCCCAATTTTTTTTTAAATGATGTCAGTAACACCTGTTCTATCATCCATATATTTTGCTTTTAATTCCTTCTTCTTACTTCTAATATATCTCCATACTTTATTGCATAATCTGAAATCTTTTCATTACTCTTCTGTTAAGTGTCCAAGTACGTAAGAACTGGTAAAACATGTTGATTAAAAATGTTCCTTTCCAAACATATAGGCATATTCTTTTTAATCAAAAGCACTCTATCCAGGTTTAATTCACAGAGGCAAAAGTCTCCACACAGTAGTGCCACTCAATATTCTATGATTAATATCATCCATGTGTCTCCATTTATATTAATAAACTGCCTAAGGTATTTGTAGTTGTTGACTTGTTTTAATTAAGCATTATTGATCTTTATTTTTTTTTAGGAAATCCATCAAACATTACCATTACTTTAGTTTTTCTAGCATTTACTTTTAGTCCTATATGCTTACTTTCATCTGATAATTCTTGCGGCATTTTTGAATGCCTTTTGAAATACCCAGCTCTCTTTTTTTAAGTGAGTAAGACATACATAACTCTTGTCATAATTTTAACTTCATATACATTTTGTAGATATACTTTTAACTATATCTATATATATATATTTCAAATTTCTATTTCATTATATTATAGATTGTAAAAGACCCAGAAAGAGACCACATATGAAATGGATGGATGACAAAACTGCTGTAAAAAGTTTTGGATATGGAATCATCCTACTGTAGATCCTTGTCAGTATTAATCTTCCTATTACCATTATATAATATATCTAATCATCACTGTTGCATTTTGATAACTATTCTTCAAAAATATGATAATATATTAGGTATATATCTTGATGGTCCAATACTTTAATCATTGAAAAATGTTTATAGAATCAAATGCCTTTTCATAATCTAGAAATCCAAATCATAATGGTGTCATATTCATTAATCCTTTTAATAACATGTCTCTATATTTGGCTAAGATCCATTATACTAAAACTACTTTTAAATCCAGCTTGTTGTTTTGATTGGTTAAAATTCAAAGTTTGCTGTAGACAAATTGTAATTATTTCGGGAAAAAATTTGTATAAAAGTGATCAAAAATAGATAGGTTTACAATTTCTAATATATTATTTATTTTATAAATATTAATATTAGTATTGCATTCTTCCAATGATCTGAAACATCTATAGCATATAATACTTGGTATATAATTTTGCCAACAATTTTTCTGTCTCATCAAAAGATATCAATAACAATTCCATGATTACCTGGAGCTTTTCATTTATTCATAACTTTAATTGCATGTCTTATTTCTTCATTTAAAATCATGGGCAATTCAGAAGATTGTAGAGAATACTTTTTCTTGTTTTTTATTTCTGTAGACATCTTAATAAAACTCTTTCACCTATTCTCTTTTTAATAATAATTTCATCTTCTTATAAATAAGTTTTCTATCAATACCAAAATATTGTTTATACCTTTGAGATTTTTATTCTCTTCTATAAGTTTTCTTATCAATTCTCAATTATACTTTTTCATGTTGTTATTTTCTCTTTTTTGTAATATTTTTATGAAAATCTAAATATTCAATTCATCTTAATGAATCATTTTATTTATTTTCATATTTCTTTTTTCTTCATAATTTGTCTTGTCTTAGTAGAAATTCTATTGATCAATTGCTGCTTTATTACACCAGCTATCTTTGTTACAGTTTGATCTCAGTGTATCTTTCACTTCAATCCAATCATATTACAACCATCCATTAGCTCAGAAGCTGAACCAATTTCTTTCACTCTGTATGAATGCCTTTTTGAAATACCCAGCTCACTTTTTTTAAGTGAGTAAGACATACATAACTCTTGTCATAATTTTAACTTCATATACATTTTTTAGATATACTTATAACTATATCTATATATATTTCAAATTTCTATTTCATTATATTATAGATTGTAAAAGATGCAGAAAGAGACCAAATATGAGATGGATGGATGACATAAGAAAGTGTGCAGGAGTGATGTGGAAAAGAGATGCTAGAGATTGGACAAGATGAATTGAACTTGGAAAGATCTTCAACCTGCAGTGGATTGATAATGATTGATGATGATGATGACCAAATATATGTAAAAAGGATAAATGATCCTCAAGATGGCATATCATTCTGAACTAGCACTCATTTCTCATCAATTCAAAATTAGTATAAGTTATTGTAAGGCTCAGTTTTGATTCTTCAGGGTGAACCTGGGATGATGGAAAACTATCATCATTCCAAGTCAATGAACAAATATAAAATTTAAATATAAAGAAAATGAAATGAGCATGAATATAATGAGAGATCAGCACAGACCTTAGACTGAGTAACTCATGAATGATCAACAATAAAAATAAATCAACAATGGAATCTTGTGATTGGATTTGAAATTGGTCTGCTATAGACCAAGCTAATTATTTAGCCTGTTCCAGCTTGGGACATATTATTAAACATTAATTTGGATGCACAAATTTAAGTGCTAACCTGTAAGAATATAACAATAACAAATGCTAGAATACTTAAACATGTTGATCATCATCAATGCTCTGGCCACTTAGTACCTTTAATATCCTAGCCACAATAAACTTAATTTTTAATAAATACTAAAATAAATGAAATGTAGTGTGTGGACTTTAAAGGATATCCCCTTTGCACCAACAAGGATCATCATGAACTGGATGTTGATAACAACTAAATATAAATCTCTTATATAACAGACCATTATGCATAAATATAGCTCAGGAACAAAAGCTCTATAATTATTACTGTGAACAAGAGATATAATAAAACATATAATTTATAATATTTTAGGATTAAATAAATTCATTGGAATAATTTTAACAATGAAATATCAATTTATTAATAGTAATTAAAATGAAATTAAGATCTGCAGAGTATACCATAAATGTTAATTCAGCATTCTGATTTTGATTAATATACAATTAGCTATCACATTGTGATTTACAAATATCTCAATAGGTTTGCATAAAGCATCTGTATATATATATCAACACACAGAAGTTCCGGTATAATATAAAATGAACATATTTATTGTCATATAATAATAATAAAAATATGATTAATTTTAACATACATGTGTCTACCTGACATAAAGAAATGTAAGTACACAGACATGCCATAACATATGAGAATTATGATATAATAATGAAATAGGTTACTACATTTTAATGATACATAAATAATGACTGATTTAACTTATAAGTATTTCACATGAAAATGGGTGCACACACTGGGGTTTATATCACTTGTTATTTTAATTTGTCAAAACAATAAAATTATTAAAAATATATTTTTTACAATTAATTCTATGTTGAAAGTATATATAAAATTCACATATGTGTGTATATATGAATCAATTATTAATTCATTCCTGATCTAATGGTAAACAAAAAAAAAGGTTTTTCTTATTTGATGATCCTTCATAAAAGTTTTTTTTTTTTGCAAAAAAAGTAATGTCACATCTTTGACAGGTTACTGTTGATTAAATGTCTTTTTAAAAAATACTCCAGCAATTTTTTTTTCTAATCTAAAAAGATTTTTGGAGTTTACTTTTTTTTTTCAAAATAAAATTATCTATAAATCAATCATTTGTCTTATAGATTTTTAATTCAAGCAAACATTATTTACTTGTTTTACTTTTAAATTATAGATTTTAAATGTCATTATTTAGAATACTGTTGTTCTCAATATATATAACTCTACTCACCAACTGTACTTATATATATCTGCACATAAATAATATATTGTATTTGCCTGAATATATATGATGATGGTATATTAGCTATGATGTTGAATGTATAGAAATTTTTTTAACTTTATTTAAACTTTTCAAATACAAACTTTGTGTGTTATCATTAACAAGTTGTTTATATTTGAAAAGTTTAAAGTTTAACATTTTCTATACATTCAACATTTACTGAGAAATGATGGGAAAAGTCCCAACATATCACATAAAACAGTATATGTATAAACCAATTCTTCAGCAAGCTGATGGACTCTCTATATAATCTGGTTCTATCTAAACAGTAGACTGGCTTATTGTCATCTTTGGGAAAGGTATAATCTGATAACTGATGACATTTCAATCAGCTCCATTTAGTGTAGAATTGGATAGACTTCAGGAATACAATATGGGCTATGGATAACATAGAAAATCAGGGTTTTTCTTCCATATGAATTCAAACTCTACCATAGTAAATTAGTAGCAGCATCAGATCTTGCATTATCCTGCTTTTAAGTATAACTTCATAATAATTCTGCCACAATCTCTAAAACTCTAATATAATCCCCTCATTTTCCCCCAATCTTTTATAGTCAGGGTGGAGAATAAATACAGTGATTACAAATAAGTTTTCCCTCTCTTGAATGAAAAAAATTAATGACTCTTTTTTTTCAACTCTGCTTAATCCTCTGAAAAACAACTTTGTAGCACTTTTATCAAAATATGTTATACAAGTTTTAATTTAAAAAAATTGCTAATCAATATAGATAGCATAATTTTATAATTACCAGTCTATCTATAGTAACATAAACTCTACATTCAAAATTTAGAATACATTCAATCTGATTACCTTGCTTGGTAATATCTTTGTACATGTTGTTACTTCTCTAAAAATTACACCAACAGATAGGCCACCCCCTGGTACTGGTTATTAACTTAATCTAATAAAACTTGGATTGGTCATAGACAATCTATTGTTCTGTTTATCTACAAATAAATATAAATATTGAATACACTAATTAAAATAAATCAATAGACACTAAATAACCCAAACAAGCTTATACTGGGACTCATTAGAAGATTTAGATTCTGGAAGCTTAGGCCTGAATATTTTGACTTTATAGTTAAGCTAAACTTGGGATCACTACAACCACTTTTTTATATAATTACACAAGAAACTGCACAGACATTGTTGCCTTTTTGTCCTCACTGTCAACGAGATTTTGAAAACCAAGAGCATATATTTTGTGATTGCCTTTGTTTTGATACTATAATCACTGACCTTCCAAACCATTTTAATGATTTGTCAATTAATAAAAGGTATCTTTTTAAAACCTTCACAATAGCTAACATCTCACAAAGATTAGTATTAGTGCATTCATTTTGTATACATTATGGAGTAATAGATGCATTTTTATTTATAATGATCATAGAAAGCATGCTAATATGTTTTGGATTAAACTGAAAGATATTAGGAAAAGAAACAGAAAAGTTTTCCCCATAACATCTTTCATGACCTGGTTTTTAATACAGCAGCAACTAAGAGAATGTGACTAGGTAATGTAACCTAATCACAATGAAAACCTAATCACAATGAGCAGTTATATTATTTTTTATACTACAAAATTAATATTAGTGTAATTCCCCCCTCTCTGTTACAATTGTAATTTTCATTTTTTATCAATAAATGCCTTTGAAAAGTAATAATAATAGAAAAACAAGGCAAAACTCTCTCCATACAGTAGTGCCACCCTGTGCCAACCAGAGTAATTAATGGATGCCAGAAGGCTTATGCGTAAAATCCCTATCTAATGCCTACTCATCCAATATCACCAGATTAGTTTCTGGCTTGTGGCCTTCATCAGTGAGGAGCCTTGGATCTGAGAGCACTGCACCTCACTGATGAAGGCCACAAGCCAGAAACTAGTCTGGGGATATTGGATGAATAGGCACTAGATAGGGATTTTATGTATAAGCCTTCTGGCATCCATTGATTACTCTGGTTGGCACAGGGTGGCACTACTGTATGGAGAGAGTTTTGCCTTGTTTAATAACAATTATGTGCTAGTATAACAGATAGTGATCATGTGATGTTTAATAATAGAAAAAAAGGAAGATATTATATAATCATGTAACACTTTTATATAATCAATATTAAATACTGATGTAACCATTGTAACCAATTGTATTTCAATGTAACTATTTGTATGTAATTTTATTGTTGTAATCTTTAATTAATTGCTTAATAAAATCATTTGAAATGTAAAAGTCAATAATAGTTCTAACCAGTTAATACAATTTACAATTAAAAAAAATCTCATTAATGTCACACAACATCAACATTCCCATATGGATGTCAAATTTTTCACAATTTACATATATTAACATAATTATATTATCTATTTAATAAATAGTTTGTCATCTTTATAAAATATGCCTTTTTGATTTTTCTTTCTTTGAATCATTTCCACGTGTAAAATAAAAACATTGTCAAAGCAAAAAAACATCCATCTATCCACAGATATTACAGTTATATTGTATTTTATTATACAAAAGGTTTTTGCAAAATGAATTGCAATAAGCAGTGAATCAATTTAAATCTGTATTTGCAGCATAGTTATTGTGATGGAAGTTTTTGTTTTTAAAACAGGCAAAACTCTCCATACAGTAGTGCCACTCAGTGCAAGCCAAAGTAATCAATGCATTCCAGAAGGCTTGTGCATAAAATCCCTATCTAGTGCCTACTCATCCAATATTAACAGACTAGTTTTTGGCTCTTGCACTGAGTGGCACTACTGTATGGAGAGTTTTGCCCATTTTAATAACAGTTATGAACAGGCATAAGAAATGTTGATCATGTGAAGTTTTTGTTTTGACAGTGTTTTTATTTTACATGTGGAAAATGAGTGAAAGAAAAAAAATCAAACAGATTCATTTTATAAGTATTTCCAAACATTTTATTAAAATAAACACAATTGTGATAACATATGTAAATTATGCAACATTGGCCATAAATATAGGAAAATTAATGTCATGTGACTTTAATGAGATTTTTTTGTATATATCATTTTAAATTTTAACTTTCAAACATTACTCAGGAAGACAGTCATGCCATAAGCTGATTATAACTATTATTGACTTTTATGCAACAATATATCTTATTAAATAATTATAGCCTTCCTACTTCTTTAAGCAAATAATTTTTATTAATATAATAAGAGTTTCGACTGTTTCTCGCAGTCTTCTTCAGATCTACAAAAATTCAAATATTATAACAATACAATCAAAACTTATATATATATCAATTCAAATATTATTACACTGCAATTAGAACTTATATATATATATATATATATATATATAATTATATATATATATATATATATATATATATATATATATATATATATATATATATATATCAATAAATGATTATTACACTGCAATTAGAACTTATATATACATCAATAAATGATGTATAGTGATTAAGAGGATTAATATATATATATATAATTGCAGTGTAATAATATTAAATTGATGTATATATAAGTTTTGGTTGTATTGTTATAATATTTGAATTTTTGTAGATCTGAAGAAGACTGTGAGAAACAGTTGAAACTGTTATTATATTAATAAAAATTATTTACTTAAAGGTAAAAGAAGACTGTGATTATTTAATAAGATATATTGTTGTATATGAATAAGCAAAATTACTGAAGAAGAAGAAGGAAGAAGTATATATAGAATTATATTAATTTTTATGTATTGGTCCAGAATTTTTGTTTATATTTTTTTTATCTGATTTTATATATATTATGAAAAAATCTGTCATGAGCATGAGTTTGTATAAATATATAAAATAAAATAGTAGTAAAAAGAATTTTTAATAACAAGAATTAAAATTATTAATTTTATATTAATCTAAATACACATGAATTTAATGTGAAGAAATTAAACAAACTATTATTCTTTTTTAAGATAATTTTAAAAGAAAAAAAAGTATAAATATTTTTTAATTGAAACTATAATTTGGCATATAATGAATAAATGAACCAATTAAGGAATTTGAAAGGATAAAAACAATTATAAAAGAAAATATTTACTGAACAAAAAAGATATTTTCAAAACTCGCTTATATAAAAGTCGGGAAAAAAAAATCCAGTTGCAGTTTTGAGTTGAAATGAAGTGAAAAGAGTTTTTGATTTTGTAAAAATGTAGCATATTCTTAAGTTACTATTAGAAGACAAAAGAAACTGCTATATTATAGTCATGTCTGGTTAGAAAATTGGAAAGACTTTGATCCAGTTGTTAATGGATTCTGAAAACATAACTACCTCATTAACCTGCTGTTGCATTGACAGACCCAGTGTCAATAATGTATCAACTCTTTAATAGTCTTATGACATAAAGATATTAGTATATAATTTATAGAATATATGGAATGAATGTTAATGGAGAAATTTTGTAAATATAATTGTTAAAATTAGACAAATAAATTGATCAGACTAATAATTACAATTTTAAAGTATATTTATCTGCCACTTAAGCCATTTAAATAAATATTTAATTTTTCTTAGTTATTTTTAATGTTTTCTTATATTAAAAATGTATTTGTCAAATATGTTTGCTTATTGATATATACACATACAACTTTTTTTTTAAAAAAAAAAATGTTTTATTATTATTTTAAAATTTTTGTTTAACTTTCACGAACTTATTTTTACATAAGCAGTATATAATTTTAAAAGTGGATAAGACAACTTTTTTTTTCATCCCTAAAAAAATGAAAATAAAATTATCAAATTGTATGATTATCAATTAATCTTATTCAAATTTGCATAAACAATTTTTTAATAACTGCTAATATTATTTAAATACATTAATATTTACTAAGGCTGTAACCTCAGGAATATGCGCGTAAAAATGCGATAGTAGAGACCTCTACAGGTCTTAACCACAAGCTTACGTTTTGGAAGAAAATATTTTTGTGAATTGATATCTTTCATAAATATTGTGTGTTTTGATTAAACTGTGTTATCTAAATAATCTATCTTAGTGTCTAAAATCTTTATGTTTTACTGAGATAATTAGATTTATCTCAAAATAAAAGGCAGAAACAATTTTAAAAGGGTAGAATAGATTGGTGTTTTGTAGCTAGATTAGTCTATGAATAATAGATATTATCAGATACCAATGTTTGAAGATATGATTCCATATAATACATGACTCAGAATATCAAGTACATAAATCATTGCCATTTAATTATAATAATCTTGCTAAAAAGGCAATGCATCTTCCACTTTTTCTTGCATCCCTCGCTATCTTCTTTCTGACTGCTGAGATTTATACTTTAGATTGTCATCATTATTATTATTGCCATTACCTTCAACTTAATACAGTGATATGTCTATTATATTTTTATTACATATAGACAAATACATTTTAAAATGACCACCAAAAAATCACATTCTATGCTTACACAAGCTGTTTATCATCAGCAACAGCAAACTCTCCTTCCAGTAGGGTTATCCAGTGCAAGCTTTAAAAATCAATGGATGAAGGAATGTTTTTGCATATAATTGCCATCTATTTACCTACTCATCTAATATCCCTAGACTAGTTTCCAGATTGTGACTTTCATCAGTAAGAAGCTTTGGATTTGAAAGTATTGAACCTAGATCTAAGAATCTAATGCAACCCCATAGCACTCATCCTTTATCTATTTATTTACCTATAAAGCTAGGAGCTCAAAATAAAAATACCTTATTGTTTTAAGTCAAAGCTCACTCACCTGTATCAACATATAGATCTGAACCCAGTTCATCATCTGTACATTTTGGTTGTATTAGAGGATTTCATTGATATAGTGCTCTCAGATCCACAAGCTAGAAACTAGCCTGGCGATATTGGATGAATAGTCACTAGATGAGGATTTTATGCACAAATATTTCGGCATCCATTAAGTACTAAGGCTTTCATTAGGGGGCACTACTGCTGATAACAGTTTGTGTAAGCATAAGAAATGGTGATCATGTGGTCTTTTGGTGATTTTATACCATTCCTGCCTATGGGATAATGGTGACTGTGGTTTTTGATAAGCCAAGTATGCCAAAATGTATTGATGATGAATTGGGTTCAAATCCATATGACTATACAGATGAATGATTGAAATTATTAAAATGTCTTCATTTTGAGCTTTTAGTTTTATAGTCAACTAAATAGATAAAAAGATGTAATTAGAATGTTACATTAGATTATTAGATCTAGGTGCAGTGTGCTCAGATCCAAAGCTTCTCATTGATAAATGCCATAAACTAGAAACTAGACTGGGTATATCAGATGAGTAGGCATTAGATGGAGATTTTATGCCCAAACTTTCCTCCATTTAATGTTTACTATGGCTTGCACTGGTTGGCGCTACTGTAAAGAGAGTTTGTGATATTTTAAAGTGCTGACTAATAAATAGCTTCACATTCTGATAAAAATAATCCAAAAAAATAATGATGCATGGATAAAATGGAAAAAAGGATAAACTGAAAAATAAAGTTTGAAATTTAAAAAAACCTAAAACTGAAAGGAGAAATGAGAAAAAACTGAGAGAAGATAGATGAGACTGATAAGAATCTGATATTAGTATCAGATCCTAAAGCATATGGATTAAAAAATAAATAAAAATCTCAATAGTAATATTTTAATGGTAAACTTCCAAATTCATCTACCAATGAAATCACTATGGATACAGAGAAAACTTGAGTAAATGATGTAGTGGATGAAGTATATATTGAATTGATGATAAATCCCTCAAATAAAGAAAGCAAACCTACCTTAGATGAGATAAGCAATAGAGGAGGTGTATTCCAGATTTGCATTATCAAAGGATGTTTAGAATACTGTACAAGTTGTTATAACTGTTAAAAATAAGACAGAAGATAATGTAGGGAGTAATGAAGAATATAAAATGAATAATATATAAATCTGGTAGATATTAATGTTGATGCTACAAATCAATATAATAGTGATGTAGAAGCCATATATGATATAAATGTATCATAGATAAAAATTATAAGGATGTAAAAGCTGTAAATAAAGAGAAAAATGGTATTAAACTGCAGAAGAGACTGATTATATGGCAGAAAGTGGATAAGAATATTCAAAAAAACTTTCAAGTTGAATCAATGATAACAAAAGATTTTACATAGTAACAAGCATTGATTAAGAGATTAAAGTAAATTTAAAAAGTATTAAAGCATACAAAATCATTGATACTAAATGAGTATAAAGTGGATAAACTAAATATAACAAATCTTACAAGGGATCTTTGTTATACAGAAGAAAAAAGATTTGTGCTACTGCTAAAGGTTCATATAATGCATAGAATTTGTGCAACAAAATGAAATACAAACATTGCAAAGAATCATGAAATACTTACAGCATTTACTATTTAGTGAAAAAAATATATTCACTTCTATCTGAAAGGAGTGTGTTTCAGATCAATGAGAATTCATATAAATGCCGTAGTATTTATTATAAAATTTCACAAGAAATTTTTATCAAGGCTCATATAATATACAATGCATAAAACTGGTGTTTAAGTCTTCTTTTTTTTTGATCGGGGGAGCTGGAATGTGTGACAATGTGTCATATAAGTGTGTGTGATATTGTATATATTTATAAAATAATAATAATAAGAGTATAAAAAAGTTATAAAACTATATTTAAAGCTATAGATTTTATATTTATTGAAATATACATGAATAATTTTAATTTGAAATAAGTCAAGCAAATTGTTATTTCTTTTTGAAGAAAACGCAATGTATGGGTAAGAGAACAATCAGTTGTTACTGATCTCATTAAAAAAATTAATAGATTGAAGTGGAATTGGGCTGGACATATTGCTAGAAGATATGATAATAGATGGACAATTGAAGTCTTAAACTGGATTCCAAAAAATTGTAAACGACCCAGAAAGAGACCACATGGGAGATGGATGAATGAGATGAGAAAGTGTGCAGGGGTGATGTGGAAAAGAGAAGCTAAAGATCGGAGAAGATGGATTGAACTTGGAGAGACCTTCATCCTGCAGTGGATTAATAATGGTTGATGATGATATATTTTTTTAGATTAATTTATTAAAGGGAAACATATAAACACCTTTGAATAGAGATTATAATATAGCACGTAGTAAATAAATGAACCAATTAAGAAATTTGAAAACAAAGAAAAACAGATATAAAAGAAAATATTTTTTGAATAATAAAAATATTTTAAAAATACATACTTATATAATAGAAAAAGAAATTTAATTAATTTCAGCTTTGAATTGACTTTGAGTGAAGAGATTTTCAAAATTTCAGAGTTATAGTATGGTTCTCTAGTTAATACAAGAAAATAGCAATATTCATATATAATTTAGGTAAATTACTATTCTATAATATAACTGCCTAAAGAATTGGAAAGATTTTGCACTAGGTGCTCATGGATTCTGAAAACATAGATATACCCACTAATCATGCTTTTATAAACGATGACAGATCTATGTTGGAAATATACTTTGAAACACATTTACAACTCTTTATTTGCTGGGAAATTGTCAATATCCTTATGGCAGTTAACTTCAAATAATATATACAGTGAATGCTAAAAAAATCTACAATAACATATATATAATTATTAAAATTAGGTAAATGTATCTTAATAATAATTACAGTTTGGTATTCGTTTATATCTGCCAGTTTTCTTTAGTTATAAAAGAAATGTTTTTCGTGTTTAAATGTATAACTTCAATGATATTTAGGAAATCAATATTTTTAAGTCGTTTTAAATGTTTTTGAACATATTTATAAATGAACTACATCATTATTTTAAAAGTTTGCAAAGTAATATTGCCATTCATTATTAAAAAAAAATTAAGAACAAAAATTTTCAAAGTAAATAACTATTAAATAATTTCGTACAAATTTGTAGAATTATTTATTAGTCTTGCATTGGTGGTCGAGAGGTCAGCGCGACTGCCTTGCACTAGCAGGCAGTTGCCCGGGTTGCGGGTTCGCGCCACGGTCGATGCTATGACACTTAAAAAAAAAAAAGTACAATAATTGTTTTTAATGAACTGTTAATTCTATCTCTAGTTTTTTTAGTTTAGATTTTTATCTTGATAGATTTTAATATATGAATTTTTTACAGTACAGGCTTTTTCATACCTGCATTCCAATATGTAATATATAGGGGGTTTGAACTCAGACTTTCATGCGACCCTCAACTATCCACACTATCTCATATTGCTGACATACTTGATCACACATGCCAAAAAAATAAATAATCACCAATATAGGTATTTTGTGCTAAACCAGCACTCATCAGTTGGTCCAGCTTATCATTTCCACACATATATACAATCAATGCTCAGTTTATTTAAGATAGCCAATCTTCATACATTAATGAACAGGCTTCAATCCACTCCACCTCCCAACTCTTCAGCTGTCCATTTCATTAAAAATCTGATAGTGGAATGCTCAAAGCTTACATTGGTGCCAACCTTCTCATCCCACTCATGTTGACCATAAGACAATCTGATATCTCATGTACAAAATATAATCCATTTATATACATATATGAGGGATGGGCAGACCTTACAACACTATATTTTTATATATAAATTTTTTAGAGTACAGACTTTTTCATATAGATTTTGTTTTAACTTATTAAACTGTATCATCTATATAATAGTCCTGTGTAGTATGGAGTAATGGAAAAGTATCCAAATTCAGATCAAGATGTCCCAGAATTGATTTAGATGCTTGCAGTTTTGGTGCTTAGATCTCTTATGAACTTCCAAGCAATTCAGCCATTAACCCTTTTTATCTATATAATCTTTCTTAGCATCTAAAGTCTTTGTTCAACTGAATTAGTAGTATCAAAATAGAAGAAAGATACAGAATAGATTAGTGTTCTGTACTTAAATCAATTAAGAAGGGTTGGGTATTATCATATGCTACTAGTTGAAGACATGTTATATTAATGATATATGACTTAGAATGTTATGGGCCATAGTGTGAGAACAAGCTTCTTTGTCATTTGATCATGTAATGTATCTAGACAGTGAATGCACTATTCTTTTTGCCTTCAGTAGTTTATATAGTCATCATCATCACCTTTTACATGATCTATTCAGATACATATAAATAGAGCACCAAGCTGTGGCTGTTATTTTATTGATTAATGAAATCATCATCTGACCTGTAGAATATGTTCGGATCATCATCATTAATGAATGATTTTATTTCATTACAGCTTGTAAGTATTTCATAAATGGACCATTGTTAACATTTCTTATATATTTAATATTTCTATATTAATTCCATTTAATATTAATTAATTCCAGTTGTTAAACCACCAAACATCACATGATCACCATTTCTACTACTACTGTATGGAGAGTTTTGTCTGTTTTAATAACTCCAGTTGTGTTTTATTACAAATAAAATTATATTTGATATCATTCATATGTATAGAAAGGAAGAAGAAAAAGAAATAAAATAGCCTTACTTAGAACATCCATGTAAATGAATACAGTCAGGTATTCAAATCCAGATTAAATAATATTTGGATTTTTTCAAATTTTAAGTAAGTTTATGATTTATATTTTAGGTTGTTGATCATAGTCAACCTATCTAGTGATTAAAACAGGCAAAACTCTCCATACAGTATTGCCACTCAGTGCAAGTCAAAGTAATCACTGGATGCCAGATGGCTTGTGCATAAAATCCCTATCTAGTGCCTATCCATCCAATATGCCCAGACTAGTTTCTGGCTTGTGGCCTTCACCAGTGAGGAGCCTTGGATCTGAGAGCATTGCACAATTGTAGGATTTAATGCAACTCTCCACAGCCACTTTTTATTTCTACTTAACTACAAAACTATGAGTCTTAAATTGAAAACACAATAATATTTTTAATCCCAACTCATTAGCTTATATAGTCATATAGGTCTGAACTCAGTTCAGTACCCATACATTTTGGTGTCTTTGGTTTTGTAATAACCATAGCCACCACTATCCTATTACTTTGGCTTGCACTGAGTGGCAATAATGTATAGAGAGTTTTGCCTGTTTTAATAATAGTTATAAGAAAGCATAAGAAATGGTGATCATGTGGTGTTTATTGGCTATTTAGTGATACTGCCGTAGTTTGTAAATGAATATTCAGCAATTTTTAGTTAGAGAATAGTATAAAAAAGAAAAAGCACAAAAACTCTTATATGTGAAGTCGTGTGTAATTGGCTATTTAAAAATTTATCATTGTGTGTGTGGTAAAATTTAAATAAACAAACCATCATCAAATCAAAATTAAATAAATATTTTATTTATTAAAGCAATTCCTGTTAAAAATTTAAATTATTTTTATATTATTTTGAAAGTTAAATATAACACTATCTTCAAAAATTATTTAATAAAAAAAATTTCTGATATCAATTACACTTTTGTGGATATAGACTTATACATAAATATAAAATTTTGAAGTTCCAATTTTAAAAAAATTTAAAATTTAAAATGCAAATGGTTACTATTAAAATCTGTATATATATATTTTCTTATCATTTTTGTATTACAGGTTCAAACTTATCAATGCATACATATATATAAATATTTTCAAACTTTAAATTTTAATATATTAGGCAAAATGACTATTTACGGGCAAGCTGCCCTACTTGACTATGATGTTACTTTCTTTTCACACTGTGAGATTTTTTGAATAATTATTTAATTTTATATATATATATATAATTATTTGCAATAAGAACATTTTCTTTTTAATTTATATTTTTGAAAATTTCTTATGTCATATCAAAAAAAATAGCTTCAAAATTATTTTCAATAAATTTGGAATCTTTAAATGTGAAGCTACGAGATTAACCAGCCTGAACATTTTAGTACTTTATTTTAAATCCTTTTCAATTCTTTTATATCTCATACCATTTACAACTTTCTTAAACACTTTATCAATACTCTTTATTTACATTAAAACTAACAGTTTCGACTGCCCTGCAGTCATCATTAGAACTCTTAAATGCATAAACTTTTCTATATATACAAAAAAATATGATAGGTGACTTTTGTATGTATATATACAATATTTTTATTATCTTTTAAATTGTAACAATTATATGTAAAAATTGCTTTTGATAGCTAGGCTGTGATGGTGTATGGTAATATTAAATAGGTAGATTTTAAAAAAAAAAAAAAATGTTATTCTATCAATTTAAATTTTTGTTTTTTGAAAATTGCATTCTTAATCAATTATTTTGGATAGACACTTTCTTTTAGCTTTTCCAATAAATTTCGTCTTTGTCTTTTTTTTTTCTAATATATTAATTCTAGATATAACAATGCTTATAATTTTTATTTTCTAAAAGAGTATTTGACTTTAAAATTAATAGATCTTTTATCATGGGTTTTTCATAAATAAAAAAAGTTTTTTTTTTCATATTCTAAATTAAATTTCATGATTATGTTTTAATTTTGAAATGTAGACCTTTTGAATTTAATATTTTAAGCAGTTTTTTTTTTTATATTTTCATCTTTGTAATTGCATTATTCAATTATGACTAGTATATCATCTATATCTAGTTTAAAAAGTATATATTCATAATTATTTAAATCATATTGCATGTCCAATATAATTAAACCATTAAGCATCACATGATCACCATCTTTTCTGGCATCCATTGATTACTCTGGTTGGCACAGGGTGGCACTACAGTTTGGAGAGTTTTGCATTGTTCATGTCCAATATAGTGATAATCCTTTTAATTGCTCATATTTGCTTTGATTAAAATAAATAAACTGTCTGTTATCACTAAATGCAATATAAAATATATCTATATGTCACTGTAATTTATATTCATGAAAGGTATTTTTATTTTTACAATTTTCAAAAGTAATTCTACTTTCAAATTTGCTGATATTTTATCTGCATCTAATGAGAAAAATTCAAATTCACATCTTATCATTTTAAGAATCCAGCCACTTTATGTAATATAACAAAAATTAAGAATTTAAGAGTATGATTTGACATTTTATAATTGAATTTTCAGCTCACAATATGCACTAAATCTATTTAATATACATATTAATGTGTTTGAGCCTTTTATATATTATATGTTTATAAAATTAAAAAACTATCCTTGTATGTGCTGAAAACTATCATAGGGAAAGTTATAATTGCATGAAAATTATTAACAAAGATAAGCCCTTTCAAGAGTATTAATGTCCTCACACACACACACACACACATATATATATATATATATAACAATAATTGTCACACACACACACACACACATATATATATATATATATAACAAGAATTTTATAGTGTTTTTATCGAACACCACATTATCAGAAAAAAAAATCCATTAATCTATTATTCATATGATAGAAAGAAGGGGATTCATTTTTTGTTTGTAAACTAGCTAACTTTGATACAGCATTCTATTAATGTAGATAGGGTTTGGATATTTATCATTCTATTATAATAGATTTTAATATAAAAAAATGTAAATGATATGTGCTGATTAAAAGTGATCAACTATTTCATTATAAATGGTATATAAACAGAGAGATACTTATACATGACAAATATTGTTATAAAATTTTACAAAATTATCTTAAACTAATATGTTATTTATATATAACTTTTTAAAATATCACCATCTGTCATTCCTTGTTAAATACCTTTTTGTTATGATGAAATGCTTAAGAATAGATGATAAAATATTCAAATGAAAGAGCCTGAACTAAACATTACATATGCAGGATGTTTTTAATTACTTTTTAAATATAACTCAACAGCATTGCAAAATAAAATATAATTTTATTTTCTAAATTATAGTACCATGAAAGCATATACCATACAACAGATATATTATCAAATTAATACAATTGGTAAAATCTGAAATGAAAAGAAACCTCGAAGTTTTTAATACAAAATACAAAATTTCAGTCCAATTAAAAAATTATATACTAGTAATAATAATGAAACCAAATAAACAAATTTATAATTTTTTTTTTACTTTAATAAAATAAATACTCCAAATTCTAAATATATGTTATTCTTATGGTTTTACTTTTTGATAAAAGGTATAAAAATATGAGATATTAAATTATTACCATGCAGTTATATAGTAACTAAACAAAATGCTTTCATTCTCACTAATGTCTAAGACACAAAAACATTGATAAAACAACAGATTTAAAAAGTACATTATAGGATGAAATTTATTTGCACACATTTTCTACAATATTCATTCTATTATCTCACGTATCATCATCATCATCAACCATTATCAATCCACTGCAGGATGAAGATCTCTCCAAGTTCAATCCATCTTCTCTGATCTTTAGCTTTTCTTCTCCACATCACCCCTGCACACTTTCTCATCTCATCCATCCATCTTGCATGTGGTCTCTTTCTGGGTCTTTTATAATCTCTTGAAATCCAGTTTAAGACTTCAATTGCCCATCTATTATCATCTCTTCTAGAAATATGTCCAGCCCAACTCCACTTCAATCTTTTAATTTTTTCAATGAGGTCAGTAACACTTGTTTGTTCTCTTACCCATACATTGAATTTTCAATCTCTTGTTACTTACAGCACATATCTCTCCATACTTCTTTGAGTGGTCTGAAGTCTCTGTATTGCTCTTCTATTAAGTGTCCCAGTCTCAGATCCATAAGTAAAGAACTGGCAAAACACATTTGTTAAAAACCTTCCTTTTTAAACACATAAGCATATTTCCTTTTAGTATCAAGTTATTTCTACCAAAAGCACTCCAACCTCATCCATTATGTTTCCATCTGTATTAATAATCCGACAAAAGTATTTGTAACTGTTAACTTCTAATTCATCATAATCTTTATTTTCATATTTTGAGAAAATCGATTAAACATAACTTTAGTTTTTTTAACATCATTAAAGAAAATCTTTAAAATAATAACTTTTATGCTGGCATGTAAAATCAATATCAATATCTCTTTTTTTGCTGATACAGTTGTAGAAAAAACAGCTACAAATCAAACATATCTGATAAATAAACAAATCAAACATGCCTATGGTCTTAGAGATAACTACTTCTAAGAAATCACTGTGGCAACGATGATGAATTTCATGGAGGCTTATAGCAGATAAAACTAATTTATATTTAAATGTTATAAAAATTTCATTGGAGTTTATATGTAGTTTATAATATTTATAACTATCAAATATTTTATTTTTTATAGGATGTATATGTATGATTTATTTCTCAAAAATATGTCTTATGCTGCAATGATTTGAATAATAAAGATGATTCCTTCATCCCTGATATGTTATTAAATAACTACTGGATAACATGGAACACTGATCTACACATACTCTATCAGAAATACCTTGATTAATGATTGTATTTATTATTAGATAAATTTCAAATGGTATATACATGAAGTTATAGATAAATATGTTTACACTCCATTTTGTCATTTTCCAATTCCTTTTGCTGTTTCAAAGATAGTTTTAATAAATTACATGGATTGTTTCTATAAACACACACACTTCTCTTCATTTTTTTATCATTGTAATTTGACTATAAATATTTAAATATAAACAATAATATTTTTAATATATAGGGTATATGAGCACAAACTTTCACACCACCTACCCATGACTCACCCATCTATCTCATATCACTGATACACTTGAGCCTACATATGTTGAAAAGATAAATAATCACCAATATACATATTTCATGCTAAACTAGCAATCATCAGTTGGTCCAGATTATCATTTCCACACATATATGCAAGAAGTGCTCAGATATATATTAAGATAGCCAATCTTCATTCTTTAATGGACAGGCTTCAATCCACTCCACATTCCAACTCTTCAACCATCCATCCAATTGAAAATCTGATGATGGAACACTCAATGGCCACCCTGTGGCTGAGATTCTCATCACACTCATGTTAACCTAAAATCAATCTGACCCCTCATGTACAGGACATAATTCATTAAATATTATATACAAGGGATGGGCAGACATCTGTACTATATAATAACTGAAATACAGGCTTATTATATACCTATATCATATAGAGTATATAAGCACTGACTTTATATTTTTAAGTAAAAGCCCTAAGTAGCAAAATCATATAATTTTGATTAAAATAATAATCTTCCTGGTTCTAATTTAAATATAATATAAACAATATTTATTTGATTGTATTGGGTTTTTTTTCATTTTAATATAATAAATATTATCTCATAACTTTTTTTCTTTTGAAATTAGTATTAACAACAAAAGAAATCTGAATAATTTCCATTTTCTCTTTTTGTTTTCCAATTTCTATGTAATGGAATACAGCGGTTATAATGAAGATTATAATAAATTTTGATTTTTTGATGATAATAAAGATTCTACAAATGAAATGAAAGAGTTAGTTGTTTTAATTTTAAATCCATGGAAAATACAGAAAATGTTCTTTTTTTTTTTTTAAAATGTAGGAATGTTTCAAGAGGCAGCATTTGATATGAAGATATCTCAGAAAGGAGATCGGTTTCAATGTACTGTTTGCAAATGATCATATTTTTTTCTACATTTTATAAAGATTTAATTGTAATTACTATATTAAATCAGGCAAAACTCACTATATATATATATATATATTGCCACACACAGCAAGCTAGAGTAATCAATGGATGCCAGAAGGCTTGTGCATAAAATCCCCATCTAGTGCCTACTCATCCAATATTCCCAGACTAGTTTCTGGCTTATGGTTTTCATCAGTGAGGAGCCTTGGATCTGAGAGTACTGCACCTAGGTCTTAGGATCTAATGCAACCCTTCAGAAACCTTTTATCTCCATTTAACTACAAAACTATGAGTCTTAAACTGAAAACTTCTTAATGTTTTTAATCCAAGCCCATTAGCATATATAGTCATATAGATCTAGGTGCAGTGCTCTCAGATCCAAGGCTCCTCAGTGATGAAGGCCATAAGCCAGAAACTGGTCTGGGGATATTGGATGAGTAGGCACTAGATGAGGACTTTATGCACAAGCCTTCTGGCATCCATTGATTACTCTAGCTTGCTGTGTGTGGCAATATATATAGTGAGTTTTGCCTGTTTTAACAACAGTTATACACAAGCATAAGATGTGGTAATTATTTGATGTTTATTAACTACTATATTACGTTATACACCAATTTATTTTTAAAAGTCTGTTATTTCAATCTTTAATGTCTGAGGAATTTTTATTTTCATTTTAATCCTTGGTTTATAATTAAATATTGTTGCAGTTAGTTATAAAATTAATATATTAAAATAAAGTGTTGGAGTAAATAAATTTATTTCTGATTTAATCTCTTTTACAAATGAATAAACATTATTTTCATTCAAATAAATATCATAAATTACATTAAGATATATGTTTTAATTTGTTTTGTTTTTTTAATTATTTTTTTTTACAAATATAAATAATACATTTACACTTAAATACACATAATATTGTAGGTTTAAGTTTATTTACACATGTGTATATGAAAGAATTTTTCCAACAATTTTTTTGAGAAAATGATTAAAAAATAAAAAGAGTTAGCATTGAAGTAATGTAAAATAATGTGCACAAATATTTTTTCGACACAATAATGACATTACAAAGGCAAAACTCTCTATACAATAGTGCCAACAGTGCAAACCAGCGTAATCAATAAATGCAAGAAGGTTTGTGCATAAAACCCATATCTAGTGCCTATTCATCCAATATCCCCAGACTTGTTTCTAGTTTGTGGCTTTTATCAGTGAGGAGCCTTGGATCTAAGAGCACTGCTTCTATATCTTAGGATCTAATGCAACTCTTCAGCAGCCACCTTTTACCTTATTAGCTAATTATAAAGCTTTGAGTGCAAAATAAACACAGTAATGTTTTCAATTCAAGCTCATTAGCTTGTATAGTTGTATAGATTTGAACTCAGTTCAGCATCCATACTTTTTGGTGTCTTTGGTTCTTTAATAACAACAGTCACCATAATCCTATTGAGCAGAATTGATTTTAAACTGTATGGAGGGTTTAGCCTCTGTGTAAAGCAGAAGAAATGTGATCATTTGATGTTTAGTGGTTTAATAGTGACAACTAGTGTAAAATCTAGTAATTGGTAGATGCTTTAAAGTTGTGTACCATAATCCATATTCAATGTCTTCCCTTCCAATATCCCCAGACTAATGTTTATCTTATGACTTTCATCAATGAGGAGCTTTGGATCTAATGTCCCCATTAACCACCCACTTCTTACCCTTTTGGGTAACTATACAGTTATCAGAACAAACTGAAAACACAGTAATGGTTTCAATCTAAGTTAATTTTCCTAAATAATTATACTGACCTATATCAATATCTAGTTTAGTATCTATATATTTTGGTGTCTTTGACTTTTTAATAATCATAATCACCTTTATTATTTGGCTAGGATTGGTATAAAATGACTACCTTTCCTTTATGCTTAAAGAAGTATTTAAAATAGAAGCAAAATGTTTCCACACAATAGTATCACCTAGGGTAAGCTTATTATAATCAATATATACTATAGACTTGTGCATCGTAATTTCTGTTCAGTGACTTCTCATCCAATATTCCCAGACTAATTTTTAGCATATGACTTTTATTAATGAAGAAAGCCTTGGATCTGGGAGCAGTGCAAGCCTAAAGAAAATCTGATTGTGTGATATTTCTACAAATATAAGATAAATTTATGTACAATAAACACAAGAATTGAAATAAATTTTTATGTTTTACTAACTCTCTCTCTCTCTCTCTCTCTCTCTCTCTCTCTCTCTCTATATATATATATATATATATATATATATATATATATTTCTACACCTAAAACTAACTCTTTATCAAGTTGAGTATCACAGTAGCTATATTGCATGACTACTATGTAGCACTGCATTGAAAAAGGATTTACTAAGTACTACCACTTAGCACCTATTGTTTACTGAAGTTTATACTCAATGACAAAAATAATGCAAATAAATGGCTAGTTAAAGAAATGAAATATTGCTTTTTCATTAGATTTACAATAGACTCATTACTACAAACCAATTAACCATTAATTAAATTTTTGAACAGTCCTGTTGTGTCTTTTTAACATGCAAACTATTGAATAGAGAAATTAGTTTTAATAAAAAAATGATATATCTAAAAATTGAAATTAAAATAAACACAATTTGTGCACTTTACTTCAAACATTTTGTTAGCATTTTTTTTATTATTATACATGTATACACAGTTGTTGTTGTTTTTGTTGTTGTTGTTGCTGTTATTATTATTATTATTATTATTATTATTATTATTATTATTATTATTATTATTATTATTATTATTATTATTATTATTGTTGTTGTTGTTGTTGTTGTTGTTGTTGCTGTTATTATTATTATTATTATTATTATTGTTATTGTTGTTGTTGTTGTTGTTGTTGCTGTTATTATTATTATTATTATTATTATTATTGTTGTTGTTGTTGTTGTTGTTGTTGTTGCTGTTATTATTATTATTATTATTATTATTATTATTGTTGTTGTTGTTGTTGTTGTTGTTGTTGTTGCTGCTGCTTTGTTGTTGGTGTTATTATGTTTCACAAAATTACTTTATTGTTTTCCAGTTACAACAAGGTTACAATTGTTATTACAAGAATCAAGACAACATCTTTATATTATATTGTCCTAGTTGAATGATCTTTATCAAATAAAGTGTTCAGAATATTATAAACATTTGCATTTGAATAGTTATTAGGTGCACAGATGTTACTGTAGCTATTGCTGGATAGGGATGGGCTTTGTTCTTTTCTGTTTTATTTTTGTTTTATTATTTATTTATTTTTTGTTTTTTCTTTTGTTGGAGCTTTATATTACTTAGTGTATCATTTACTTGGTTATGTTAAAACCTTGCTCTGTGTTTAAGCAGAGACCAGGTAGCTGCATTGATGTCTGGACTTGTTATCAATTTGTCCCGGATTTGTATTTGCATTAACTTATGTTCAAAAGTTGATGGATGTCACCTTATGTTATTTCCCATTAGGAACGTACATCTTGTTCACCATAGTGAATATAGAACAAAAGTTGCTGCCCTAATCAGTGGTATTGTTTTACTTTGGAAAGCCATCATTACTTGTTCCATTGTGGTTTTATTTTTTCTATATGTGTTGCAAAGTATAACTCTTACTTGTTCCAGACCTTTGCAGTGAGAAAGTAAGTGCTGGACAGTTTCTTCATTCTGATGGCATAAGCCACATAAAGGATCCCTGATGCTATGGAGTCTTCTGTGGACCAGAAAGTATGTGGTTGGGAGGGCATCTAAGTTTAGATAAAATTAAAAATTTTTTGGCTCTAACTCCCATTTCTTGTATTTTTTGATTAATACTTTATTGTTTATTTTATTACTATTACTACTACTACTACTACTACTATTGTTGTTATTGTTGCTGCTGTTGTTGTTGTTATTATTAATTATTATTATATATACACACCACCTGATGTTTTGATTGTCCTGCAGCTCTTGTTAGATCCATGATACAATTATAAATAAAATAAATATATAAATAATATAATAAACAAATGTAATTTAAATATAAAATTAAGTAACAAAATATAATAGAATAAAATAAATTCAATGTGATAAATTAAAAACAAATAGAATGAAATAATCCAGATAATATAAAATAAACTATAACACTAAACTGTAAGGTGTACAAATTGCATTTATATAAAATATTACAGCAAAACAAATGAAGTAATAGATTAGTGACTCTTATAAAATTAAAATACTTACTTCTCAAATAGAATAATAGAGAATAAAAAAAACAAATAGTTATATGTATAACTTTGTTGGTTAGTCAAATTATATACTTCAGTTGAGCACATTATGGCATAAGATATTGCATAGAAGCAAAAAACTAAGTTTGAACCCCTTTTTTACACTAACTTTATTTTATATAATGAAGTTGATTCGTTGAACTATAAAGAAAGATATAAATGAATAGTTATATCAGTCATGTTAAGGCATAAAAAACTATCAGCCATTTTATCAGTAAACTATTTCATTCTCATAATAGATATCTGATTGGTAAACATGGAATTAATAAGAGTTGTCAAGCATTGGTTGTCGAGGGGTCAGCACGGCCGTCTTACAAGCAGCAGTTGTCCCCAGTTAGCGGGTTCGCTTCCCGACCGATGCTATGACACATGAGAAAAAAAACCTGGAAATAATAATAGTTATGGAAAACTTTATGAAAAATGGTTAATTTATGCTAACTTTTTTTTATAAGTGATAAAGACGATTTTCATTTTTACAACCATCGATATAAGCCATTTTACAAAGTTTTAAACAAAACTGAATATTCAGTACTTATAATAACATATCTGATTTTGTAATTACTGTGCCAAAAATAAATTACCGGATTTAATAATATAAAAAAAAATTATATACTAAAAGAGTTGAACTTTGTTATTTATTTAATAAAAAAAGTACATCTAATATTTTATTGCAATTTAGTAAAGAATAAAATGTTTGTGGCTATATATATATAGATAGATATGGTTGTTATTGTAATTATTTTTTACATGTGAAAATAGTCGTGAAAATTTATGTTTGTTCCGTCAGATTAAATGCCATCTACAAATAATGTAATAAAAGTTTTGGATTTTTTAAGTAAGCTTTATTATCACCGATCGTTAAAATATATATTATTTAAACATTTTTTTTAGCATTAAATATTTTTTTGTAAAAAAAAAAAAAAAAGTTAAAAAAAAAAAAAGAATTAAAATGAAACTGTTTTTTAAATATTAGGCTTCCATAGATGTGGTGCGTCACGTGCAAAGTTTATTCAATTTGTAAAAATAAATAAAAAAAATAAATATATTTTTATTGTAAAAAAAACTGCAATTTTCACTTAATTTTTTATTTCCATCAATAATTAAATTAAATGTATATTAATTAAATTTATATGGGAATATGTTGAGAATATTATATCAAAACATATAAATACATAAATTTATAGATATAATAAACACCTCCACACATTCTTTTCAAATTCATATAAATAAAGATATAATAAAAGACAAATGCCCCCCAAGATGCATTTCGTGCTGAACCAGCACTCATCAGTTGGCCCAGCTCACTATCTCTCATATATATCTCTATTACATGCAAAGTATTTATCTAGAGTAAATTTGTGAGTGGAGGGAATTTGACAATGGTAAATGAAAATGTAACAATTTACTCTAGATAAATACTTTGCATATAATAAAGATATATATGAGAGATAATGACCTGGGCCAACTGATGAGTGCTGATTCAGTACGAAATGCATCTTGGAAGACATTTGTCTTTTATTATATCTTTATTTATATGAATTTGAAAAGAATGGGGAAGTGTGGAGATGCTTATTATATCTATAAAGATATTACATATGGGACAGAGAAAAGTGAATAACTCCGTGTGTGTAAATTTAAAAAATCAGATATATTAATCTTTAACTGAGGTTTAAAGTTTATATCTGTGCAAGAGATAATCTCTAGTTTCGAAAATGATTATTAATAATCATTAGTGTATTTATCTGAAATGGATGGGGTCAAAGTTGTGAGTAGAGGGAGTTTGTCAATGGTAAATGAAAATTTAACAATAAATACATAAATATGATGCAAAAACGTGATGAAGATGTAATGAGATATATATGGGCATATATCGACAAACGTGAGAGGTGCTCTAGGAAAAATATTATAACCCTTTTGATGTTTCCTGAGATTAAAGTTGACTGAATTTTTACTCTTTTTAATAATATTTGAGATAACTATTAACAATAATGTTTTACGTTTTTTTTTAGTTTAAATTGCTGAATTCTTTGATTTAGTATATTGACAAGCCATTACATGACTGAGTCAGGCAAAAAAATCTAAAGATTAACCTAAAACTCAAGCATGGAGGTTAGCTTATATTTTGGTAAATAAATATTTATTATACAAGAATTCTTAAATATGTTAAATCTCAATAAATTTCAAAAAATCTTTAAAAGCTTTGGGTCCCATAGAATAAATCCAGAGATTATCCATTATATTAATAAATAATATGTAAAACGAACACAGATGTGTGATAAAGATACTAATGTAAAATTTAAATCCGTTAAAATAAATACACACATTAATTCAAAATATATCTCAAATGACAAAATATGATATATAGATAAATATCAACAAATTATAAATTATCCAAACGTTTTTGAAGACTTACCCTTCATTATCAAGGACAACACAATTTCCAAAACAGTATACTAATATGCAAATGTATAAAATAATATAGGGTAATATGTAAATGAGAGTTAAATCGCTTCAGCACGCCACTTCTTTGATAAAGCACAAAACGATTCTCTTTTATTCAATGCATGCTTGTCCGAAATAATAAAAAATGCCTCCTTGATTTTTCTTTTCAGATCACTTCATTTCCTACACATAATTTTAGGTTCATCTGGCTTGCATGCATGACCCACAGCAATTGCATGCTGTACAAATATTGACGGGTGGGATGAATCAGCCATAGCTCTATTATATGAATATATATGCTGGGACAATCTAACCTGAATGGATGCTTTGTCAGGCTGCATATTATGGAGAAACCAAAGCATCCATTCAGGTTAGATTGTCCCAGCATATATATTCATATAATAGAGCTATGGCTGATTCATCCCACCCGTCAATATTTATACAGCATGCAATTGCTGCAGGTCATGCATGCAAGCTGGATGAACCTAAAATTATGTGTAGGGAATGAAGTGATCTAAAAAGAAAAATCAAGGAGGCATTTTTTATTATTTTGGATGAGCACACATTGAATAAAAGAGAATCGTTTTGTGCTTTGTCAAAGAAGTGGCATGCTGAAGCGATTTAACTCTCATTTGCATATTAGCCTATATTATTTTATACATTTGCATATTAGTATACTGTTTTGGAAATTGTGTTGTTCTTGATAATGAAGGATAAGCCTTCGAAAACGTTTGGATAATTTATAATTTGTTGATATTTATCTATATATCATATTTTGTCGTTTGAGATATATTTTGAATTAATGTGTGTATTTATTTTAACGGATTTAAATTTTACATTAATAAATAATATAAAGATTGAATAATGTTTCAATGATCTCTGCACTTTCTTGAACTTTCTGAATATCATATATCCAATAGGAATATCTAGTTAAGTATTATCTAATAACCTATGATATTAAGCAATGGAATGATTAGACATTTTAGATATAAATATTAGTTGCATGTTTAAAATAGACAAAACCCTCTCCATACAGTAGTGCCACCCTGTGCCAGCCAGAGTAATCAATGGATGCCAGAAGGCTTGTGCATAAAATCCCTATCTAATGCCTACTCATCCAATGTCCCCAAACTAGTTTCTGACTTGTAGCCTTCATCAGTGAGGAGCTTTGGATCTGAGTGCACTACACCTAGATCTTAGGATCTAATGCAATCCCCCAGCAGCCACCTTTATCTCTACTTAACTATAAGAATAAAATTGTAAACACAATATTTTCAATCCAAGCTCATTAGCTTATAGTGTCATATAGGTCTGAACTTAGTTCAGTACCCAGACATTTTGGTATCTGGTTCTTTAATAACCATAGCCACCACTATCCCATTGGGATATGTGACTATATAAGCTAATGAGCTTAGATTGAAAATATTATTGTGTTTTCCAATTTTATTCTCATAGTTCTGTAGTTAAGTGGAGATAAAAGGTGGCTGCTGGAGGGTTGCATTAGATCCTAAGCTCTAGGTGCAGTGCTCTCAGATCCAAGGTTCCTCACTAACGAAGGCTACAAGCCAGAAACTAGTCTAGGGATATTGGATGAGTAGGCACTAGATAGGGATTTTATGCACAAGCTTTCTGGCATCCATTAATTACTCTGTCTTGCTTTGAGTGGTACTACTGTATGGAGAGGGTTTTTGCCTATTTTACCAACAGTTATGAGCAAGCATGGGAGGTAGTGATCATGTAAGTTGCATGTTTAATTTTATAATTTTGAATGTGACTTGGAAATTCTCAGTACATGTCAGTCTTTCCTTTATGTGATGTCTAAAAACGTTTATGTGGACATCAGCTAATATAAGCTTATGTCAATGATTATTAAAACTTTAAAACATAGTGCATATTTTTAAATTTATTGGATTTAAATATCACTTTTATTTTTTTTAAAGAAGATCTGATTTTTATTGATTCACATGGGCTATGAAGCAAATCAATTTATTAGTATAACTGTTGGCATTTATAACTTTGAACTTTTTTGACTCAGCAGTCTTTAACTTAGATTTCACATTATGAAATAGTAATGAGTTTTTCATTTTCTTTATATTTTAAATAAGATTAGTTTTTCTTATATGTCTATTTGTTTATAAATCTAGACTATGTATATATAATGATAAATCAGAGAAGTTGAAAGGGACTTATGATATAAAAATATCAATACACATAATTTTTTTTTCTACATATAAACTAATTCATTATAACTAAACTTTCTAAAAATATTTTCATGAATATTAATCTTTTTTTAATATCAAATTCTACTTATTGTAAGTAAAAAATATTACTGGTAATTGATTAACTACTTTCTTACATACAGATTAATGCAAAATTTAGAAAAATTGATCGTAAATATTTTTAATTTTCAAAGTAATTCATTTATATCCATTGTTGGTAAAAGAGATATTGGTGAAACTTGCTATAAGAATAACAATCAATAAAGGCAAACTTTTAACCTTATATCACTAATCTATCAATGTGCAGGCAATGTGTATCAATTATTATAACTATTAGCACTTCATCAATACAGAGATGCCATGGTAGGAGACAGCGGAATGCTTGACTATAGTAATGGATTCAGTTTTATGGCTATGTCATTACAAGATGTTGACTTATTCATGCTTGAACTAAACCATAACTTACTGATAAATACTAAGATATCAATTTTGCCACTATGTAGTTCTGTCATTTTCTAATTTTAAAGCTGCTTTGGGGTAAATAGTATTATATTTAAAAATCACTGGGAGAGTCAAGTTTACTCTGCCAATTTATAATGAATGTATCCATCTTTATTGTTATTGATCATTGAATTCTTTCTGCAAAATCACATAACTCCAATACGTCTGGTCATTGCTAATCTGTTGATTTAAAATTTATTGCTGCACAGGTCTTTCTATAAAAATTTCTAGTTGGTCAGCAATTATTGCTACCAAACATATTCAATTGCCTTTTTTGGTAAAGTATGGAATTCAATGAATTTGTCAAATTTCTTTTTATGGAATATGTTTATCTCTTTTGAATATCTTTAATTCTTGATGTTTTTATACCCTTAAATTATCTGCCACAAGATCCATTTAAACTGATTGATCATTCTTTTTGTTTCTGTATTTTCACACTATCACACATTATGACACAATCATGTTTTTATGTATGCAAATATCACTTAATTATAAATATCTCATAAGGAAAAAATTTATTAGCTGATAATAATGAGTATAATTTGTGAATGCTTTATCTCCATCAATGTAATATATATACAAATATGAAAACTGTATTAAAAGCAAATCTCTATTAAGAATAAAATACTGTAGTGCTGACATGTTAAAGCAGTGTTACATTTATAACAATTATCTGTTGAAAACATGCTAAGTGATACAGTATTTTTATTGTTAATAAAGCTTTGCTCTTAATACAGTTTGTGTATTTGTATATATAGCTGATATTAAGTTGCTATTGACTAACCATCTAAAGTTAGAGTAGTTAGGCAATTCTATCAGATTCTACCCCTTCCATCCCAAATTGATTAGTACAAATTAAACAAGAAATAAATGAAAGGTTCCTTCAAATACTAAATAAAAGCAAATTGAGAAATAAGTAAATTTGTTAAACTCTAAAATTAGTATCACAATACTAGATACTTTCAGAATATATTCTTATTCCTCTTTTTTACTTTTTTTTGCATACCTTGATATCTTCATATATATATATTGCTTATAATACTTCTTTCATATACACTTCAATGCAAACAAATTTTCTTAAAAAACTTTTTTTTTTCTTACAGTTTCGACTGTTCAGCAGTCTTCATCAGAGCTTTATCCAACCTCCTCTGCTTGAAAATTTGTTTGCATTGAAGTGTATATGAAAAAAGTATTATAAGCAATATATACTTTTGAAATAATTAAAATATATAAAAACTAAAATATCCTGTTAAAAATGCATAATTATTCCAAAATCTTTAATACAGGCAAATATTTTAATATACTAAATGAAGATCTTGAAACAGAATGCAGTATTTGAATTTGTTCTCTAAAACCATTTATCTCAAACTGAAGTAAAAATTTGCCAATAATGATCTCAATATATATATAAAATCGTATAACAATACTAGTTCAAAAAGTTTTTTACTAAAATTCTCTCATGGTCTTTGTTCTATTTGTTAATAGATAAAACCATGGTCATGAGAGAATTTTAGTACATTTTTGGCTAATATTGTTGATTTTCTATGTTATTTATCATTACTAGTAATAGCTTTAGGCGATTTTTAATTTAATATATATATACACACAAAAACACACACACACACACATATATACATTTATCTTCTTAGTAAAAACATCACATGTATTTATTCAGAGATGGCATTCATCATAAAATACTGTTTTATGTTAAATCTTTTGCTATGTACACAGTGATTACTCTCATGCAGGTTGCTTTTAAACAAATGTTCACTAAAAATTTGAATTTTCTGAGAAATATAACAGGCAAAAACTCACTATATATATTGCCACACACAATAAGCTAGAGTAATCAATGGATGCCAGAAGGCTTGTGCATAAAATCCCTATCTAGTGCCTATTATGTACAAGCCTTCTGGCATCCATTGATTACTCTAGCTTGCTGTGTGTGGCAATATATATAGTGAGTTTTGCCTGTTTTAACAACAGTTATACACAAGCATAAAAGGAGGTAGTCATGTGATGTTTATTGACTTAATAACAATATTATGTTTTCTATATAAAAAATGAAGAAGGTAATGGGCAAAAATTATTTTTAAGAAATCATGATCAATAATTAAGAGATAGATTTAAAAAAATAGTTTGCAAAAATAATAGATAAATAGCTATAATCTAAAGTTAAACCCAAAATACCTTTCACATAGAATATAAATTGAGTGAAAGAAAAACAATACTTATAACTAAGATAATTTCTAAAAAAACATAACTATGAGCTAAGTTTAACTAATTATTATTCTATTAAATAATTAAAAAGCCTTTGGCCATTTTTAAATGATATAAACCTTTCTCCCATTTGTTAAATTATACAGTCAACAAAAAAATTGCTTTAGTAAATCACATTAAAGCAATGATTCTCAACTAGTGGGGCATGGCCCCTTTCTAAAGGAATGTGAAATAATAAAATGGCAGGCAAAAAGACATGAAGAGTGTACCAAATATTTGCAAAGAACTAATTATTGAAACCAACTTAAAAAAAAAAATACATTCTGTTAATAAAACGTGAAAAATACTGTGGGGCACCAGTGTTGCCAAAGGTAATGTAATTTAACTATTCATAGAGACATTTGGCATTGTTACTGTGTATCAGCAGTAAGAGAAAAACAGAAAATATTAGTTCCAAAAAAACCATTGAAAAGGGGGAATAAAGCTGACATGGAAAGTTGGATCCCAAATCCTAAAAGATTTAATCCATTGCCTTGAAGATTTTATATAACTTAAGTCTCAAATGACAAATTTCTCAAATAATTTCATTTATCTACATCACTGGGTGTTGTTTAAACTTGGGGTGAATATATATCCCAGTTTTCCCAGATTTGTCCCAGTTATAGCTCTCTTGCCTTGGTGTCTTGACATATTCTTTCAGGACAGTTAATTGTTCCAGTTTTCTTAACCACTCATTTTTACTTTTATTTTTAACTTCTAATTTTAATTTTATAATTAATTTTTATAAATAAATATTTATTCATTTAATATTTTAAATATAGGTGATTTGAACTAAGACTTTCAAGCACCTGTCAACGATCCATACTATCTCATACCACTGATACACATGACCACATACATGTAGAAAAGATAAATAATTACCAATATATGTATTTCATGCTAAACCAGTACTCATCAGTTGGTCCAGATTATGATCCCCCACACACATATATAATCACTGCTCAGTATATATATATGAAAAACAAAAACAAGTTTTATATACGTAAACTTGCTATCGCTTGTATTTATGATCAATAGATGGAGCTTTACCAAGACCTCCAAAACAAGCGTATTTTTATTTACATAAACATCAGAGTCAATATTCACTGTCTCTTTCATTTGCTCCACCCTCAGATCAGCTGATTTCAAGCTGATTTGCTATCATCAGTGAAGGATAGGAGTTAGAAACTAGACCTAAACACTAACTCCAAGCATTTATGCAACAAGTTCCTATCAGTTTGCAAGGATGAATTTTTTAGACATGTAAATGTCTTCAAACTCAGCTTATCAAGCCAGATAGCTATATGGGTCTGATATCAGTTCAGTTTCTCCACATAGTTAAAGCTTCTGCAATATATATCATTGCAAGAAACTTTAAAGGTACATTTATGAAAAACAAAAACAAGTTTTATATACGTAAACTTGCTATATATATATATATATATATATGGGAGATGATAATCTGAATCAACTGATGAGTGTTGGTCTAGCATGAAATACGTATATTGGTGATTATTTATCTTTTCTATATATGTGGTCATGTGTATCAGTGGAGTTCAAATCCCTTACAATTAGGCTCCAGGTATGTGAAGAGTACGTGTATTTTATTTAATATTTTTACAATTTATTTTTTGATTGGTTAATCAGTAATTTTTCCCAAATGGAATTGACTCGCCATTAATTTTCATAAAAAAAGGCATATTAATTTATTGCTCAGGAGTATATAAAAAGTTTAAGCACCAGAATCAATCTTGACACCCCCTGATCCCAAGTCGGATGCTCTACCCATAATGCCAAATAGCATAGGGTTCATTTTAATAGATAATATATATACAGTTCTCTTATGCTTTTGTTTATATTACAAAATAAGTATATTGTTGTAATTAAATATGTTTATATGTTTTTTAATTTTTTTTATTTTTTTCTCATGTGTCATTGCATCGGGTGGGTAGTGAACCCGCTAACCAGGGACAATGGCTTTTAAGGCAGTTGTTCTGACCTCTCGACCACCAACGCTTAAATATACTGTGCTCTGCAATATAGTTGGATTTTTTTTAATCATGGGTCCTAGTTAGGCCATATGGAAACGTGAACACACTATTTAAATTGTCTTACTATTAAGCATATTGAAAATTTTATTCAAATATTGTTTTCTGATGCCAGAATTATTGTTACATTTTCATTTACCATTGTCAAACTTCCTCCACGCACAACTTTGACGCCATCCATTTCAGATAAATACAATAATGATTATTACTAATCATTTTCAAAACTAGAGATTATCTCTAGCACATGTATAAACTTTAAATGTCAGTTAAAAATTAATATATCTGATTTTTTTATTTTACACACACAGAGAGTTATTCACCTTTCTCTTTCCCATAGTTACATAGATGATGCAATTTAAATATTTCATAAGTCTTTTTAATCTAACAATAAATTAAACATTTTGAAAACTTTCAAAACTTGGTCGTTTGTATTACCTGATATAACAAAACTGATATGTGGCATTACATCAGTATAAGAAGGATAATGATTCCAAACCATCCTACTTTATCAATAGGATTGCCAGAAATTCATTCAAATTATTCAACAATAAAATTGAGTTAGCAATTGAATAAAGAAATGGATGAAAGATTAAAAAGAGAAATGAGAAACTTCAAAAGATAATAACTATGTAAGTTTGAGTATTGTAGTTAATTATATGTTAGAGTAAAAAATTGAATGTTATATAAAAAAACTTGTATGTAGATGTGACAAGTGAATTGTATACATAATATCTACCATCTCTCCCATATATTTATCTCCAAATGATAAATAATAGACCTTTATGCATGAAACTTTACAAAAATGACCTAAAATAAATCAAACAACGCATCTGCAGAATTACAATAGCAAAAAGTTTATAATTCTTAATTTTTGGTTCATTTAATTCCAATGGTACTTGATTATATTACTAGATGCAAAATGGTGAACTAAATCAGAATTCATTGACAAGTATCTGATGTAAGGACTATTCAAAAACTAAAACATATAAAAATTGCATGGCTAAGAAACTGAGAGCACAATTAAAGGCCAGAGATGGCAAAATTGCACACCCAGATATATTTGCTGCTACATGGTCACTATTAAAAACTTGAAACAAAATATAACCTAAAAAAAACAAATTATAACTTTTCTGTAACAAGAACAACTATTTTGTTGTTGTTTGTTTAACATATCCCTTTCTTTAATTATTCTTTCTGTTTGTTCTAAAGCTATATATTTTTAAACCATGTATTTTCAACGATATAACTTTGGTTAACAACAAATTCATATAATCTATTTAGTTCTGGCTTGTGTTTTAGAATTTAGAGTCCCATGTGATGCCATTATACCATCTGATTGGCTGTCACATAAGCATTTTTAAAGCGTATCTGTTTGAAGGTGTTTAGCTTTCACGTTATTATTATAATCTATTTCGTACAATAAAGTATATTATTGAAACACAAATATGTGTGATAGTAGCCTAAACTTCCTGTTTAATGTGATATATACTATATGAAAAATGTTAGAATAATTACTTCAAATTGAAATTAAAATCTAAATATACGCTAACTAAAAGACCAAATAATAACCAATAAAATAAAGACAGTATTGTAACAGTCAGACTTGTACATTAACATAAAACCCAGAGTCCAGGCAAAATACACTAAAGCCAACCTAATGGGATGGTGATATCCTGGGTACAAACAAGCTTTAATCTATTTACTAGTGCTCTATGGCTTAACACCTTATGGCTGACTTTTCTGAGATTACACATAGATTATAATTTAATTTGCAAGCCAGCCTTGAACAGGAAGAGACATGAGACCCAAAATTAAGCACACAATGACTAACACATGGGTTAAATGAGCTAATAAATAACTAAACTAAAGGTAATATCAATAATTATGCTATAATACATATTAAAATATTTAATATATATATATATTGTACCGAAGTACATTGTTATTGAATGGTAGTGTTATTTTAAAATAGTAATATCTCATAAATTTCGTCTTTGTAAAAAAATAAAGTGGGAATAAAGTTAAAATTTGAAAGAAAAATTAAAAACTAAAGAGTAGGGTGGGGGGGAATTAAAGAAAATAAATAATAAATGCTTTAAAAAAGGGCGGGATTTTTTTTATTTTAAAGAAGAAAAAAAATCGATTTTATAAATAAAATGATTTAATACTATTTTGATTAGTTTGTAATAAAAGAAAAAAATAATAATAAAAAGAATTTCGTTTTGTTTTATAATAAAACAATTAAATGTGTGTGTGTAAAAGTTTTGAAGAAAAAATAGAAGTCCAATCAGAGTGAAGTAAAGGACAGTAATTTCATGAGACAAGAGACGCTGGAGATAACAAAAATTTTCCATTGTTAAGAAGTTTTAAAAACTTTCAACATTTTCATTTTATTTCGAATATTTTAAAAATATTTAAAAATATTTCTTGAAGTTACAGATATAACAATTATATAAATTGTTATGTCTACCGAAATGATGCAGTGTTAAATTACCATATTGTACAGTCAGCTAGAACCTTCACTGTGGATAACATTAGCAGGAGTTCGGTGGGTAAATCATGGTCAAGTAAAGGAAGAAAATACCGGAGTGTCGATGCTGAAAATCCATGAAAGTTGTACGATATCACAGAGTCAAGGAAGGTTTGCTTGAAGTTAGCGCTAACTGGTAATAAATAAATTTCAGAGAAATTACATTGTGCTGTGTACATCATTTCGAACTTTCCAAATCCTAGGTAACTTTTGATTTTAGTATTCTCTCATTCTTGATTTTCTTTCAAAATAAAAAAATAAACTGTGATAAATAAAACTTTAAAATTTACAAAATAATGTTTAGGAAATATAAATGATATCGGCTTCTTTATTTAATTATATTTAAAAACATTGTGTGCACATATGGGTGTATCTTAGTCTAATATGTCAAGTATACTTTATTTAATATTATTTATTAAAATATTTGTTTAAAAATAAAAAAAGTAATATAATGTATTTAATTATTTATTTAAAATGAAAAGAGTAATATAATATATTAAAATATCTATTTAAAATGAAAAGAATATGTGTGTTTAACTTATAAAGCAAAATGATTGTTTTTGTTTTTTTTAAGAAAAGGGAATACTTAAAATGTCATTTAAATATTTACATTTATATTTTAAATACACACATTTCTGTTGAACAAAATTTTAAATAAAATGGGAATGAAGAGATTTAATTATTAACAGGAAATAATTAAGTTAAAATTAAAAGCATAGTGAAACTATATTTTTTAAAAGTAAGGATTTGTTGTTAAATATGTTAATGTTTTCTCATTCAATAAGTTATCATCATTATTGAAATAGGATTATTAGAGACTATGGAGTTTTATTTTTTTTAAAAGGTAGTTACAATCCGTTGAATTAGCTGGAGGCTCAGGTACTGGATTTTGTGCTGATCAGATAAACATATTGATTACGAATGTAATTAACTGGCACATAAAGGGTTTACCTTAAAAATAAATGAAGTGTTTCTTTGGTTGGTGTTTGTCCAGTAGTTGAGTGTTTATGTTATTGGTAGTTTGCTGCCAATGATATTTTGCACTTTACCTGAGGACCAAGCACCTTTAAAGATTGGATAGTAGGGAAGGTAAAGTATTAGGGTTTTTTTTCTATTTGTCATTGTTAATTATTATAGATAAAGAAGGTGGGTGATTCAATATATATATATTACAAATAAATCCAGTCAGATGTCACATGACCTAATTGAAACAAGCTTGCATTACAAATGTTTTATAAAGAGCTCAGCTCTTAAAAATCTTTGCAAAACATCCTCAACCCCAGACCAGTTTCTGCTACTGGCTTCATCAATGAGGTGCCAGGATATTCAAGCATTAGATCAAAAATACTAGGACAAGCCCAGAACGTTATCTAATGGATAACTAATAAGTAGAAAATCTGAAATTTTCAGACTTCCATATGTCTTCCAATCCAGTTATCAAAGTTAAATAGCCATATGGGACCAAACTAAGTTCAGATATACCATATATTAATAGCTTTAGCAATATAAAATTGCTGAAGCCTTCATAACCAAAAATAAAATTACAAATAAATCAAGTCAGATGTCACATGACCTAATTTAAACAAGCTTGCATTATAAATGTTTTATAAAGAGCTTGCAAATAGATCAGTCACATATAGCTATTTAAGTTAGATAGCTGTATTGAAAAACATATGGATGTCTGAAAATTTCAGATTTTCTACTTAATAGTTATCCATTAGATAAAGTGCTGGGCTTAATCCTAGTATTTTTAATCTAATGCTTAAATATCATTGCACTTCACTGATGAAGCCAGTAGCAGAAAACAGTATGGGGTTAAGGATGTTCTGCAAAGCTTGTTAAGAGCTTATTTGCAAGTTCTTTATAAAACATTTGTAATGCAAGCTTTTTTAAATTAGGTCATGTGACATCTGACTTGATTTATTTGTAATTTTATTTTTTGCTATTAAGGCTTTGGCAGTTTTATATTGCTAAAGCTATTAATTTTTGCTGTATCTGAATATAGTTTAGTCCCATATGGATATTTAAGTTAGATGGCTGAATTGGAAGACATATAGGATGTCTGAAAATTTCAGATAAAAATAGCAGTGGGAGAGAGATGTAAGTAAAATATAATTATGTATGTTTAATATGTTTGTTACTGTTTATGTTAATGTAAGATGAAGGTATTTATGTAATTGAAGTTTATTTATAAATATGTATTTCATTGTTGTTGCAGATCCTTGACAATGACTGTATGATGATAAAGACAGTTGAAACGTTGAGTTTTGTATTATATAAATATATATATATATATGTTCAGTGGTGATATAAGAAAATAAAGTTTTTGAAAAGAAAAAGGAGAAGGATTTTTAATTTGCTCATGTTATTGTATAACATATATATTTTAAAAGAAAAAGTGATTGTATATTTGCTGTGTTTTAATATATATGATAGATAAAGTTCTGGGCTTGTCCCAGTATTTTTAATCTAATGCTTGAATATCCTGGCACCTCACTGATGAAGGCAGTAGCAGAAACCAGTCTGGAGTTGAGAATGTTCTGCAAAGCTTATTAAGAGCTTATTTGCGAGATCTTTATAAACTATATAAACATAAGTAAATTGGAATTGGATTCGAGTAAGATATGGAAACAAGTTAAATTTAAATAGATTTATTAATTAATAAAATGAAAATCAAACAATAAAATAAAATCCACACAATTATATTAGGTTAAATATGAGGTTGGACACATGCAGGCATTATAGAGTAGAAAGAGATGACCATGAAGGTTACAATTTCACTCAACATAACATACTTAAATAGATGTGTGATCATGGTAACTAGATTATGCCTGTCAGTTAATATGCCAAAACTCTTCTTATATCATAGCCTGCCAAGTTATAAGTGAATATGCTAGCCACAGATTTAATCATTATTCCAGAATTGATATGGATACTAGCGTCATAAATACATGTAAGATTGAAGCATGTAATTAAGCTTGAGGATGATACAAATTTAGTCATAGTAATGAATGATTTCTTACTTTCAGACAAATTCTGAATATGCATTTTAGCTCAACATATACTTGCTATGGCATATATAAAATATTAATAAAATGTTACACTACAGGTGGGAAGTCTTTCATGGGATTTCATATCAAAATAGGCAGTACCCTAAGATGAAAGGCTTGTTACTAATAAAACAAACATTTGAATTCAGAAACTCAGATAAGCTTAATGACAAGGTTCTGGATCCTTGTGCTCCAGTTCTATATGAATATAGCCTTACCCAAACTAGATATATGGAAATGGCTCCTTGTGCTTCAGTTCTATATGAATATAGCCTTACCCAAACTAAATATATGGGGATGGCTCCACTGTGAGACCAGTAAAGATATAGCAAGAGATTAGTATGAGTTCATACTTTGTAAAAACACACCTGTAATGCATAAAGCAAATACAAATATGTATAATTAAAATAATAGTGCCTAAAATAGATAGCTACTATCTGTGTAACCAATAGAACCCAATTGATAAAGTAAACAATAATCATGCTCCGAGAAAAAGACTAAATAACAGAATTATTAATCTAGTTTAATAGATACATAAGCTGCATCTGAAGTCAAATTTCACCAAGTAGGAAAGGTATATATAGTGGGGGTAAATTAATAATACATTATGAAATATACCTCTTTCTGTATGTCTATGCCTAGTCTATTTCTTTGATAATATGAATATTTTAAATTTATAATTTATAATTCTAACTTTGAAAACCATAATAAATATTTAATTAATATAAGATTAAATCAAAATGGTAATAACAAATGCAGAGCAGTCGATTATTATTTTGAATATAATAGGCTCTCGAAACAGTGTGATAATGAGTTAAATAAGCATTTTAAAAATATATTAAGCTGAAGATATATATTATCATGATATCACTAAAAATTATTAAATTAAATAGCTCACCATTTAGAGATATTTGGCATATCATCATATATAATAAAATAATATTTAGAGAAATAAAATATCTAAAATATTGGCAAACTGCAGTATAAAATAGAATAAATCTTAAATAAATGAATGGTTACTCTCAATACATTTTAGAATAGGTAAAATTAAGTTTACAAACAAATCTTAGACAATATTTATAACAAGGTTTATATTCCTTTAGACAAGAATTTTAAAGAGCTAGATTTGAACATTCATTTTAAATTTTAAGGTATAGCTTTAAATAGATTAGGATTTAAATTTCATTTACTCTTCTGTGTTTCTGGATGATTATTACCTAACTTCTTATTTGTAGCTTGTTGGTTGGCATTCTTGATGGCAGGTGTGATAGCACTCTTGATCTTTAGATAAGGAGCATGGTTTCAGATGTTTTCTCTTTGCAATGGACCATTGGCAGGAATGTTTCCCATCTCTATGATGACTATGCACTGATACAGCACATAGGATGGGGATTGAGATCACCTCCCAGCAAGGAAACAACAAGTCTCACCCTTATACTCCATCATTTTAAAATTAAAAACTGGCATGGAGTCTAGTGGAAATGTGAACCAATAATAATAAAATATAGCCTATTTATATGATTGCAATATCAGACTATAATTTGACAGCAAAATTGTTTACTGCAGGTCAATCCATTAGCACCTTTTAAAGATTTTATATTTTATTTTACTAAAATCACTTAAACCTTTGTTTCAGTTTTCCAACAGGATGTTTTTAACTACTTTTAATCACTTCTAATCTCTCAAGACCTAGCAATAGTTCCAGTCCAGTACATATTGTTTACAGGAAAATATACTTTGGGATAAATGTTATTGCCAAAATTAAACTTTTAGACGTCTATCTCACACATTACTAACATAGGTGCATTTTGTTTGGTTCTTGTTTAAAATAATTTTAAGTTAAAATTAGGAATTATAAGAACTGATCAAATAATTTTGCACTATATATGTACCATGGTAGTACATGGACTACACAAATATACATGTGGTTTTAATGTATAAAATGATAAATTGACTTTATTAATGAAATAAAATTTGCAATTCAAAATATATTATTTTAAAATAAAATATCTGCTGTAATATAGCTATATCTAAGATATTACAGACCTTTATTTGCATATATATATATATATATATATATATATATATATGTGTGTGTATATGTGTGTGTGTGTGTGTGTGTGTGTGTGGTGACACATATAACCATGTTAGCAGCATTATATATGTACTCATGAAGGGTTTGAAGCTGGAACAGATAGAGCTATAAAGGGAAATAGATGAAACAGAAACATATATGAGGATAGGAATATGCTGTTTCAATATTTAGAAAACTATGGTAATGGGTTTTTAATAAGCAAAATCAATCAAAAGAACTAGAGAGTAATATCAAACATTGAAAACAAAATGGATTGTTCATCACAATTTTTGGTCTGACAACAAAAAGTTTATTATACTACAGCTGCTTAATTAATGAGCAATAGTATAAGGTATTTTTGAATAATATAAGTCCAATCACATATAAAATTTGAGGGACAGGCATGTAAATTATGGTTGTTAATACAATGCAGTTGCAAATATGATTTTAGAAAATATAAAAAATTTATTTATTCAAAAACTGTAATATAAAGTAAACTTGACATCCATAAAATTGTTTCAATATATTATGGCATAACACAAAATTATTATCCAATTGCTCAATTTGAATATGTTGTTCAAATTGATTTACTTGCTAAAGGTAATCCTTCATAACTTAATATTTGTAAATCAAACAAATTTTTAATGATGATTTAGAAAAAGTTAACAGTTACAAATACTTTGGTCAGATTATTAATACAGATGAAAACATAATGTATGAAATTGGTTAGAGTGTTTTTGGTACAAATAATTTGATACTTAAAGGAAATATGCTTATGTGTTTGAAAATGAAGGTTTTTAATAAATGTGTTTTATCCATTCTTACTTATGGATCTGAGACTTGGACACTTGATAGAAGAGCAATACAGAGACTTCATACCACTCAAAGAAGTATGGAGAGATGCACATTGGGAATAACAAGAACATATTGAAAATGCAATATATGGATAAGAAAACAAACAGGTGTTACATTGTAAAAATTAAAGGACCGAATTGGAGTTGGGTTGACATATTTCTAAAAGAGATGATAATAGATGGACAATTGGAATATTAAACTGGATTCCAAGAAATTTTAAAAGACCCAGAAAGAGACTACATGTGAGATGGATGAATGAAATAAGAAAGTGTGCAGGGGTGATGTGAAGAAGAGAAGCTGAAGATCAGAGAAGATGGATTGAACATGGAGAGACCCTTCATCCTGCAGTGGGTTGATAATGGTTGATGATAGTGATAATGATATATATATATATATGTGTATATATATATATATATATATATATGTGTGTGTGTGTGTGTGTGTATGCAATTATATATTGGATTGTTTCAATTATTTAATTTTAATTGTTAAATATTTTTGGAAAAATTCAAATTTTATTTAAACTTTTCAAATACATTTAATTATTAATTATATAGTCCTTAAGTAAAAATTAAGTAAAATACTATCATCACAAACATTCAGACTACATATATATTTGTATTTTTATATTGGACTATTTCCATAATCTAATATGTGTATTGATTGTCTTTAGAAAAATTTAACTTTATTTAAATATTCCAAATACATTCAACTGTTAGTAATAGCACATCAAACACTTGAATGTATTTGGAATATTTAAATAAAGTTAAATTTTTCTAAAGACAATCAATACATATATTACAGATGGAAACAGTTCAATATAAAAATATAACTAGAACACCATCATCACAAATCTTCAGGAAAACATTATATATATATATTTGAAATTAATCAAAATTCATATACTTGGAATTTGAATGTAATATAGGAGATTTTCCCACGGACTTCAAACTCCCCTTGGTTATCCACTCTGTCATATAACTGATACACATGACCACACACATGTGAAAAAGTTAAATGATCTCCAAAACACATATTTCATGCTGAACCAGCACTTATCAATTGGTCCAGATCCTCATCTCCCACACACATATATAATCAATGTTTGGTTATATTATGATAACAAATCTTCAAACTTTAATGGCAAGCTTCAATCTACTCCACCCTCCAACTTTTCAGCCATCTATACTATTGAAAATCTGATGATAATATACCCAAATCCCTTGTCGATGCTGATATTAGTGTCATGTTCATGTTGACCTGAGTTACTCTGACCCCTCATATATAGAACATAAATATTGGAGATTATCTTTTTCACATGTGTGTAGTCATCTGTATCAGATATGAGATAGAATGGATAGCTGAAGAGATCTTGAAAGTCTATATTCAAATCCCCTAATGTTACACTCAAACTCCAAGTATATAAATTATGCTTAAATTCAGTCTGTATCCTACCCATACCTCTTCTGTGTATTTGAATGGTCAAGATCCTATACATGAGTAGTCAGAGTGAGTTAAGGTCAACATGGGCATGACAATAATATTGGCATCAATAAGAGATTTGGATATACCATTATAAAATTTTCAAAGGTATGGATAGATGAAGTGTTGAAGGGTGGAGTAGAGATTGAAGCCTGTTCTTTAAAGTTTGAAGATTAGCTATCTTGATATAAACCAAGCCCTGATTATATATATATATATGGGTGGGAGATGATGATCTGGACTAACTGATGAGTGCTGATTCAGCAAAAAATATAAACATTGGAGATTATTTATCTTTCTTATGCATGTGATCGTGCATATCAGTTATATGAGATAGAGTGGATAGCTGAAGGAGCTCAAACGTCTGTATTCAAATCCCCTATATATACATACATATATTGTGACAATTAAGAGCGAATATGAGCTAGACCAAATACAAATGTACATATATATTTATGATAATAATAAAATCTTTATTCAATATAACATAAAATGGTACTAAAAAATATAAAATTGACAGAAAGGGAGAATTATTTAAATAATTTAACATTTAAAACATCTTCAAAAATATAAAATAGGTTATTTATTTGCAAGATATAGTAATTAAATAGCTTTTTAATGAAAAATAATACAGTTTAAAGAATAATATATTTCCCAGATGAGATAATTGTATTTTTATAAAATTATAATATTTTAATTTTCATAATAATAATGCAAAATATTATTTATATAATAATTATATTCTTATATAAAATAATAATTACCCGTAAATCATATATTTATTTCATAAAATGTTTATGTAATTTAGGTGTATGTACATGTGTGTATGTACATATATATATATAATCAAACAATCCAATAGAATAAAACTACAAAATTTTAAAAAATGCCTATATAAAATTGAAGATTAATATCCTTTGCTATAGCCAGCTTCGGCATATTCCGCCATCTTAATATTAACATATTGCTACGTAAGATGGGTGAATATGTCGAAGCTGGCTATAGCAAAGAATATTAATCTTCAATTTTATATAGGCATTTTTTAAAATTTTGTAGTTTTATTTTAGTGGATTGTTTTTTATATATATATAATCAATTAGATAAATAATTTCGCTTAATTAAGATACAGATAATTGCAAATAAATTAAAAATAGTCTATAAGAACATTTGTATCAGACACTTGAAATTATGAGAATCTATTTGCATGAAAAAAAGATTAATTATACAATGTTAATTAAAATTCTGAACAATCACCCTTTAGTTAAATGCAAATATAAAAATAAAATTTTAGTCTATTTAATCAGTTATCTCCATTTATCCAGTTTTCATTAATCTATTTTCTATTTGAAAAATTACAAAGTCACATATGTCTCTAATTAATTTCTTTAAATTTGTTTAAAGCTTTGAAATTTATAAAAACAAGATAACCAACAAATAAATATAAATGAGTTGCAAAACTACTAAAATGTCTTTCCTGATGCTAAAATCATTATTTTGGTTAATAATCAATTTAAATAAAATTGAAACAAAAAACTAATTATATTTACAATTATTTTATTATCAACCCGCTTTAATCTCTTATTGAGATCTTTTCAAGATATAAAGTTTTATTTATATATCAATAACAACATTGTGGACGAATAATTATTTTTATATTGGATATTTGACCATTATATATATATATGTCATATTATTATTATTATTATTATTATTATTATTTGCAGGATTATTATTATTATTATTATTATTATTATTATTATTATTATTATTATTATTTGCAGGATATTCCATGTAGTGAAAAAGCTAAATGCTGACGTTTCAGTACAATATCAAGTACCTTCCTCAGAGCGTCCTCTTTCTCAAATCATAAGTACTGAAACGTCAGCATTTAGCTTTTTCACTACACGAAATATCCCGCAAATAATAATAATAAAAATATGACATCTTTTATCCATGAAAATATTAGAATTAACATATATATATATATATCATTGTTTTGTTACAGTCATCTGAGCTAAAATTCTATTTGAAGAATATAAAATGTGAACATAAAAAAGTTTTATATTTAATATTTCAATTTCAAATGCAGTTTTTAAAGATTTTATTATGATTTAATATATTAATATTTAAAAGTAAAATATAGATAAATTGTCTTTTAAAATCTTGAAGCCTTCCTGTGGTTTTGGACAGCTTAAAATTTCTATCAAAATTAATTAAATTGGAAAGGAACCATCATGAAAATTAAGTCCCCAAGCATTCAGAAAATATATTGCTAGTTATATTTGAATCAAAGAAATTTTACCTTTAAATATAATTTCAATGAACAGAACTTTATTTCCACATGAAATTAATTTTGAAGTAAACAAAAGAACTTTAATTTTATTAAACATGAAATTTATGTTAAAAGAATTCCTATACTTGTTTCAATGTACTAAAACTTTATTTCACTTTAAAATGGAAGATATAGAAAGCTAAAAAGATAAATTGACAAAACAATATTTAACATTTCATTTTAAAAGAAAACATCACATAATATGAATAAGAAGCAATCTCAACAAAAAAATTTTGTCTATCTGAAAATAGAACGTCTTTTACCAATGCAGTATAGTATAAGAGCAATCTTCTGCACGATTTATTATTCAGTTCTACTATTTGAACTTCAAGGATCTCTTTTTCTAAAATAACTTCAATATTGTTGTTGTTTACGAAAAAAAAAAAAATGCTTTTTAATCAAATGTGAATTTGAATTTCAAGAATTCCTGTTTCCAATTTACCCCCAATATTTGTTCTTTATGATGAATAATTCAGGTATATTATTTATTGTTTCTAAATAAAACATATTCTATGTAGGTAAATAAAAGATGATAAATATTTGTTTCTAATAAAACTTCATCTATCAATAAACAAAAAAGAGGAAAAAGCTAGGCCAAATATGTTTATTAAAGTTGTTTTTTGTTTGTTTTTTTTAAAAAAAAAGACATTGAATTGTTTTATTAGTTAAAATATTATTCATGCATATAATTATGTAATTTAATTTATTGTGGGTTGTTATGTAATTTAATACACTGTACAGATTTACATATACCTGCACATATATAATGTAACATATAAGGATTCAAACTCAGACTTTTACATGACTTTCACCTCTCCATGACATCTCATATTGCTGACCCACCAGATCACACACATGTTGAAAAGATAAATAATCACCAATATTCGTATTTCATGCTAAACCAGCAATCATCAGTTGGTCCAGATTACTATCTCCATATATATATATATATATATATATATATAATCAGTGCTTAGCTTTATATTAAGATAGCCAATCTTCATACTTGAGTTGAATGCAAATAAATTTTAATTTTTGAATTTAATTTCAATATCATTTGGTTGGATAATACGAAAGATTTAAAAGATATTATTATTAAAAATCTGTTCACGTTCTTAAATATGCATTGATATAACTGCAATATCAGATATTGCTTATGGCTATGCTGACTTCAATATTTTTTAGTAAATAAGTTCAAAAATTGAAGATAAAAATAAAAATAATATTAAGATAGATTTAAACTAATATTCAAATCTTATATGTGTGTGCATATGAAGTAGTAATAATTTCATTTTCATTAAAAAAGTAGATGGAGGAGTAATTTATCATCATCATTACTGATATGTCTAATGACATGAATGAAACAGTAATAAAGTCAAAACAGACATTGAAATTATTCTGAGGATTTCAAAATGCTAGTTCTCATTTAGTCACAAGAGATGTACTTTTCTATATGCCTTACCATTTTGATATTTATTTTTACATGTAGGCAGACTAAAACTATATGAAAACTTAATTTTTAATGATTAACTTATTTAAGTATTGTATTATGATAACATAGTAATGATAGTTTGTAAGGAATAATCATCCCTCACATGTACCGTTTTAAAGAAAATCATTTAATAAATCACTTAATAGAAGAGCAATACAGAGACTTCAGACCACTCAAAGAAGTATGGGGAGATACATGTTGGGAGCAACAAGAAGAGATCGAAAACACAGTATCCTTGTTGTATTTTTATAATCATCTGCAATCTTTTTGAGCAAGCTTCTCCAATTGATGTCTTGCCTTAGGCAAATTGTTTTTTTTACTTGATTTTTTACTTTTGATGTCATGCTCTAGGCATTTTAATTTCACAGGCTCCAGCGATGTTTTGGGATGTCTTGCCTTAAGCATTTTAATTTTAATTTTCTATCAATTTCAGCCATTTTTGGATAGAAATTTTATCACTTGCAGGCATCTTGGTGGTGCTGCAGCATTGCCTAGTGAACACAGTACATGTAACCGAAAACTACCGATAATTGAAATCTTAAGTTGAATTCCAAGAGGTTGTAAAAGACCCAGAAAAAGACCACATGTGAAATGGATGGATGAATTAAGAAAGTGTGTAGCGGTGATATGGAGAAGAGAAGCTAAAGATCATATAATTTATAAGTTATGATCATTATTTAATTACATGAAACAATCCTAGTCTTGAAAAGTATGTCATTGTTTAAAATTAATACATTATGCTACAAATAAAAATATTAAACTAATGGCGAGAATAAAAAATGTTTAATTACTTTTATTGATTAAGATCATTTATAAATTTGACATAAATAATAATAATTTATTCATAATTTTTAATCAACAAACTGTAGGTTTTTTAATCAAAATGAATGAATACTCTACTTGCCATATAAAATTGAACACACATATGCAAAAAAAAAAAAAAAAAACAATCAAGACATTCATTTTTTAATTAAAATGAAAATTAAACTTTGACTGAATCTATACAGTATATAATATATCTACTATTGCAATCGTTAATATATATATATTGTAACGATATATAAATATGTCGTTACATTTATTTAAAATAAAAACTTTTAAGTTCGCATATAAAAATAAGTGTATTAAAAATAAAAGTAAAAAAAACTAAACGCTAAAATTAAAAACGTTTGTTATACGTATATATATTCGCACAGATGCTAAACTGTAAAAATATTTTTTTTAATAAATAAAAAAAAGGTATTTGAATGTATTTTTTATAAAAAAAAGATTTATAAAAATATTTTAATAAAAAAATAACGTAAGTTAAAGTAAAAACAGGTATTAATTAATTCCTGTAATCTGTAAATGGAAATGATGTTTATTAATTATCTAAAAGCTGTGTAATTAAAAAGTCAGATGAAAAGTTAGATAAGAGAAGAAAGAAATTTTAGCTTGACCAATGGAAGCACTAAGCCTTGGCTCGGACCCTAACGAAAGTGATAGACTAGTGACGTTTTGTTCATTGAATCCTGGTGGATAATATAAAAAGGGAAATACAGTTTTTTTCGGACAGTTCCAGCGTTTGTGTTTGAGAGATGTGGTATGACGCATACAAACTGGCTACCCAACTTGGGCCGATCTTTAATAAACACGAGTGCCCTGAGAATTTTAAAAGGGAATCATGCCTGTAAATTTTTTCTGAAAATTATATAGATATATGTTTTGTATTAACGTAAAGGTATAGTTTAAATTTTGTGTAAAAAGGTACTGCCAGTAAGAAAAATTGTGCATATGTAAAGAGAAATACGAGGAATAAAAAAGTAATAAATAAAACGTAATTAATAAATATAAATCATAATTTTTTTTTTAAAAAAGTCTTGTTTAAAATTTAATCGTTTAACTTGCCTAAATAACACTTAAAGGTAGGAGAAATGAAACTTGGAAGGGAGGGGGCAGAAATTTAGCTGGTAATAGGGAATCAACAGTCAACATTTTTTTTAATCATTATATTTGTGTGTAATTAGTTTTGTCTTGTAAAAAAAAAAAAAAAAGTTTTGTCCTTTTGAAATTTCATATATAACAAATTTGTGTAACGTAATTACTAACACTAAATTCTTTTTTTTTTAATGTTTTTTTGTTTTTTGAGGAAGTTTACTGATACGTAACGATATATAAATATGTCGTTACATTTATTTAAAATAAAAACTTTTAAGTTCGCATATAAAAATAAGTGTATTAAAAATAAAAGTAAAAAAAACTAAACTGTAAAAATATTTTTTTTAATAAATAAAAAAAAGGTATTTGAATGTATTTTTTATAAAAAAAAAGATTTATAAAAATATTTTAATAAAAAAATAACGTAAGTTAAAGTAAAAACAGATATTAATTAATTCCTGTAATCTGTAAATGGAAATGATGTTTATTAATTATCTAAAAGCTGTGTAATTAAAAAGTCAGATGAAAAGTTAGATAAGAGAAGAAAGAAATTTTAGCTTGACCAATGGAAGCACTAAGCCTTGGCTCGGACCCTAACGAAAGTGATAGACTAGTGACGTTTTGTTCATTGAATCCTGGTGGATAATATAAAAAGGGAAATACAGTTTTTTTCGGACAGTTCCAGCGTTTGTGTTTGAGAGATGTGGTATGACGCATACAAACTGGCTACCCAACTTGGGCCGATCTTTAATAAACACGAGTGCCCTGAGAATTTTAAAAGGGAATCATGCCCGTAAATTTTTTCTGAAAATTATATAGATATATGTTTTGTATTAACGTAAAGGTATAGTTTAAATTTTGTGTAAAAAGGTACTGCCAGTAAGAAAAATTGTGCATATGTAAAGAGAAATACGAGGAATAAAAAAGTAATAAATAAAACGTAATTAATAAATATAAATCATAATTTTTTTTTAAAAAAGTCTTGTTTAAAATTTAATCGTTTAACTTGCCTAAATAACACTTAAAGGTAGGAGAAATGAAACTTGGAAGGGAGGGGGCAGAAATTTAGCTGGTAATAGGGAATCAACAGTCAACATTTTTTTTAATCATTATATTTGTGTGTAATTAGTTTTGTCTTGTAAAAAAAAAAAAAAAGTTTTGTCCTTTTGAAATTTCATATATAACAAATTTGTGTAACGTAATTACTAACACTAAGTAAATTCTTTTTTTTTTTTTTGTTTTTTTTTTTGTTTTTTGAGGAAGTTTACTGATATGTAACGATATATAAATATGTCGTTACATTTATTTAAAATAAAAACTTTTAAGTTCGCATATAAAAATAAGTGTATTAAAAATAAAAGTAAAAAAAACTAAACGCTAAAATTAAAAACGTTTGTTATACGTATATATTCCGCACAGATGCTAAACTGTAAAAATATTTTTTTTAATAAATAAAAAAAAGGTATTTGAATGTATTTTTTATAAAAAAAAGATTTATAAAAATATTTTAATAAAAAAATAACGTAAGTTAAAGTAAAAACAGGTATTAATTAATTCCTGTAATCTGTAAATGGAAATGATGTTTATTAATTATCTAAAAGCTGTGTAATTAAAAAGTCAGATGAAAAGTTAGATAAGAGAAGAAAGAAATTTTAGCTTGACCAATGGAAGCACTAAGCCTTGGCTCGGACCCTAACGAAAGTGATAGACTAGTGACGTTTTGTTCATTGAATCCTGGTGGATAATATAAAAAGGGAAATACAGTTTTTTTCGGACAGTTCCAGCGTTTGTGTTTGAGAGATGTGGTATGACGCACATACCACACTCTCTATTAAAAAAAAACAAATGAAAAGACTGTGATACTTTGAACCAGCTATTGCCATCTCCAGAACATTCCCTTCCAATGGAGGCGTCGTGGGAATTAATAAAAGCAGAAACCTGGACTCTTCTACCATAAGCTATCTGAAATGAACCAATTGTTAAAATCAATCAAGAACTTTCGTCAAGTTTTACAAATTATAAACAAGCCAACTGAAATGTTAAAATGGACTCTTATCTGACTTTTGTAAGTCTTTAAATCAAATTAATAATGTTTAATTTTATATGTTTTCCGATTGATAAACATCATTTCAATTTTTTTTTTTTTTATTGTAAAGATTAGTTAAATGTATGAAATTTAAGTTGTTTATAGATGCTTGCATGGATTCGTTTGCGGTTAATTATATTTTGGTTTTCATATTTGATCAAAATATATAGACATTCGATAAATAATGATACCTTACGGTGAGTATCTAAAATGTATTTATTCGGATGTCTTTTAAGTTATTGGTGACAACGCAAGTATCTTATGGTGAATACTATTGGGTTACTTATAAGTTTCCCTCTGCGATTGTCGGGTTCAATAATTTTGTATTTTGATCGTTTATGTTTATTTTGAAATGTTTTTGACCGTGGAATCTATGTAATCGATCTATACCCAACATTTTTAAACAAATCTGTGCGAACGTATTTAAATGTTAAAATTAAGTCGGGCGTGAATGGCTATATAGTTTGTAAAGTTATATTAAGGGAGGGTAATCTTAGGTTATTCATTTCGTAGTTGAATTGGTTCAATGGATTGGATATATTTGTGTAATTAGTAGATGTAGTATGAGGTCCGCTACGGGCAGGATTATAGATATACGCCACACACCCTCTGTTTGCCTATGGATGGGTTTGTAAGTCAGCAGAAGACCGCAGTCCATTCCTATGGAGTTTTTTGTTTATTGATCTACTTGCCAACAGATGTCACATTCCTGTTGGTGGAGAGTCAATCTCTTCTCTATTTCTGCTTATTGTTCAGATGTACATTCCTGACAATATAGTATTTGTGTTGTCGTATCATGCTACATTGAATACATGAATGTATCAGATGGATTGGGCCAGTTGATCGCGAAATTTGTTGCCTAAGGTTAAATCAGGGAAGAATATTTTCTTTTCAAATGCAGACCTATATAGTCCATTCATACTTGACCCTTTAAATAAATAGTAAACTCATTATTGGCAATCTACTTAAATTTAGAATTAAAGCTCAATATAAAATTATAAACGTTAAATTTATTCCTCAAAATTTAAATATTATTTTATATGTGCGTAAATAAATATTTTTATGTGTTAATTTCTGGCAGTGGCTTTTATTCTTTTATAGTTAAGATATAGGATTTATAGATTTTTTATCTCTGCGTCTCCGCTGAGCTAGTGACTTGGGTTAGCGGTCGGAATATTTAAAGAAAGTGGAATCTTAACAGCGCGTATCTGCCTACTTTATAAATTTTTCTAGGTTCAAATGCCTAGATGGCACCCTTGTAGTGCAGATATTGTTTTTCCGATAGATTCGATCTTCACTTTCATTTCGATCGTTACAATATATATATATTGTAACCATATATTTTAGCATAAAATATAATAATTGATGTAACTAGTATAAAAAATTTCTCTGTCTTCTTTGGTGATTTGATTGGCTTGATTTGCACTTTGAACAGATTACTCTCTTATATTATTTTAATAAATTTAAATTTGCTTCGTTCCATATACTAATTCGTATCATAATGTTTAACTTTTTAAAATTTTTGACAACACATTAAATTTGGTAAAATAGTATTAAAATATAATACTTTATTTTTATTTGTTTAAAATGATCTTAAAAATTATTTCTATTGAATTAACAAAAAACCATTTGTTCAATTAAAATAAATTATTAAAAATAAATACAGTAATTACGTAAGCGTCTCAATGTAAAAAAAGAAAAGAGCGCGAATTCAAGAGAAGATCGTCTGTTAGTTTGTTTTTGGAGGGAGAGAAAGAAAAGAAAATGGTAAAAAGGCAAATGGTGTAATTTTGATAAGCTTATTTTAAAATAGTTAACAAGTAAACGGATTACCACAAATTTTCTATAAACGTAAAAATAATATCGTGGTATTTAATTATAAGATGAATTGCTAAATTTAAAAGTCTGTTCAAGTCGGCTGGCCAAGTGGATCGAATCACCGGTAATAATTTCCCAATATTACATTTAAAATGTCGGAGCTTCCCAGTTTAAAAGAATTAATTGCAAGAATTTGGTATGTTTTAAAATGTTTATTGTTCTACAATTTGGAAAATTTAAATAAGTATTTTAATTACAGAAGCTTTATAAATATGAAAATTTGCTTTTTAAAAAAGAAGAAGTTTAAATTAAAGTAAAATGTTAAAGTTATCAACATAGTTTAATATTTTCGTTTCTAATTCTAATAAAAATATAGTATTGATTGATATTTAACTTTATAATGCCAGTAATATATTTGCTAATTAATTTGTTTGCCATTTGGAGAATAAACAGTCTTCAAATAATTGATCAAAGCTATTTTATAATTTTATCGTCAGTTTGGAATGAGTAAATAAATTGCTATAATTAGTATTCTTAGATTTAAGCGTGGATAAATAAATATTAGCATGGATGTAATAAACTTGGAACATTTTTAATAGAGAAATGTAGAAATTAATAACTTTTGAAAAACATTTTCATTTAAATTCTGCTTGTCATGTTTTTGAAATTGTTTCTTGTTTATGGAGCCACGTAAAATCGTTAATCTAATAGTGATTATAATAACTAACACAAATGGATAAAATTACATGTATGGAATTCAACTATAATTATAGCTATTACTTCGTACATTTATTGTTCGACACATCGTACATGGATTTCACGGATCATATTTGTCGTTATAAAATGCTATACAATCAAATTTGTGACACACACACCTGCTAAAATTCATATATTGAACTCTAAAATGCTATACATTTAATTTATATCACACACACACCTGTTAGATTTTATGTATTTGATGAATAATTCATTTCTTTAATTTTATCGTTATATGAACTTGCATGTGAAGTTCATAAGTTATATTTATTAAGTTTAAATTAATAGGGGTTGAATAAAAATACTTATTCAAGAGAATAGCGCTTGTGAAAAGGCTTGAAAAGTACTAAATGAATTTATGAGATGTATCAATTTTGTGGGGTATTTTGTGAGTCTTTCCAGATTTATATTCCCATACCAATATTACTTATATTATATTACATATGTTTTATTTTAAGCAAGATAAGTTAGTACATTAGTTGTCCTGATTAGTGTAACATTTTATTATGCAAGAACCCACATTTGCTAAAGTGTTAGTGTATTCTGAATGATCAGAATAACTGAGGAGGATGATTTTGCACTTTAATATGAGGTAAATAGTAATGTTGTTTTTTAATGTTGAAAGGCATTAATCTGTGCTGGTGGTTAATCCGCAGATTATTTAATTGCCATTTTTTGTATTTTATACTCATTCCAGCGCTGGTGGTTAATCCGCGGAATTGTGTAATTATACGTATTACTTTATGGTGGTGTATAAATCCACAAAGCTTTTAGTGTTATTTAATTCCTATGTGTAGATGAACGCATCCACAGGAATAGGTTTTACTTCATAGATATAAGTTGGGCAAAGTAATTAGTTAATCTGCTAAATCATCTTCTTCCATTTGTAAGGATAGTTCATAAGTTAGATCGTCAAATTGTAGCAGGACATTCTATTCAAGTTACTTCATAATAATTAACTGTCGGTTAATTATTATTTACCTGAGTGTAAGTTTAAATTTTCATTTTATTTAATGATTACATTATAGCTAAATCCTACAGATATAATATTATTTATTATATTATTATAATTTTACAGTATGGATTTATTGAATCTGGAAATGACGTTAAATATTTCATGAGTTGATGTTGAATTTAGTATAATTTGCTCAGGATTCATTATATCAAATTGAAATAAGGTATGATTAGGTTTTTAAAGTCATACCTCTGATATGTTATTGAAGAAAGTCAATGGAATTATAATTTATTTATTTTATTTGTTTATTTATGTCTTTAATTATAACATTAGAATTAATTACTTATTATTCATAAATTTGTAAATAAACGTTGATTTATAATTAAACTTACTGTGCCGTTGCTATGTGTCATTCTTAAAATCAGAAATCATAAACCTTGGATAGAGCATACATTGAAGTACATACTATCGTCAACATGATATAAGAGTTTAGTGATATTTTGAGAAAACATTTGGATGCTTTTCGTCTATGGTAGTTTATGATGTGTAAGGTACAATAAAATCCCATTTACCTTTTCCATCATTTTGGCTTTGCGTAGTTGATCTAGTATACAATACAAATTGATTATTAAACCTGTAAACAGATTTACCAAATAATGATATGATTGAATATATCTACTTAACATTTTAAATTGTCATTTGTCAGTATAAAAAGAGTCTCAGTGATATAGTAAACTATAAAAAAAAGAACCCAAGTATTTATGTTTATTTATTGCAAAGCTTTACCTGGACTAGCATTTGTATAAAAAATCATATAGATGGTTTAAAATTTCATAATATTATGTATTTCCACAAATTATGCCATCTTGTACATGGTCGGCCATCGGGTCTCGTACAATAAAAATCGCAAATTAAGGTTTGTAACATAATAACATTACACTTATAATTTGTTTACTGTATTTTATCATACTACTATGATAGGTCATCGCAGTACACCCTGGCTGCGATCAAATTAAATCATAAAAGTTTATGTTAGATCATTAGTTTGGTCTGTGGTAAGTTGCTCTAGATGTTGGTTGTGGTCCTTGGTGCATAAAATAGATAGCATAATATGCTTTTGGATACAGCTCTTAATAGCTGACAATGTGTAGCGGGAAGTGATCAGTGATCGAGGTTACGATTCTCAGTGCACTGATGTTTTGGTGATATTATGTAGTTGACCACACTTTAGAGGGTTACAATATATATATATAGTGCCATTACAATTTAGTCATTAGCTAAATTTGTAGTAATGTGCATGAAGGAAAATGTGGAACAAAAATCATCATCACATTTATATATAGTAAAGGAAGCTGTAGGGCACCCAAGTTTAAACCCTACCAGATCAAGTTCTGAAAGCATAAGACAGAAAGAGAGTGAGGCAACAGTTATGTTCTTTATTTGTTTGTGTGTTGATTAAAAACTCAAAAAAAGTAGTACACACAGTTACTTATTCAATATTTAAATTTTTTTTTGTTAAAAAAGTGAAATAATAACACATATATAAGCAGTGTGTGTGTGTAAGCTATTTAATTATCATTGCATATTTCAAGTATCAAAGCTAACCTACATTTTCTAAATTCTAATATTTTATTCTATTTCTATTTTTGTTTTTTTATGATTATAATTTGGGGTCTAAAAGTTGTAGTTTGGAGTTTGAAAGTTAAGGATTTAATTTTAGATATTAAAATTATAATTTCTAAAAGCATTCAGATTATTTTCTAGGCCAGTTTATAAATGATTTGAATAATAACAGTGTGTGCTTGGATATATTACATACATAAATCTACATTTTTTTATTTATTACATATTGAAAAAAAAAAGAAGAGTTAAAACTGTTAAATTATTTGCTTCACAATTTTGTGTTAAGGGAAAAAGATTACTTAAGTTTGGTGAGAACTTTAATTTTAAGGTTGTCTCATCTTAGATCAAAGAGAAGAGATAGAATATTATAGGAATACGATTTTACCAGCAGAGTGAGAAGGGAAACATTTAAGATAATTTTACTTGAAAAACAAATTAAGCTTTCCAAAAATCATGTAAGTGCAAGTTTCTTATATTGTTTGTTACTGATTACTCTAACTAAAAAATAAAGTATAAAACCTGTCTGGAAAGTCAGCTGAAGAGAGATTTTGGAATATTAAAACTAAGGAATACAAGCATTTTAATTCTGCCAGATATATTTTTTTAAATCATTTTTTTTTTAATATAAAGTTTTTTTAAGATGAAAAATATAAGGATGATGGGCTAAAAAAAATATAAATCTCATCTGGGGAAAGTCACTAATTCATTCCAGAGCTAGCATATCATATATATAAGAACGAAAAAAATAATAAAAATGTCTTGTCTGAAATGAAATTAAAATATTCTACATCTGATGACTGATTGAAAAAAATGCGATATTTTAAGTAAAAAAGAAACATTTACTGCATTTGAAAGCTGAAGGACAATGATTAATCGACTGATAAGTATTAAATCATCTAGTACAAATTGAAACATCTAGTACAATTATTCCAGTGACTGAATTTAAACCCAGTAAGAAAATTGTGAGTGAGAGAACAACTGATACACTCTAATGGAAGAAATATGCTTAAGAAGAAGGGAAGAAAAAGTTTCAATGGCAAATAATATCACCATCACCATTAAATAATTACAAGCCTCAAGAAAAAGAAACCTTTCAGCAAACTGCAGAAATTGATTGCTGCAAAAGTATGAACATTAAACAAGCTAAGTTTGAACCTGTGGGATTGGTAATATAAATTTTCATTATCTATTTTTTTTTATGATCTCAAAGACCATCCATAACATTTTAGAGATGAAGTTTTCTATTTTTTAAAACATCCATAATCAATTGAAAACAAAATTTTCTTCAATAAGAATAGTTATAACCTTGAATAATAATTTTATGTATGTTAAAACTATTATACCCAGCTTATTAATGAAGTTTATTTTCTAAAGGGTATTATTCTATACCAATCTAAAATTATGAAATGTTTGTTGATATGTAAATATTCTTTTGTACTATTATTTTGTTTTTAAATAATGTTTAGTTATAATGGGATAAACACACACATACACAGCAATATAACCATAATTGTTACATGTATATAATTGCGTGTGAGTGGAAGAATAATAGATATATATAGCATTAAAAATATTAGATTATTTTTGTTTTGGTATAAAAAATAGCGATCTCCAAGCTTAGTGGGAAGGGGGAGAAGCAATTTAAAAACTTGTTCTGGAAATCTTCTTCTTTCAATTCTACTAATATTTTCTCTTTCAAGATAATTTTATTTGACCTATAAGTGATTACAAAAAAAATAAAAATAAAAAAATAACAAGAAATTATTAGACGAGGTTACAGGGTGGTATATACAAAGAAGAAATGATTCAAAAGTCAGTATGAATATAACCTGTGGATGCAAGGTGAATATTAATCATCTAGTCTATAATGAAATACCTTTGTTAGTAAACCCTGTTTTGGCAAGTTATGGTTGGAGGGTTTTATTAAATCATAATAAGATATTAAATCATAATAAATATTTTCATATAAATTATTTAGGGGTTGGTTGGAGAGGTGCTGTTTAGACCAGTTGTGAATTCCCAGGTTAGTATGGCCAGGTATGGATCGGCCTCTCTCTTGTCTGTTTCTTGGATATTTTTAATTATGCTGAGGAAGCAGTTATTGATTTCGTTAAGTGGTAATTTTTGAAAAATCACCTTGCATCTGGTCAACCAGATGGCAAAGTTTATGTAGGTGGCGAGCCTGATTTCAGAGAAAATGCCTCTATTTAAAACCCCTTCAAGAGATGTTAGATCTGGACCATTATTATCAATGTATTTCTGGAAGTTTTGTCTTAGTCCTTGCCAGACCGGACAAAGGCGAAGGATATGGTCCATATCTTCTGGGCTGGAAAGACAGAGACAACATATGGGATCTATGCGGAAGCCTCTTCTATTAAGAAATATAGCAGTGGAGAGGCTACCAAGGTTAATTTTGAGAAGGAAGTCTGTGTGTTTAGGTGCTAGTTTCAATCTACGGGCTAGTTTGTGCAGTTTGTTTATGTTGATGGGGAGGTAAGTGTGTGCCTTCTAGGTATTTGAGTTGGATAGGTTGAAGGCTTCCCAATAGGTTATTTTTGAATTGAACATGGTCACGGAAGGTACTATGTGCGTAAAAATGTATGAGATCTGCATTTGAAGCCAGATGGGAGTGAACCTCTGAGGGGGCAGTCTATCAGTGGGAAGCACTTGCTCTTTGGGAAGTGGACATTGGAAGGTCCTGCAATCAGAATAAAGTTTATGGATCATATTGTAAGTTCTCTGTATTGCGAATACCTTTATTGAATGCAGTCCCAGTCCATTCATGTCTCTTGGCTTTTGAAGGGTGTGCAGACTGATAAATGATCTGCTCTCACCTCTACAGAGTTGCAGACAATGGGATTCTACTTTTTTAATGAAAGCTTCTGTTGGTTTAAAACCCGCAAGATAATATATAATCTTGGGGAGTATGAGGGAGTTTAAGAGTGAAACCTTTCCAAATGTAGATATATATATTCTTGAGAGGCATGTTATGATGATGTCTATTTTGTTTAGTAGTCTTTGTTGTGTTTCCATCCTCATTGCTGTAGGGGATAGTGACATATTGAATCCCAAGAAAGGCTGAGGCATAGCTTGTAATGAACCTGTTATCCTGTTAGCTGTTTTGATATTCCAAATTGCCGATTTGTTCCTGTTAACGGTAAGCCCATGCGTCTGAGCATAGTTAGTGCTGTAATAGGCTTTCAAGAATGTTTATTTCTTCATGTGATTTAAGAAACACCACTACATCATCCATGTAGGAGATGTGGGAGATGTTTTCATTAAGAAGAGGGATGGAGATCCCAGGCAGTGCATCCTCAATGCTCAAAAGCAAGGGATTTATATAGATCATGAAGAGGAGAGCACTTAATGGGGAGCCCTGGGGAATAGAGATGCAGGGTTTGAATCCAGGGGAAATTCTCCCATTTAGAGAAAAAAAAATCTCTCGATTTGCTAGGAGATTCTCCATGATCTGAATGTATGCCAAAGGAACATGAAGAGCCTCTAGTTCACCAAGTAGTACATCTATTCGGACAGAGTCAAAAGCCCCAGCAAAGTCTAGTTGGACTGCGACTGGCCGGGATTGTTTTGTTCTACAGATATGATCAACGAGGAGTTGAAATCGGCTTACAGCATCACCAGTCGCTGAACCCCTCTTAGCATATTGATGCCTGGAAAGTTTTGATATGATTTTCTCTTGAATTTTATCTTTTATAATGCTTTCGATAATTTTGATTAGGAGAGGAACCATGGATATTGGCCTAATGTTATTTAAGTCTACAGGTAAATCTTTCTTTTTTATGAAAGGGACCACTGATATAGGATAGATCCCTGGAAGATGTAGGCTATCAGTGGCTAAGAGATCAATGATTCCCCTTGTAACATGTATGGTAAATTTTTCCAAGTGTAACAGAAGAAATCTAGGAATTCCGTGCATGCCGGGATGAGTGTGTTCAGGCAGGCTTTTAATTTTGGAGATGATATCAGCTTCGGTAATGCTGTGAGAGTTATTTGAGTCTTTCACATATTTGTGTCGTCTGGCAACAGTTCCAATGGGCTGCAGTTTGGTGGAATAATAATCCCTAATTTTGTTAAACATACTGATGCCAGAGTAAGTAATACCATCAAGGCACAAAGAGGAGGGTGTGTGATTTCTTTTTCCTGACCCGAGGGCCCATCTGATATAACCTGGAGTCCAACAATCTTGTTGTTCCAGATAATTGCGTGCTCGCTTAATACGAATATATTCCACAAGAGTCATTCTGGTTTGTTTATATGTATGTTTTAGGAGTAGAATTTGTGGGATGTTGTGTTCTGTAACTTGGATGCTTTTCAGTTCAGATGTAGTCCGATCAAGTTCTGAGAGTAATCTTAATGGCCCTTTCTGGTATCTATTGTATTGGTTAATAAACTTTTGTGTTGTGGTTATAAATGTATTCCATCCTTGTAATGCTGGTAGATTCCATATCTTCTGTTCTTGAAAGGTGATGTATATATCTGAGATTAATTGGGGGGGCACATTGTGCCTGTTGAGTAATCTCATCATCCAGGGGAGGTTGGTTGATGTATGAAGTTGTGGTTGCAATTTGATGGTAGCTTGAACAGTGAGATGATCTGAAAAGGCAATAGGCCAAAGCTGTGTATCTATGAATGAGATCATTTCAGGAGAGTAGAATATGAGGTCTATGAGCGAGTGAGTACTTCTGGTATAGAAAGAGAAGGCTCCTTCATGAAAGAGTGCTTTCCCACTGTGTATGTTTCTAGCAACCATCTTTAAATATTTTTTCTCAAAATTGTCAAAAGTGTGGTTGAAATCACCAAGCCAGATAACTGGGCTAGGGTCCAATCTAATTGCTATGTTTATATTATGTATAACTTTGTGTACTATTTGTTCATCTTTAACCAGATACACATTGATAAGAGTGAACAGAAAACCCTGGATTTGTATAGTAGGAATAATGCAATTGGTATCTATGTGCAGGATTTTGAAGAAGTCAATAATTGAATTTCCATTGATGATGAGAGCAACCCCAGCGGTAGCTGAGATGGAGAAAGAGTAAATAAAGTAACCAAAGCTCTCAATTGTTTTTATTATCATGGGGTCTGTGTGAAGGTGAAGCTTAGTTTCTGATAAGCAAAGTATATCTGGTTTTTGGAGTTTGAACCAATGTGAGATAGCAAACGCCCTGTCTTTGGAGTTAAGCCTCCTGCATTGAGTGACGTTATTGTGAATGACATTTTGAAGTAGGTTGCTTGGTTTCTTGTTCATTAGCTAGAATACTTGCAGTGAGCTGGTAGTCTTTTTGTGTTAGGCAGACTTCAGGATCAGTTGATGGGATCCATAATGTTAAATCTTGGGGGGCTATTTGCCCAGAGGTATTAGCTTCAGGTTGGGTATGATATGAGTTTGATGTATTGTCATTATCTGATTTTAGGGATTCATCTTTCCATTTTTTATAGTTGGGACTGGCATTGCACTGTATGTCATCAGAGGTTGAGGTGGTCTCATTTGAATCGATATTTCCGCTATTGTTATTGTTGTGAACAAAGGTGGTGGATTGTGTGTTTCTGTTGCGGCGCTTTTTCCTTTTGCGTGGTGTGGTGAAGGGTTTAGGGACATGGTCAGGCCCAGACTCTGTGAGGGTTGCAGTTTCTTCTTGCCTAGTTTCAGCATCCGTTTCTTTTTGCTCAAAGTCAGAACAAGTGTCTGTTGAAGAGAAATAAGTTTTGCTTGTCTTCTTTTGATGTGTTTGGTGGCATCCCTGTGGGTTGGTTTCTTGGCATTGGTTTTGATCTTTTATGTTGTTTTGATGAGAATCATTTGTTGACTGATTATATGTTTTCAGCTTGATAGAAGTCTCATGCTCTAAATTTATATCTTGATTATGTTCTATTTCGGGTTTTGTCTGTTGCATGTTTTGCTGTTCTTGTATATGCTCTTCTTTTGAACCACACTGATGTGACCGACCCGCAAAGGTACCGCAAAAGGTGCATTGTCTGGATGGGCAGTTGCGCAGTAGGTGTCCCGTCTTCCTGCATTCGAAACATTGCGATTCTACTCCCCAGAATGAGATGAAAAGAGGCACTCTTCCAATATGGATTGTGGGGGGGGATATCTAATGGCACTATGGCACTATTCCTTTTTTTAATGTAATTCGAAAGAGTGCTATGTTTTGCGGAACTTCTTCTTGTATTCCAGGTGACTTGCCCATAAGGCATTAGAAGGTTTTGTAAGTCAGAAATATTGAATCCCAAACCACAATTTTTTACCCTGCCACTTATTGAAGTGTCACAGACTATGTTTGGATTGATGGTAATTAGGTATCTCTTATCAAGTATCCTATATTTGTTTTTAAAAGCTTGTTTTGCCATGATGTTTGTAAACTGGAGGATTATATAACGAGGGTTGGGGTGATATGATACCCTTTGAATCACTTTCCAGAGATCTTGGGCTTTTAGCAGGTCGAAGAGTTTACTGGTTGGAAAAGGGAATAATCTTAGTAAGTGGTCTGTAGTGGACAGAATGAGTGAGGCTTCATCATTGAAGATAGCGAAAGATTTTAGTAATCCTTGTGGCATGGCTTCATTGAATTTGGTAACTGTTTCAGTATAAAGCTGATGATTATTGAGTTGGTCATGAGAACTGTTTGATGGCTCATGTATAAACATTCCTGTGTCTGATGCCTCATCCAACTCCCCCATCAACTCAATCAATTGTTGTGTGGCTTCATTATTGTCTTGCGGATTATTTGAATTGTGTTTTATGTTTCCTGTTACTGATTTGTCATTATTGTTTGATTTTACAATGTTTGCATAAGTGTTGGCTGTTATATTATCTTTTTGTGTATAATCTGGTTTAGTTATATATCTTTGTGATTGCTTAAATTGTTCATTTGTTGTTTTATTGGAATCGTGATTATCATCTTGATGTTTGAAATATCCAATGTTTTGCTTTATTTCAGAGGAAGAGCTGATGTCTGTAGACTCTTCACTATTAGTGTGATCTGGGTTTTTGTTTTGTTTTCAGGCACAAGCGTTGATGTGAAACTGGGTTTATAATTTTTTCTCTTGCTCGCGGAAAGATTAATTTGCTTGATAGAACTCTTCATGGTATTGTATTCTCAGAGGAAGAGCTGATGTCTGTAGACTCTTCACTATTAGTGTGATCTGGGTTTTTTGTTTTGTTTTCAGGCACAAGTGTTGATGTGAAACTGGGTTCATAATTTTTTCTCTTGTTCGCGGAAAGATTAATTTTCTTGATAGAACTCTTCATGGTATTGTATTCTATAACATTCGCATGGTTGACGTTAACTGATCGCGTTGTTCTAATTTGAGTTGCTTTTTGCATATTTTCGCCGCTGCAGATTTTATGTTTGGCTAAAAAAATTTTTTGTTTTTCCATTTAAAGTTGATTTTACAATGTGGTGAGGAGTTAATTCTCCATCAGAAGGGTCTTGTAAAGGGTTTCCTTCTGTTTTAAATGTCTTCTCTTTGGTATGAGGAAACTTATCCTTGTCGTTTTCCCTTCGTGTTTGTTTGCCAAGTTTTAACGTTTTATCGTTCAATGCGCTGGTGTTTATTTTAGAAACACAACAATTTGCTTTTGATAAATTATCTGATTTGTTTTGCTTTGTTATTGGGAAATTTAAATGTTTATATATTTTTTTCCCCTGACTATCCACTATGGATTTTTGAAGTAATTCACCCCCCTCTTCCATGTTAGTTGTTGAAGGCTTGGAGCCTTGTAGGCCAGCCATGAACATTAGGAGATGACGTTATTCAACTCAATCAAGGTGGGATCTAAATCAAGCTTAATGTGAACGTAAATTTTTTAAAAAACAAATGTAGAAGTGCGGATTAATAAAATTAGTACTTACAGTCTGTTTAAAATCATTTTGAGGTGAAATTCCAGATTAAAAGTGAATATTTTATTGTTTCAAAGGTGATATGATTTGAGCAACGACTGGTCCGTTGAGCCGCTAGAGGTCAGTTTATAATCATTCTACTTTACATGTTAGATATAAAAGTATGTGTGCCAAAAAAGTGTTTATTTTTTATTATGAAATATTTTTCTTCTGGATGGAAAATTTTAACAAATTGATATCCAATTTTATATACATTATATCTTTGACAGGAAAGAGGGAAGAACTTAAAATTAATCTCATGATTGCCAAATAATCAATTATTGTTATTATTATTATCATATAAATTTTAATTTTATCTTTAAATTGTTTGTATATGTTGGTAATATATTAATAAATGTTAAATTGTTTTATTGAATGAGGCATATATATTTCATTGAGAGTATTCTTTATTAGTTGTGATCATTCATCATCAATGGTTAATATTAATTATTTAAGATTTAATTAGATATATTAAGATTAAACAATAGTTATGAATTACTTTAAAAATTAAGTTTTATGATTAGGCTTAGTCCTAAAGCTGTGGTTGGAACTATTATCATTGTCATCATCATCATCATCACATTTTAATTAATGAGCTAGGTAAATGTTTAAAGGCCATAGATAAATAAGTGATTTCATAGTATTTAGTTGACATTCATGAATAATTATAATGACCACCATTCCATCATCTACATCATGCTAGGGTGTGTGAATTGCCATCCTAAATTAATAATATAATCTGAGCTAGTAAAACTTAAAAATATTGAAACGCATTTATTATGTTAAGTTCTAAGAGATGATTTCTGTATGATGAATTTTTTATATACTCCACTTTAGTTTAAGGATGTTTTATGTTTACCTAAAGGTTAGTGCATACCATGATATGGGTCTAAAAGCAAAATCCTCCATTTTTGTTTGAAATAAAGCACCAAAAAGGGATTCAAACCCAGTACATGTGAAAAAGTTATAAGATATAACTGTGTCTAGGTTCAGATAATCTAGTGGTGCCCTGCTAGACCATATTCACTTGTTATTTATTTAAATATGCACTGGACATCAAACCAAGAGATGGCAGTGGGTAAAATCTACTGTTGGATTTATTGAGAAGATATTTTATTGAGTTACCAGTGTACTCACCCACTTGATGTTATTTTCTGAGTTATAATAGTTTGTCTTTAATAATTTGTTTATGGTTTCTACTTGTTTATTGATGATACAATGGCTGCCTAACTAGGGTTTGAAATAGGCCAGACACCTTAAATGACTATTCTCCAAGCATTATTGTTTCTAATTATAGATCTTATGATATCTTTAGAAATCTTAAGTAGAAATTGATGAATAAAGCCACCGATATTTTTATTGACAATTAATATTTACTTGAGTATTGAAAGTAATAAATTTCAATGACTATTATAGTTACAACTTATCAGTCTCCCTTAATTTGTTCCTACTCATCATTTTGATTGCTATTGAATCATATTTTAAGTTACCTTAATATGATTGATAACTCAGTCTGATCTTTTGTTTAATAGCCACTACTCAGGTATTATTATAATTCTTCTCATACCTTTATTAAGTTACAATGCATTTTGATTCATAGCTTATACTCAGCAGATGGTAATATTTTATAAAATACAATTCTTTGCTTTTTGATATCAAATTTAAGTTATAATTTTTTTTTGTTTATTAAGTTATAATATTTGGATTTTTGATATTTTAATAAATTTGGATCGTTTGATCTCATTGATTTATGTTACAATATATATATATATATGTGTGTGTGTGTGTGTGTGATTCTTTTTTGATATCATCTGATTTCCTAATCTACTATATATAAAATTTTATTTTAGTAAAAAAATAAGGCATTCACAATATTAAATAAAGATTTATTTATAAAATAAATACAAAAGCATATATTTTTCTTTTGTAAAAAGGGGAGGGTATTCTCAGAGCTTGTTAAGAGCTTATTTTGAAGCTCTATATATAAAATTTGTAAATACAAGTGTATTAAATTAGGTCATGTGACATCTGACTTGGATTTTTTTGTTGTTGTTGTTATTAAGGCTTTGGTGATTTTATAATACTAAAGCTATTAATATATGGTGTATCTAAACTTATTTCAGTCCAATATGGTTATTTAAGTTAGAAAGCTGGACTGAAAGACATATGGATGTCTGAAAACTTCAGATTTTCTACTTAATAGTTATACATTAGATAAAGTTCTGGGCTTGTCCTGGTATCTTAATCTAATTTTTGAATGTCCTAGTACCTCACTGATGATGCCAGTAGCAGAAAACGGTCTGGGGTTGAGGATATTCTCAAAGCTTGTTAAGTGCTTATTTTGTGAGCTCTATATATAACTTTTCTCATTAATATGAAAACTTAATAAAGTTCAATCAATTAATAAATCACAATAACAGATTGAACATTAGTGAAATAGTCTATATTTTTTATTCCAAAGATAGACTTAAAAAAATAAATAGAAGTAGAATGTGATAACTAAAGCATACATTTTAATGAACTTTTATTTTAGAAGTATATTATATTATCTAAAAACACAAAATAGAAAAAAAATTCAATTAATAGCAAAATATTGTGATCTTTACTTTTTTGTTTAATACTGTAACACATGAGAAATGAAGCAGTCAATCTTAGCTTAAGATTGAGCTTCATAGTTCCATCTACTAACCTGTATTGAAACCCTTTCCCATCCCGCTCCTTTTGTCGTGTGTGCATGCTTAAATTATAAAATGTTAACATTTTTTTTAAATTTTATAAATTCTTTTTATTAATTATTAGTTTTTTTATTAAAGTATTTTAGGTGTGGCTCAGATGTATATATAGGAGCAAAATACTAACATAATATTGATTTTTTGCCATTTATAATGGTCTGGAGTGAAGTCAAATATCCAGGCTTACCGTATCTGCCATACAGGGTGCCACTAGATCATTTGAACCTAGAATATAGAATCAATTAAAGTTAAAAATGGTGTGGGACTAAAGCAAGGATGCCCTAAGTCACCTATTTTGTTTGTGTTATATTTGAGTGAAATGGAAAGAGCAATAGAAAAATTAGGAAGAGGGATAGAGATACCGTTAATAGGTAGTAAGGGAGTATATATTTTGTCAGGTTTTTTTTTTTGCAGATAATATATTTTTGTGTGCAGAAAAAAGAGAAGATATGGAAGTTATGTTGAGGACATGTGCAAGGGTGGGTAAAGAGATGGGTATTAAATTTAGTGAAGAAAAATCAAATATAATGATGGTTAATACTGAGGAAAGAGATGTAGAAATTTTATTGGGAGATATTAAGTTAAGTGTGGTGAATAGATATAGTTATTTGGGAATTATTTTAAGTAATCAGAAAAATTATTTGGATGAATGGGAGAAAAAATTGATAAATGAAGCAAAGAAAAGAAAGGGATTGATAAAGAAATTAACAGTATTTTCATATAATAAATATGATGTAGCTAGAATTATATGGAAAGGAGTTGCAGTAGCAGGGTTAACATATGGTAATGATGCATTATATGTTAGTAAAAATATATTAGATTATTTAGAAAAAGCTCAAAGGGAAGTAGGAAGACATTCATTGGATGCAGAAGTATGGACAGCAAGGGAGGCAATTCAAGGAGAAATGGGATGGTCAAGTTTTCACATGAGAGATGCAAAAAGTAAAATGAAAATGTTTGGTAGATTGCAGTTTATGGATAATAAAAGAATAGCTAAAATAGTATTCAATTGGGTTATGAGTAAAGGGTAGGTAACAAGGTGGGTGAGAAAGGTAATGCGGTATGCAAAAGATTTGGATAAAGAATTTATATCAGTATATTTGTACAAAAGATGGGATGATTGTGCTAAGAGAATTATTGAGTGTTATAGTAGTAAGGAATGGGATAAAAAAATAAATTTATTAATAAAGATAGGGAGTTAGAGAGATGGAGAAATAGTATGGAGAGTAAAAAGAGTTTAAATATATATAGAAATACACAGAATATTAGGTGTGAGTTAATATATGATAATAGTAAGGAAAGTAGTTTATTGTTTAAGGCTCGAACGGGATCTTTAGCTACAAAAGAATATACATGTAAATGGAAAAATATACGTGATTTATTTTGTAAATTATATAAGGAAGGAATTGAAAATATTAGACATTTGTTAATTGAATGTAAATGTTTGAAAACAGAAAGGGTACATATAATGAAGTTGTGGAAAAATAAATATGAAAAGAGTGATTATACAGAAAGTGAATTATTGGTTTTTATGCTGGGTTTGGGAAAAGATAAGGGGGATTTAGATATAAAGGTTATAGAGTTGACAAAAGTTATGTTGTGGAAATGGGATAGAGCAGATTATGGGTAAATTTAGAGTGGGAAATGTAAAAGAAAGTGGCTAACAGGTTTATCTGGGCATAATTGCTGAGATATTCTTGACTTCGTTTAAGGAGAAGCCATAATACATCACATACATACATACATCACATAGAAAATTTATAAAGTAGACAGATATGTGCTGTTAAGATCATGACCACAGCCCTAGTCACTAGCTCAAGTAGACGCAGAAACTTAATATATTTATTAAAATATATTTTTAATAAAGAATAATAAAAGCAATCACTGTCAGTATTAATAACACAAAAAGATTTTATTCACACACACACACACACACACACATATATATATATATATATATATATATATATATATATATATATATAAGTGATGACACACAAACTTGAAAAATAATTATATAAAAAAAATTGTGTTTGTTTCATTATTATTTACTATTATTTTTATTTGTTTTAACTTTTATTTTTAATCTTAGAAATGTTGAATATAGATGAGCTACCCTGATGACACACTTAAAAGACTTACAAACATTTGATTCCAAGCTAAAAGTCTGCAGCCACACCAACGCTCACTTCCAGATATATATCAGCAACCAATGCAATGTGAACATGTTAGCATAGAATCACACTGACAGGAATGTGCATCTGAACAGCGTGATATTATTGGAGAAAACATGACCTTCATCCTGTACAGGAAATGTACGTCTGTCTGATGAAGGAATCATGCATGTAATATAATAAAAAGAATAACACTTTGTAAGGATGGGAGAGTGGTCTATCTTGCCATGCTTATCTTCCCAATCCATAGAGCTGGAATGGGTCAATGGTGCAGGAAATACATCTGCGTCCATTTCACACCTCTTTGGGGTCATGCATTCAGTTGGACTCATTACCCTAGGTGCTAACATACTTCACATTATATTGATATAAACATCCATATATCTCTCCACCAGCATTGACACAACTACGAAACAAATAGTCCGAAATCAAAACCCTTTAAAACTAACATATATTTAAACAAGTCTAGTAGCCATCTACACTCAACTAACATTTAAATCATTTTATTAATTTAATTCTAAAAAAAAATCTTTAGTTTAAGGTTTTAAAATCATTTTAAAATGACACATTATATTTAACTTATTTTTTTACTACAAATATTATTTAACCTACTTTTCTTTTAAATTCAATAATGCACAAATAACAATATGTGTTTCTACTTTTAAATTTAAGTTTGCAATCGCAAACCCCTACCCTATTACAAACAGATCTTATTAAGCATGAATAAAAAAAAACAATATATATTTTAGGAGATTACGTTTTAACTTTAGATCAGAGTTTAAAATTGCACACTTTATAAAAATAATAAAGTTCTGGTTTGATTTAGAAAGAAAGTCTAAAATTCATATTTAAATAAAATTAAAGTTCAGAGATTTTAAATTGAAGAGTTTATATTTCATATTTATAACTTATACTTTCCTTTCTCCATGTTCGTTCCTTTGCGATGAAGATCTGAGTTTATGCAAGAGCCATTTCTTGTGGACGATGATGATTTTATGAAGATTTCCAAAGACATTACTAGTGGATCGATGAGGGGATCCATGGAGATGAAAGCTGCCTCTGGCCAGCCAAACTGGAGGAAGCATGATGAAGCAGATTACATTCTTGGTGGCAGCAACAATAGCTTTTTTTTTAATTTTCTTACTTTTAGCAAAGACAAAGGAATTCAAATTTTTAATTTTTCTAATCTTGAACTAACTATTTCTTTTGGATTTTTCTTTTTATACTTCTCAAGCATTTTATCTCTGGAATGTATGTATGTATGTATCCATCAAACATATTCCATATCTCTATTTCATTGGTTCCTTGAGTTTGTGGCCAAGTAGATTTTGGGTTTGTGGCTATGTGGATTTTTCCATTGAGGTCTGTGTCTCTACCTCTGGGTGGGAATCATCAACTCATCTCTTTTGTAATCATCTTTTCAATGGTCATTTTGCCCCAAGGATCTGTTTGTAATTTTTATTTTTAAGATTAAAAACTCTTGTTATTTTTAAAATTAAATGGTTTTTATTATATTTTATTTAAACTATAGAAACTTTGCTTCAATTCTACAATTTTTTTAAAGCTTATCTTATTTTAATATTTAAATCAAACATATTAATAAATTAATAATTCGTTATTTGTGCATTTTGAACATTTGTGCTTTTAATTCAGTATTAGATATTTACAAAAACATTAAGTATTAGAATTTAAATGTAACGCATATATATATATCCCGTTACAATACTATAGTATAAAGAACAAGTTTAAAATATGAACCATTTAAAATTAAAAAAAAACATAAATAAAAATTGAATATAATTTAAAAAATTGTTTCAAAAAAATTACTTTTTCAATAACTATTTTTTTAAGCACAAGTATTTGCTAATAAATCACATTATACACTATCTGATGTATGCGTCAAACAAATGAGAAATTTAGACAGATTACATGAGTTAAAATATTAGTTTAATTTCCAGAAAAATTCAATTACATACGTAATAGTTCAATACATCGGTAAAGCATTACTGCATATGAATATATAATATTGAACTTCCACAACTGAGTTTACATGCATGGCTTTTATGTGCATCATTTTTTTAATATATATTCTAGAATGTATAAAAGTTGAGTGTGTAACTAAATTATAAAGCAATGTACTACTACTACTACTACTACTACTACTACTACTACTACTACTACTACTACTACTACTACTACTACTACTACTACTACTACTACTACTACTACTACTACTACTACTACTACTACTACTACTACTACTACTACTACTACTACTACTACTACTACTACTACTACTACTACTACTACTACTACTACTACTACTACTACTACTACTACTACTACTACTACTACTACTACTACTACTACTACTACTACTACTACTACTACTACTACTACCACTACTACTACTACTACTACTACTACTACTACTACTACTACTACTACTACTACTACTACTACTACTACTACTACTACTACTACTACTACTACTACTACTACTACTACTACTACTACTACTACTACTACTACTACTACTACTACTACTACTACTACTACTACTACTACTACTACTACTACTACTACTACTACTACTACTACCACTACCACTACCACTACTACCACTAGTACTACTACTACCACTACCACCACCACCACTACTACCACTACACTACTACCACCACTACTACTACTACTACTACTACTACCACTACTACTACTACCACCACTACCACTACTACTACTACTACTACTACTACTACTACTACTACTACTACTACTACTACTACTACTACTACTACTACTACTACTACTACTACTACTACTACTACTACTACTACTACTACTACTACTACTACTACTACTACTACTACTACTACTACTACTACTACTACTACTACTACTACTACTACTACTACTACTACTACTACTACTACTACTACTACTACTACTACTACTACTACTACTACTACTACTACTACTACTACTACTACTACTACTACTACCACTACTACTACTACTACTACTACTACTACTACTACTACTACTACTACTACTACTACTACTACTACTACTACTACTACTACTACTACTACTACTACTACTACTACTACTACTACTACTACTACTACTACTACTACTACTACTACTACTACTACTACTACTACTACTACTACTACTACTACTACTACTACTACTACTACTACTACTACTACTACTACTACTACTACTACTACTACTACTACTACTACTACTACTACTACTACTACTACTACTACTACTAGTTTTAAAAATTATTTTATTAGCATGAATTTTGTTACAATTATGTTACAATTACTATTGGCAGTACATGTGTAGACTTGAAAAAGGTTGAAGTTCCATTTAGAGTTCTATAGGGAATAATGTTCAGTAATAGACACTAAAGTCCTGATGTGGCAGGAATTTGTACAGTTCTGAGGCTGACTGGTGAAAACATGAGTTCATTTTTCTTGAGTTATTAATTATTTCTGTCCTTGTGATTTTTAGAGGTATCTGGGAATTTAATTAGGCTCCAGGTGGATGTAACTATATCTATGGGAGCTATTAGATTATCTCTATTTTTAATCTTGGTTAATTTGTCTATAAATAATGATTGGTATTTGCGCGAGGTGGGATTGAAAACAAAATGACACCTGAGGAACCAAAGTGTGAACAGGAGAAAAATTGTTATTCTAATTGTGGTAAAAAAACCTTGGGGAATGTTTTCAATTAATGTTTGAAGGGTGGTTTTTGAATTGCGAGTGATTGTGGAGATTAAGTCTCTATAAGTTTGCAAGGTGGGACAGGTGTGAATGAAATGATTCATGGTTTCATCCTCTCTATGACATAGAGAGCACGTTGGGTCAATGTTGGCAAATTTCATTTTGGTTGCCAGGAATGAATTGGTTGGTAGGGCACTGAGGTTGATTTTAATAATGAAGTCCAGATATTTTGGCTCAAGGTACCAAAACTTAAATTTTGATATAAGTGATTTGTTTGTGACATTGAGTATACTGCTTGTATTTATGAGAGAGTCTACATTGTTGAGAGAATAATGTGCTTCCCAGTAATTAATTTTTGTAAATGATTTAACCTGTAATTTGTTGAACTTAGTATTAATTTTGGCAAGTTGATTTATGAATTTATTTTTTATTGGTGGAGGGGTATCAGTGGGTAGAATTTTAATGAAAGATTGGAAAATAGGAAAATTAGTAGATAGTTTTACTAGAGTGTTATGGGCTTTTTGATAGTAGAAGGTTGTTATTGAGTGCAATGATAGGCCATTGTATTTGGTATGATTTTGTAGGCTATTGATACTAATGGAGGTAGTTTTCTTATTCCAGATTAGCTTCATAGATAAAGAGTTGATTTTTTTTTTAAAACTGTTGGTGAATTTTATGACTGGCGCATAATAATTAATTTTTGGGACTATTAACATGTTGATTAGAGAAATTTTGCTATGAATTGACAGATAAGCTTTCCGATAGTGAATTAATTATTTTTTCTATAGCTGGCAGTAACTGATTCTGTATTGTGCTTCTTGTGGCATTAAGTGAGAGATGAAATGGAATTCCAAGAAAGTTATGTGGTGTGGTTTTGGTTAGAGATGCAATTGGCTGGCCAGTGAAAATGTTCCATATTGCTGTTTTTTCTCTGTTAAATTTGAGTGCATGTGTTAATGTGTAGTTCTCAAGAATAGATTGTAATTTAGGAAGTGACTTTTTAGAAGGCAGGAACACCACTATATCATCCATGTAGGAAAGATGGTTTATTTGTTGTTTCAGGTCCCTTATATATATTCCAGGTATCTTTGCCTCTATTTCAGCAAGTAATGGATTGATATAGGTGATAAAAAGCAGGGAACTCAGAGGGGATCCCTGTGGGATGGATGTGTGGGGTAGGAAGCTTGGAGACATCTTGCCATTGAGCGTAATGTGAATATCTCTATTGTGAAGTAGGTTTGCTAGTATGTACATCAGAGGTATAGGAATGTTGTAGCTACTGATTTCTTCCAGCAGTTTCAGAATTGGAATTGAATCAAATGCTGCTTCAATGTCAAGCTGAATCACCACTGGCCCAATTTTTTTGGTTAGTCTGACTTCATCTATTATTGTCTTAAACAGGACAAGTGCTTCCGGTATGGAGCTGCCTTTTTTAGCAAACTGGTATGTAGAAATTTTTGGTAGAATTAAAGGCTGAATTTTGTCTTTGACTATGGATTCAATAATTTTTATAATAAGAGGGGACATGGATATTGGTCTGAGGTTGGTTAGTGGAGAAGGGTGAATGGGCTTTTTGAGGAAGGGGACTAGCGATACCGGGTAGAGCTGCTCAATTGAGTGGATCTGGTTAGAGAGATAGGTAATCATATTTAATATTATTGGTGTTGTGAAGTAGTTCAGATGATGAAGTATAAATTTGGGGATGGCATGTACTCCGGGGTGAGAGTTATTTGGATATGCTTGGATTTTTGTAGCTATGTCTTTTCTGGATATGTTATGATGATCTGTTGTGATGCCAAAGTGGAATGGAAACAAGCAAGGTGGTGATGTTTTCTGAAATCGGTCTTTGAAATGGTTATAAATTTGTAATGTCATATTTTCCCCTGTTAAGGTTTTTCAGTTTGAAAGTATAGAGGATGGAGTGAGCTTTTTTGAACTGTAGCCAAGGGCCCAGCGAATGTAACCTTTTGACCAATTATGTGTGTTTTTTAGAAAGAGTTTGGCTTTTTTTATTGAAATATATTCTGCTAATGTGATCTGCGTCTGTTTATATTCCTGTTTTAGCAATAAAATTGAGCTAATTGAGGTTGAGTTGCTGGGTGTGCTTTTAAGTTTTAAATGTAGAGTGTCTAATTTTTTCATTAGATAGGTTGGAGATGGATTTCTATTGGTGTAATGTTTAATTGTGGAAGAGATGACATTTATAAATGTGAACCATGCCTCTGTTGGGTTGAGTGACAAAATATTAATTTTATTGAAATATATATATATTTCAGAGATTATTGCCTCTGGAGCACTGGATTTAAGTAACAATCTAGTAGTGTTGTTAAATGAGAGACCTGACTGGAGATGTAGATCTATTTGTAGTTGTATATTGAGTGCCATGTGATCAGAAAAGGAAACTGGACATAATGAAGGTTTTATTATGTAATGTAGATCAGGGGAGTAGAAGAGGAGATCAATCAATGTGGAATGTTTTTGAGTGTAGAATGATATGTCATTGGATGAGAAGAAGCCATCTGCGCTCATGAGTTTTTTATTTATGAGATGTAAATATTTGCGAGTGAAATCAGAATATGACATGTTAAAGTCACCAGTTAATATTGTGGGATGTGGGTTTGTTGCCAAAATAAGGTTTCAGACGTGTGCTCTTCCGATCTGGTGAATAAGTAGTGGTTGGTTATATAAGTACAAGGTGATTATGTTTATTACATAGGCTGAGTTTTGAAAGGTTATTATGCTCATGTGTGGGTTTAGGAAAAGCAGTTTAAATGATTGAAGAGGAGAGTTTCTATGAATAAGAAATCCAACTCCAGCAGCAGATAAGTTTGATAAGGAAAAGTTGCAGTAACCAAATCTATTTAGGTATTTGTCAGGTTTGTAGGTGGAATTGATCGAATATTTGGTCTCCGTAAAAAGCAGTAAGTGAGGATTGAATTGATTAATCCAATTTGCTATGGCGAATAATCTATGTGGTGAGTTGATTCCTCTGACATTGACTGTAGTGATTGATAACACCATTGTAATGTTTAGTGTGTGGGCAGCTGATTATGAATATGTAGATTCTATAGAAGATCCTTAGATATGGGAATCAATGGGTTGGAGCTGACGTCAGCTCTTCCGATCTAGATTGCAATCATCTATGGAAGGCGGTTTATTTTTAACCTTTTTAGTGACTCTGTGATAACCATCCACACCCTCAAGAAATTTCATTTGTTCTGGAGAACCAGAAGAATCAACTGATAAACACTGCCTAGTCCAGTAGCCAGTTTCAGTGCCTTTGTTGTCTGGGATAGGTGATGAGGTGGGTCTTAGCTTTTTTCTGAGTGGAGTTAAACTTTCTTTTTTATCTATGTGGTTAGTAGTGGTTGATTGGGTGTTATGCACTATGATTTTGTCTTCAGTTGAGTTATCAGTGGTGGCTTTTTTTTTCTTTCTTTTGTCATTGTTTTTCTTCTTTCTCTTTGCAATTTTAAAAAGGGAAGAATCTGTTGTGCTATCTTCAGAGTGGTAAGATGAAGAGTCTTCATCCATGCAATCCTCATCTTGATCAGAGTAGTTGGAATTGATTGCTGCTGAGTTATTAATTGTGACAATATTATTATCAGTAGGTGTGTGGGTGGGATGTTCAATTGGTTGTTTAGTAGCTAGGTTGATAGTTGGTTTTGAAGTACTTTGAATTATTTTATTACTGGTTACTTGAGGTGTGGCAGTTACCTGGTTTGATTGTGGAAATGTTGAGCATTGATGATGTTTAGTGAGTTTAAGGCTGCATTTAGGGCAAAGCTTATTAGGGCAATTTTTAATCAAGTGAGATCTTTGCTTACATGAGAAACATTGTGGTGGTGTACCTTTAAATGTGATGATGAGTTGTGCACTCTCACTTTCATGTAGAGTTGGGATATCTGTTGGATTGACATTTTTATATAGACTAATGTTGAAAGTGGCAATGTTAGTATAAACCGGTGCCGCTGCTTTTTTTTCCATAAAATAGTTAAAATTGGAGATTTTTCCGTATTTATTTAATATTAAATGTAAATCCATTTCTGTAAAATCTGGGTAGCAATTTTTAATTTGTCCAAATGCCACTAGGGGGCGATTAATATCAATGAAGCAAATTATTCGGTTACCGAGAAATTTAATGTTATTCTCAAAAATTTCTTTTTGCTTTTTGTTATGAAATTCTAAGCACAAATACCTATTATTAGGAAGGAATAATACTTTATAAATATATGACCACAATTTTTTTTCGGTCAATAATTGATAGAACTCTTCTGTGGGAAATCTACTTAGATCACATTTAGTATTGGTGACGGTAATAATTACGGTTTTGTCGTTCTTATATTTTTTAAGAGATTGGATTAAACTGGTAGGTACGGTTGCGTTAAACTTGGTACAATATTCTTGATAATTTTCCAGCATGATATGGTGAGGTTCACATATATCATCATCTTGTATTTGCTCTTCAAGATCGTTTTCTAGACCGAAAAGTTCCGTGATATTTTTTGATTCTGCTTGCGCACTCTCGCACAATTTTTCTTCGGAATTCCGTACTGCATTCGCGTAAGTGAATTCATTATTTATTTGCGTATTGTCGTTGGTAGTTAAATTGAGTGATTTCCCACGTAAATTACTATCATTTGGGTATACGTTATTAGACGAAGGTTTTTTAGCTTTTGGTAAATGAGGAAAATGATCTGTGTTTCTGTTAAGCCCGTGAATTTCGGTCTCTTTGTCCGACTGATAGCTTAATGAGGTATTAGTATTTTTTATTGCTCCCGCGTAGGTGAAGTTTTTGTTAGTTTGCTTATTGCTTGTATGTGGAGTTAATCCGTTATCCAACGAGCTACTATTAATTATGTTAGTTGTATTTAAATCGTGTTTGTCACTGCTGTGAAGTATGGAAGCATGATTACTATTGGTCAAAGGCCCTCGTATGTTCAGATTCGGCTCAGTGCATTCAGTAACTATGCTGGTAGACTTCGACGAATTTATTGAAGTAATATGACTAGAATATATTTCTTGGTTAGCGTCATTCTGCAAACCAGAATCACTATCTAATTGTAAGATGATATTATTAACTGAATTAGTAGGTTCACTGATTACAGTGGATGTATGAGCATTAACGTTCGTCGATGCCTTATATACCGTAGGTGTTTGTGCAATAACGTTCATCAACGCCATGTTTGCAGAAATAGACGGAGCGTTTTGCTCCATTAAAGAAAAGACAAATAATTAAGGAATTAATACAGGTTTTTCACTTACCAAACTACCAAGAATTTATGGAGTAGGTTTAAAGCAATAACTATGATTGAATATAATCCTATCACTGTTGCTTATTATAACAAAAATCTATGGACTTTGAGAGAGGTTTTGTGCAGAACTAAAGCATGGCCGCCATCTTGGCTATATATACTACTACTACTACTACTACTACTACTACTACTACTACTACTACTACTACTACTACTACTACTACTACTACTACTACTACTACTACTACTACTACTACTACTACTACTACTAATAATAATAATAATAATAATAATAATAATAATAATAATAATAATAATTGTTAATACAAAAGTAAAACTCTCCATACAGTAATGCTGCTCAGTGCAAGCCAGAGTAATCAATGGATGCAGGAAGGTTTGAACATAAAATCCCTATCTAGTGTCTACTCATCCATTTGTGGATTTTATCAGTGAGGAACTTTGGTTCTAAGAGTACTGCATCTAGATTTTAGGATCTAATGCAACCCTACAGTAGCCATTTTTTATCTTTTTAGTTAACTATAAAGCTTTGAATTCAAAATGAAGACATAATAATGTTTTCAATTCATTTTGGTGTCTTTGGTTCTTTAATAACTACAGTCACCATAATCATATTGGGCAGAATTGGTATTAAAGAATGGTGATCGTGTGATGGTTAGTGGTTTTATATTCTAAAAATTAAAATTTTATTATGCTTCTTTATTTTAAAATGAAATTAACTTTATTACAATAATATTGCTATGGAAACCAACTGGAAACTTTGAGATTGTTTGCCTTACACAAACGGAATCACAGTGGCTTTTTTATCATGATATTTAGCGATTAAGCCAATTGCACATGCGCTTTAAAAATAAATTATAAATGAATACTCAATTTTTCCAGATACGAGATATAGTATTTTAGAAAGAATGGAACGAATCACCCATTCTTTCAGACCCAAACGTTTATGTATGGGGCAAATCTTAAGTGTGTGAAAATAAGAGTGTGGCAGTGTTACATGATCACTTTAAATTACATTTGTTATGTTTGAATGATAGCGCTATATAAAATAATATCTCATCACGATAATTATAAGAGGAAAGTCAAAAAAATTGTAATGACTATTTAAGTTGATAATGCAGTTTCTGGGGTAAAATTTCTTAGTCTGATCTTTTTAGTGGTGTGGCTGATTATGAAACTGTGAATAAAGAAATGCCTTAGAAATTAACTTCAATCATGCCAGTCTATTAATTATATCTGAAGATGAAAATATATGACACTTTCTAGAAAAAACTTGCACTCTAATGAGTTATCAAAAGGGAAACATTCTTCTATAAATTAATTTATAAATCTACTTCATTTTGATGCTCTTAATAACAGAAAAAACTATTCTGATTAAATTACTGATGAAACAAACCAAGAGAAGTTAAAATATTAGAAAATTGTTTGCAGACATATATGACCATATATGTACATTCACAAGCTAATGAAGCATGATTGAGGTCATAGAGATATCAATAGGCAATTAAATGAACTTAATATAAACTTTTTTGTTGATGAATTATTATAAATCCACAAAGATTTGTCCTATATGCTCTTCATACAACATTAGATGTAAATATATAATTACATTTTTAAATATGATTCTTATTCTGTTTATTAATTAAAATTATTGTTATTGTTAATAATTTTGTTACTTGTTTATTTCTTATCCAAATTTCAAGCAGATTATTTTAGTTTGTCATTTAATCATATTATTAATGTGGAGAGGATAACGATCAGGTCACATGATTGAATCTGCATAAAAACTTGTTTTGATTTCTTTTTATGTATGTTCAGGCTAATTGTTATCCATGACTATATAAATTAATCATTAAAAATAAAATTCATATAGTCACTTCACAATATACGTGGATACCCCGTTAGATGTTTATAATTGCTCTAGACTAAAACTAATTTGTATATATTGGCATTTATTTATTATTTTGATCAATTATCACTTGTTAAAAGGGTGATTACTGTTATAATATATATATATTCAATTTAGAAAATAATCTCTATATTGCGTGTGTGTTTTATTCATTACTTGATGTTATTTTTGTCATTTTTTCAGTAAAGCTAAATTAAAAGTCTTTAAATAATCCTTTGTAGAAAAAAATCTTATTCAGCAATCCTACCAAAAGACGATCTTACTAGACTAGCCTATTTCAAGATGGTAAGATGGTAAGACTATATAAGCTATTGAACTTAGATTGAAAATATTATCATATTTTCAATTTCATTCTCATAGTTTTGTAGTTAAGTAGAGTTAAAAGGTGGCTGCTGGAGAGTTGCATTAAATCCTAAGATCTAGATGCAGTGCTCTCAGATCCAAGGCTTCTCACTGATGAAGGCCACAAGCCAGAAACTAGTCTGGGGATATTGGATGAATAGGAACTAGATAGGAATTTTATGCACAAGTTTTCTGGCATCCATTGATTACTCTGGTTGGCACAGGGTGGCACTACTGTATAGAGAGAGTTTTGCCTTGTTTAAGATGATAAGAGGTTAGTCACTTTTCCTCTTTTTTTTTTTTACCTATGGCTAAGAATAACTGGATAATGCTTACCAAATAACATACTAGTTAGGCCAATGAAGTCAATTATTGGGGAAAAATTATAAGTCTGCTTATAATTAAAAACAATTCTTTTTGCCCTGCCTAGATTATTGTGATTTTGACAGACAGATGCATTATCTATACTACCATGAAACCTTTCACTATATATCTATATATACATTAGATTTTAAAATTTTTTTTTATCAATGCATCCCTCATTTAGACTCTGCCATATTGACGTTTATCAGCATAGAAAATTAGGTTACCCTCTCCCAATACTAAGTACTTTTGAATCATTTCCCCTGCATCAAAACATAGAATAGTTTAATTATATATATATAATATTATATTTATTTAAACTTAATTTAATATATTGTATTTCTCTGAAGGTGTGTGATGGTGGCGTTCTAGTTGCATTTTTATGTTGGATTATTTCCATCATCTAATATGAGTATTGACTGTCTTTAGAAAAATTTAACTTTGATTTTAAATATTCGAAATACATTCAACTGCTAATAACAGCACATCAAACAGATTAGTATGTGCACAAAGTTTCGAGAGGTATTATTCTCCCCTCTTTTTGCAGGTATTGCTGGCCTGACCAGTGACAGTACTAACATGGAATTCGAACCTGGCCCCTTAGATTCTTGAATACTGAAATTTTAATCTAATACCCTGCTCAGTTGCTTACAGCGTTACCTTAAAATTCAATACTCAAGAATCTAAGAGTCCAGGTTCGAATCCCATGCTAGGACTGTCACTGGTCAGGCCAGCAACACTGAAGAAGAGGGGAGAATAATACCTCTCGAAACATTGTGGATATACTAACCTGTTTGATGTGCTATTACTAATAGTTGAATGTATTTGGAATATTTAAAATAAAAGTTAAATTTTTCTGAAGACATTTAATACTCATATTAGATGATGTAAATAGTCCAATATAAAAATACAATTAACTTAATATATATATTGCATAGCAACAATTATTAATTACGGTATTTGGATTGTTTATTTTACTCACATATTTATATGACTCAATGATAATTTTAATATAAAATCTTTCTAACTGTATGAGTGGTACTAAATAAAAGAGATAACATTTAATAGAATTGAAAATGATGCATTTTGAGTAGTTATAAAATTAATTTTTAATTTTATATTGATTTGTTTCTTTTTTTCTCAAGGTTGTTTTACAAATTTCTTCTCTTTTTGGTGTATAGAATCACTTAAAAAAGATAGTTATATATATTTTTAATTTATTTTATTAAAATGTATTTTATGTTCAATTGAAAATCTAATGTAAAATTATTTGTTTGTTTTTTTTAGTTTAATATTTTATTATGTTTATTAAATGAAAAGTTTTATACAGCAACAATTTCACTTAACTTTTTTAAGCATTTATTCGAAGCATTATAAACAGAACTCTTTGAAGAGCTTTTAACCATAATTAAGTAAAAAAAACAAATTAGATTGTTTTTTTTTTTTTTTTTGGCTATGAAAATTCTTTAATAAAAAAGAGAAAGAATCTAAAAATGGTTTTTTTACTTCTTAGTGACGTATGTACACATAGAAAATGTTTACATTATATATAATATAAATATATATATATATGTGTGTGTATGTAAACATAACTTATTACTTGTGAGATATTCTATAATAAAGATGATGTGACGTGATGCACTGTGACTTCTCTTTATACGGAGTCTCAGCAACTATGCCCAAAAAAACCTATTAGCCACTTTAATCCCTTTCCATTCCCCACTCAACGTTTTCCCATATCCTGCTCCCTACCATTTCTACAACATAATCTTTGTCAATTCCATAGCCTTTATATCTGAATCCCCCTTATCTTTTCCCAAACCCAGCATAAAAACCAATAACCCATTTTCTGTAAAATCACTTTGTTTATATATAATGGGCCTGCAAACAGCTCCCAATTGACATGTTCAGCAGCGTCCAACTTTGGTGGGTGGTAATTAATTTAATGCCACAATATTTTCATTTAATTTTTTTAAAAATTCATTTTTATTTTTTTTAATCCAGTTTTATAATTTTTTTTAATTCAATTTATATATTTTGAAAATATTGTCATTATTCAAGAATTTCTTAATGAATGTGTGACTTACATGTTCAATATGAAATTCTAAAAATGTGAAACATAAAAATCTGGTAGATAATGACACAATATGTGGATAGATATCTGTCACTTCACTTGACTGTTGTTTGCAGCATAATTTTGCGTAAAATTGTATTTTTTGACTGTAACCCAAGTTTCCATTTTGCCTCCTAAGAAAAAGTGTACTTCTTTATATTCATTTGAATATTTGGTATATGGTTTTATCGAATTGCCAGTAAATAAAACCATGCTAATATGCTTATTGTGTCAAAAATTGATTTCTAATGAAGCAATGAAACCATCTCAATTGCAAGAATGCCTTCATGCTAAACACAAAGGTAAAAGTGAAAAGTCTGTAGAATATTTTCCAAGATATTTATTTATGAGCAATTTAAAAAATGTAATACCATAACCTCAATATTTGAAAAGTATTTGACAAAAGCAAAGATAAGACCATAGCAAATTATCAGACATCTGAACTTATTGCTAAAAATGGAAGACCCATATTATTGGAGAAAAGTTCCTAAACCCATGCTTCAAAGTACTTTTTATTGATAATGAGGCATCAGGATTGAGCTGGTATTTTAACAAATTTGCTAATTAATAATAACAATTACCCAATGGATTGATTAAATGCCTGTTGAAGCCAAAAAGAAACTTGTTAATACTCTTCAAACAAAATTATTTTTTCTGCAAGTAGATGAGTCAGCAGTTATTAATAATAATGCTCTTTTAATGGCCTGTGTTTATTATTTCAATGAAAATAATTCACTGCAAGAAGAAATGCTGTTTGTGAGTAACCTTATTACTGATACAAAAGGTATATCCATTTACACTTCAATTCAATCCTATTTTGAAAAACATAACATACCATTAGAATATATAGTTGCTTGTGTGACAGATGGGTTCCCAGCAATGGCTGGCTGCTATTAAGGGGTTTAGCACATTTGAAGAAAACTCAATGTAAGATGCATTTATTGCATCAGTCACAGGCAACATCTTGCTGCAACGCATACTAGCTCCAGTTTACATTTACCTTTAGCAATTGTCATAAATAATTTAACAGGATTAAATCTAATGGAAAAAGTGGTTGAATATTCAGGCAGTTTTGTAAGCATTGTGATGAATCATATGTCTAATGTTTTATACAGAAGTGTGCTGGTTATTAGGAGGGCACTGTTTTTCACATTTTGTAAAATTATATGCCAAAGAAGTCAATATGTGCAGAAATTAAAAACACATAATATATATATATTGTGCCAAGGCCAATTTGGCACATGTATATAAAATAATTTTGTCTAAAAAAATTATTAAAATAAAAAAAAAATCTTTCAAAAAAGAGCTTGAAATAAAAGATTAAAAGTGGGAAGGGGTTTTTCTTAAAGTCAAACTAAAAGTGTTATAAAAGAAAGTAAAGTTTTTCTAAATTAGTATTCGTAAAAATAAGTAATTTAAAATTTAAAAAAAAATATAAATCTCTTTTCATTCAAGCTTATTATAATAAATTATATATGTGCATGCGAGTGTAAATAAATGTATGCATGTTAGAATAATATTTAAAAAAAATATATGTAAATGAAAGTTAAAAAAGAAATTATATTTGGAAAACACAGCGATGGCTATTAAATTAAATAAAGATTTTAAAAAAACCACACCAGCGGTGGGCTACTAATTAAAGATATAAAAAACAATACGTTTATGAAAGCTACTACTAATTAAACAATCGTCAAAAACACATTGTCATAGGATTAATTACCAATGGAATTTGACAACAGATATTTGCCAGAGAATATTACACCAACAACATGTCACAGGTATAAATAGACTTTTTTTATCGGACAATTAATTGAGAGAGTTTTTTTAGTCTAGTTTGCAGTGACAGTCTTGTTTCATTTGAGATAACAGTGCATTTCTATTATATATCCAGAAACAAAAATGCATTGTTGAGCAGCTTTTGGAAATATACGCTCGTGCTTCAGCCTTTTTAGTCCAACAAGATCATCAAAACCTGCCTGTGAAATAATGTCTGCATAACAACTCAGAAATCCTCCATCAAACATTCAACTGTCTTCAAGAATAAAACCAATGGATTCGCATAAAATCTCTTCAAGAAACGTCCAAATCTAACCGGTTAGATATAATCCATCAGAAGCAGCAGAAGCAGCCAACAACAAGCAATATCCACATTCCAAAAATCCTAGGTAAACATTTATTTATTATCATTTATACATAGTAGCCACCGCTGTAATTCGTCAATCCTACCGAGTAAAGTAATTTGAACTCTTAAGCATGCATAAAATGAACTATTGATGTGCGTGTGTGTGAATGTGAGATAATTTAACGATGTCACATATTATTTATGCTTTTCACCAGATATATGTTATAATGTGTTACTTTAAAAAATGTGCATGTGTTAAATTAGATTTATAAAGATGTTTAAATTTAGTCAATTAATGTTGGATAATAAATTATCTTTAAAATTAATTAATGTTAATTAAAATAAAATGTCTTCAAACTTAAATTATATTTGTCGGTCAATTCTTTTTACCAACCCTTTTATTAATTCTTTCCACCACTAATTTTCTATAAGTTTGTTATTGAATTAAAATTAGACTGAGCTAGTTTTAGGGAATGTTTCGAGCGCTGGATTATGAGCCTACTGCCCGAATGCATTAGTCATCAGACTAGCTGGCACCCCAGGGTTTACCCAAAACAAATAAAGTATTTGGATAGTAGGGGTTTGAATCTAGCAGCCGAGGTGGGCCATTGTTGATAGTTAAAGCTATCAATAAGATCTCCCATTTTGCTCGAACATGCCGGTTCGTTCACGTAACATTTATAAGATTATAAATGTATTATGAAGGAGTTTGAAACCGGCCAAAACTTATATATACGTATAAGTAAGTGGTTTCAGCGGTTTGACCCGGTACATAAATGGCTTTCCCAACGTTTGGGGCTGGACCTAAGAAACAATAGTAAATAAATGCTTTGTTTCTTGTTTAAAAAAATTTTTCTATACAAAAGCTAAATTACGTATGTTAAAGCGTTTTAATTTTTTTTTTTTTAAAAAAAAAAAGAATTGACCGAAAACTTTGTTTTCTTTAAATGAAAAGAGATTTGTGCTATTTACATTATCTAAAATAAATCATTATGTTAAATCAGAGACAGTTGGATGTTTGGGCGGAGTTAAAGCATTAAGATCGGGTGGAGAAAAATGGACAAAGGAGGGGTGGAGTCAGCATGTATTTCCAGTTTAGTAAGAAATAAATAAAATAATAATTAGTAAACTTATTAAAGTGAATAAAATACGGTATTAAAAATAATGATAAAAAGTGTTTAAAATTATAGATTATAAAAAAATAAAAAAATAAAGCCAAAATGGAGACTCAAGGTAAAAATATAGAAAATAGCCCCAACAAGGAAAAAAGAGAAATCATAGCTTTACTAACCAGCATGTTTGAAAAACAAAAAGAAACAGCCAAAGAATATAAAAAAATAGCCGAAGAGCTTAAAAACCAAAATAATGAAATGAAGAGTAAATTGGAAGGGCAAGCTGAAATGCTTGAAAAGTTAAAGGACCAGATCGAAATGGGCCAGAATAAGATAAAAGAAGAAATGAAGGAAATAAGATGTGAAATTACAGGAAAGGTAGAGAAGAACCAAGAAATTATAAAGGTAGATTTAGTTAAAGAAAGTCAGGAAGATGAAAAGGAAGTTGAGGTGATAAAAGACATAGAAATTAAATTAGAATCAAATAGCATTGCGACATATAAAGTAGAAACAAATGTAGACCAAGAAATAGAAGAGAGATATAAGTTCAAGGTAGAAGATAGCGTAAAAGAGTTTTTACAAAGAATTAAAAATAAAAGATTTAAAGTAAACATTCGTGTTCATAGATTTAAAAACAGATTTAAAAAAAGAAAGCGTAGAGAAAAATATTCCCAGATTGAAGTAATTCGAAGTTTGTCTAAATATCAAGGTTTTCTGATTTACAATGTTGAAAATAAAATGGAAAGAGAAAGAGATAAAGTAATAAATTATAAAAGCAGGATAGATAAGAGAGGAAAGGTAGTTTATATTATAGAGTTAGTATGTAGAAAGAAAGAACCACCTGACAAAAATTAAAAATATGTAATCTGACGGATTCGCCAGCTTGACCTAGTTATTAACGACCATGGACTTGGAATAATGGAAAATGTTTAACAAAGTTTAATGAAATAAAAATAACCTATAGTTTTTTTTTTAAACAAAATGTAAAAACGAGTATCAAAGTTAGTTTGAATAATGAAAAATGATTAAAGTTAGTCTTAGTAAAATAAAATAACAATCTTAGAGTTTTTAAAATGTCAAAGCATCTATAAAACAATTTATGTCAAAACCCTCGATTATGTCTTATCGATTATATTGATATCCCAGCTCATAAGTCTAGAACATAGCGGAGCGTGACGCAAACAAAATAAATGTGTAAATCAAAATAGACAAGCAAAATGAAAATGTTTCTTTTTTTTTAAAAAAAAAAAAAAGGGAGAGTAAAAATAACGCTTTAAAAATAAAAATGAAATAAATAAGTGTATAATGAAAGTATTAATGAAAATAAAACATTATCAAATAAAATTTAAAAAAAAAGTGTATTAAATTAGGATTGAGGTGTGTGTGAGTATTTGGGCAAAGAAATTAAAAGTTGGTTTAAATCAGCACAAAATCTATCTGTGTGTTTGAATTGCCTTATACTTTGCTGCCTACTTCTCTTAACATTACATTTATTACCTAATGATGAAAATAAAAACTAAAAATGCACTCAAGAAAAATAAGAATTTGAAGTGGTCAATACTTGGGGAAAAGCGATCAACGCACATATTAATTAAGAAAAATGTTCATAAATAAATAAGTAGGTCAAATAGTTAAAATAAAATCGATAAAATCAAGTTAAATAAATAAGCGTAAATATATCTGTAGTAAATAATAATAAAAAGTGACTCGTGATAAACTAATAGATTTTTTTTTTTTGGAATACACGCACGGTAATAAAAGGAAGTAAATAAATGATTTAAAGTCAAGTCAAATATATATATATATATCAGTGTAATAATGAATCGTAGTAAAGTAAGTTGTTTTTGAATATACGCAAGTTAATAAAAGTTGAGTAAATAATGAATCGTAATAAAGTAAAATAGTTTTTCTGAATACACGCACATAGATAAAAAAGTTGAGTAAGGGTTGAAAATAATATTCAAGATTAGATTAATATAAATAAATATGAAAACTGATGTCCGTGGTAGTTTAGAATAATATTGTGAGATTAGATTAATACAAATGTTAGAATAATGTTCATATGAATTTAAAAATAATGTTGTAAGATTAGTAATAAAAATATAAAATCAATCTAAGGTGTATTAAGAGTGTGTAAGTATACATGTGTATATATGCGCACATACACTGGTAATATTCGGTAAATACGATACCTCATGATGCGTATCTTAAATGTATTTATCCAGATATCCTTTTAGGTTATTTTCTTGGCACTGCTGCACCTCATGATGCGTGCAAAAAGGGATTTATTTATTATAGATTCCCTGTAAGCAAGTCCAGTAATAACTCGATATCTAGAATATTAGTAGGTGTAGAATTATGCTGCATGTATACACATGTGTAGGAATTTATCTAGAGCAAAAGGGAATGAGGGTAGTATAGAAATAAATTTAGTTAAAGATATGTTTAAAGCTGCTGACTGGATAAGTTTTAGTACCCATAACGGACTTGTCAGGGATCATTCCTCTTTCCAAAGCGTAAGTCGAAAATGGACAGTTGAAAATTCCTGCCATTTCGCAGCGACCCTTTCTTTTTCCAAGTCCGATCAAGAGAATCGGCAAATGAAGTTTCGATTTTATACACATGTAAGTCGGTGTAAGTCAGCGAATCTGCTTCCGCGTCATTTCCAAAAGATCCCTGTGCCACAAAATTAGTTTGTCCCGGTGGTCGTTATCCATGATTTAGATCATTGTGAGCAATGTATTCGGCATAGATAGAAGGAAAGGATAGTCAAAACAGATTGCCCTTTGTATGTTAAGTAAAAGATATTAAAAAGCTAACTTAGAAAAATAATAAATTAATAAATCTTTAGAGTCAAGAATTAAAATTGCAAGAGATAAAATGGTCAAAAATGACGCATTTTACTCTAAAATGGAGGGGGGTGTAATGTGCCAAGGCCAATTTGGCACATGTATATAAAATAATTTTGTCTAAAAAAATTATTAAAATAAAAAAAAAAATCTTTCGAAAAAGAGTTTGAAATAAAAGATTAAAAGTGGGAAGGGGTTTTTCTTAAAGTCAAACTAAAAGTGTTATAAAAGAAAGTAAAGTTTTTCTAAATTAGTATTCATAAAAATAAGTAATTTAAAATTTAAAAAATAATATAAATCTCTTTTCATTCAAGCTTATTATAATAAATTATATATGCGCGTGCGAGTGTAAATAAATGTATGCGTGTTAGAATAATATTAAAAAATATATATGTAAATGAAAGTTAAAAAAGAAATTATATTTGGAAAGCACAGCAATGGCTATTAAGTTAAATAAAGATTTTAAAAAAATTCACACCAGCGGTGGGCTACTAATTAAAGATATAAAAAACAATACATTTATGAAAGCTACTACTAATTAAACAATCGTCAAAAACACGTTGTCATAGGATTAATTACCAATGGAATTCGACAACAGATATTTGCCGGAGGATATTACACGGACAACACATCGCAGGTATAAATAGACTTTTTTTTTATCAGACAATTAATTGAGAGAGTTTTTTCAGTCTAGTTTGCAGTGACAGTCTTGTTTCAGTTCAGATAACAGTGCAGTTTCTATTATGTATTCAGAAACAAAAATGCATTGTTGAGCAGCTTTTGGAAATATACGCTCGTGCTTCAGCCTTTTTAGTCCAACAAGATCATCAAAACCTGCCTGTGAAATAATGTCTGCATAACAACTCAGAAATCCTCCGTCAAACGTTCAACTGTCTTCAAGAATAAAACCAATGGATTCGCATAAAATCTCTTCAAGAAATGTCCAAATCTAACTGGTTAGATATAATCCATCAGAAGCAGCAGAAGCAGCCAACAACAAGCAATATCCATGTTCCAAAAATCCTAGGTAAACATTTATTTATTATCATTTATACATAGTAGCCACCGCTGTAATTCGTCAATCCTACCGAGTAAAGTAATTTGAACTCTTAAGCATGCATAAAATGAACTATTGATGTGCGTGTGTGGGAATGTGAGATAATTTAATGATGTCACATATTATTTATGCTTTTCACCAGATATATGTTATAATGTGTTACTTTAAAAAAATGTGCGTGTGTTAAATTAGATTTATAAAGATGTTTAAATTTAGTCAATTAATGTTGGGTAATAAATTATCTTTAAACTTAATTAATGTTAATTAAAATAAAATGTCTTTAAACTTAAACTTTATTTGTCAGTCAATTCTTTTTACCAACCCTTTTATTAATTCTTTCCACCACTAATTTTCTATAAGTTTGTTATTGAATTAAAATTAGACTGAGCTAGTAATAGGCAATGTTTTGAGCACTGGATTATGAGCCTACTGCCCGAATGTGTTAGTCATCAGACTAGCTGGCGCCCCAGGGTTTACCCCAAAACAAATAAAGTATTTGGATAGTAGGGGTTTGAATCTAGCAGCCAAGATGGGCCATTGTTGATAGTTAAAGCTATCAATAAGATCTCCCATTTTGCTCGAACGTGCCGGTTCGTTCACGTAACATTTATAAGATTATAAATGTATTACGAAGGAGTTTGAAACCGGCCAAAACTTATATATATGTATAAGTAAGTGCTTTCAGCGGTTCGACCCGGTACAATATATATATATATGATAAACAAAAACAAGTTAAAAATTTTTTAACCTGCCTATAGCTTGCATTTTATGATCACAGATGGAGCTCTACCAATAGCTCACTCAAGCTTGTTTACAAAAAATGCTGAGAGAGAATCGAAAATCGAATATCTCTTTCAAATTGTCTCCAACCTTTAAACCATGGTTTCAAGCTAATTGGATTTCATTAGTAAAGGGTAGGAGAACTAGAAACTAGATCTATATATATTAATAATAAAAAGTCAGATGTCACATGACTTATATATAGCTTGCATTTAACAATATGTAAACTTAAGAGCATTCTATAACTCTAAACAAGCTTTTTTTATTATGATAAATGCTACTACCAGAGAAGACATTCAAATCATCTTTATCTTAGATTGTCCCCATCCCCAGACCAGTTTCGACCTATGGGTCTCTTCAGTGAGGAGCATTTATCATAATTAAAAAAAGCTTGTTTAGAGTTATAGCATGCTCTTAAGTTTATATATATTATTTAGCTGGCATATTCATCAAAGTAAATGAATTTAATTTATATCTCCAAGGAAAAATTATAACTCTTATTGAATGCAAAAAAATAATTAGTCTATTTATGGATAAATTAAATCTGTTCAGACAAAATATGATAAGGAATAGGATCACTTTCCTATGTTGTTGTCAATCAAAGATGATCTTCCAGTTAATGATTTGGAAACATATAATAGTCATCTTCATATACTCAAACTTGATTTGGAAACCTGTTTTCTAGATATCAACCTAGAAATGGATGTATGAATGGTGTCCTCATTTAATGTCAATATAATTCAAGTTGAAATTAGGTTGCAAAAAGAGTTATCACAGCTAAAATATGATACTGAGAGTAAAATAAATTTCAATGAAGAAGAAGTGAATAAACTTTTGACAAAGAAAAGAAACTACTTGGGTGTTGAAGAAAGGGGAGACCTTTGATTATTTTTGAAAAAACTAAAATCAAACATAAACTATTTAATTAACCAATGTCAAGCATAAGACTCACATTAAAAGTAATTTCTTTTATTTATTTTTCATAATATGTATATATAATACAATACAACACTATAAAACAATGTAATACTAGACAAAAATCCAAAATTTTACCAAAATCCTTAGACGACCATATCTACTAAACAAATAGACCTTCTCAAGTGAAAATCAAACTAAAGAAACAATATATATATATATATATATATATATATATACAAATCAAACAAACCTTCCCATAATTCATTTCAAAAAACAACTTCCTTTTATTTATAATTTGGTTTATAAGAATAGTCATTTGTTAGGAGGAATAAAGAATGCATAAAAGAAAAGTTCTGATTTGAATTCTTTACTGGATGGTTCAAAACAGTCGTAATGAAAAAATTAAAATTCATATAAGTAGAGTTAAACATAGATATCACAACTCAGCTTTATATATTCATGAATTGAATACAGGTATTAAAATTTTTTTTGATAATGCAATTGTTATTTTTTATGAAAAGAATGAATTAAAGAGAAGAGTAAAGAAAACTTTTATGATAAAACTTCTTGAATCTGAAGCTACCAATCTTATGAAGACATCTTTTGATATAAAGGGAAGTTGGTTTTTGAAATGAATTATGGGAAGGTTTGTTTGGTTTGTATTTATATGTTGTTTTTTTAGTTTGATTTTCATTTGAGAAGGTATATTTGTTTAACCATTAAGCATCACATGATCACTATCTTATACTAGCACATAATTGTTTATAAACAAAGCAAAACTCTCCATACAGTATTGCCACCCTGTGCCAACCAGAGTAATCAATGAATGCCAGAAGGCTTGTGCATAAAATCCCTATCTAATGCCTACTCAGCCAATATCCCCAGACTAGTTTCTGGCTTGTGGCCATCATCAGTGAGGAGCATTAGATCTGAGAGCACTGCACCTAGATCTTAGGATCTAATGCAACCCTCCAGCACCCAACTTTTATCTCTACTTAACTACAAAACTATGAGAATGAAATTGAAAACACAAAAATATTTTCAATCTAAGTTCAATAGCTATATAGTCATATGGGTCTGAACTCAGTTCAGCACCCATACATTTTGGTGTATTTGGCTCTTCAACAACCATAGCCACCATTATCCTATTAGGCAGGACTGGTGTTAAACCATTAAGCATCACATGATCACTATCTTATACTAGCACATAATTGTTTATAAGCAAAGCAAAACTCTTCATACAGTATTGCCACCCTGTGCCAACCAGAGTAATCAATGAATGCCAGAAGGCTTGTGCATAAAATCCCTATCTAATGCCTACTCATCTAATATCCCCAGACTAGTTTTTGGCTTGTGTTTTTAATTTCATTCTCATAGTTTTGTAATTAAGTAGAGATAAAAGGTGGGTGCTGGAGGGTTGCATTAGATCCTAAGATCTAGGTGCAGTGCTCTCAGATCCAAAGCTCCTCACTGATGAGGGCCACAAGCCAGAAACTAATCTGGGGATATTGGATGAGTAGGCATTAGATAGGGATTTTATGCACAAGCCTTCTGGCATTCATTGATTAATCTGGTTGGCACAGGGTGGCAATACTGTATGGAGAGTTTTGCTTTGTGTATATTTGTTTAGTAAATAAACCATGGTCATGTAATGATTTTGGTAAAATTTTGGATTTTTATCTAATATTGTATTGTTTTATGGTTTTGTATTTTATTTATTACTAGTATAGTGATAGGCAGTTTTGAATTATATATATATATATAATGTGCCCTTTATATGATAGGCAGTTTTGAATTATATATATATATATAATGTGCCCTTTTTATTGGTACCCCCTGTCATAAAAACAAATTGGGAATAAACTTTAGTATGCATAATTTTAAATTTTATAAAATAAAATATTCACTTATTAAATTATGAAAAATAGGTTATTTTAGTTACCCTAGGATTTGAACTTGGACTTAATTAATTTATAATAGTATAAAAGCTAAATCTTGTTAAAATATTCATTTTCAAAGGTATATAAAATAATAAACTATAAGTTAATAATATTTCATAATAAATAATCATTTGATAATACTTAAAACGATAAAGGAGTTCAAACCTAATTTGATAAAGGGAAATATATGTTATATAGGTGAATTATTATGTCTGTGTGCATTTGGGATTATTTATCGATAACTGTTTCTGATGAAATCTTAAGTTACTTTCTAAAATAAATGATTAACATTCATTTTTGGAATTTTGTGATTAAAAGTTCATAGGATTAATCTTGAATTTAATCCGTAAGAAATAAATATGATTTAAATTATGTTAATAAATTCATTAATGGTATTGTTTTTTTATTACTAGCAAATATTTTTAAAAAAGATATTTGTTTTAAAAAATAATTTAGTTACAAGCAAGTCATTAAATATTCAGAATCAAAGAAGTGGGAAAATTAACCAATGAGAATGCACAGTTTAAAATACATGAGTAGACCATATTAGTTGAAAAAAAAAATTTTTTTTGAAGGAAAGAAAAAAAATAAGAGATCAGAAATATAAACCAAGTAACTGAGTTTTGTTTTGTTGAAAAAAAGTTTGCTGGAAGTTTTTTAAACCTGATTATTATTATTATTTTTTTAAAAAAAAACAACAAATAATTAAGGATGATCAATTTAAGGACTTCAAATTTTATATTGACAAGTTTTCGGTAAGATGAATGGCTAAAGCAAAGGAAATCTGTGTTGGCTAAAAATGACAATCAATAAATTTGCTAAGGTATCCTAAAATCATTATATTAGGAAAATATTAAACTAATGGAAAGAAAAAAGTGTATATTTGTACTAATATTTTATTAAGAAATACCAGAACAGGATGAACAAACTGTACGTAATATATTGATATATAATTGTAGGAGTAAGCAAGATCAAATATGTAGGCCATTCAAATATAATATTTATGAAAGATTAAAATGGAATACATATATAAATAACAGAAAAAATCTTTTGTGACAAAACTAAAGATAAGGTTATCAAAATAATAGAAATTAACTTAAAAATAAACCAGAATGGAATTATTTGCGTATTGAAAAATATGATTAATATTAAAATGCAAGTTATGAATGTCTCTCCGAATAAAAATTTTACAAGTAGAAAAGATTTAAACAGATTCCCATCTGTGAATATAACTTTTATGTATAAGGAAAACTTTAATGATAAGCTATAAACAGTGTTCTATCCGCCCATCTGACTGTGCAAATGTTATATCCACAAGTATGACTGTGTGGTCAGAAAATAAACTATGTTCAATTCTCATGGTGTTCTCTTGCAACTAATGCTCTGCTGCATATGCTCTACAATGAATGGTCTGCAACAAATGCTCTGAATATACCCTGTATTCTCTGCAATGGAGGCTCTCCAAATGAATGGTCTACAACGAATGCTCTGCCACGGATGCTCTCCAATGAATGGTCTGCACAGACTGCTCTCCAATGAATGGTCTGCAAGCAGATGCTCTCCAACGAATGGTCTGCAAGCAGATGCTCTCCAATGAACGGTCTGCAATGAGTCTATTTCTACAGTTCGCTAAAGTTTAATTCCCACAATGTTCTTTCAGGCTGGCTGCTACAAAAATGGTTGACAATGGGCATACCTTAGCCCCAGTTCAGTTTAGCTGTACACGAACTCTTTGTAGTAAGCACTGTGACTGCCATCAGATACCTCCTGCTGGAATTGAACAGTAACTCTACTGTTGATGCACTCCATACTGTCTGCTACTTGCTACTGCATGACTGCTCTCTACTACTCTCTATATTACACTGCATAGTTGTTACCCAGTCTTCTTATCACTTTCTGATAACTGCAACTATCAATCAATACACCGTCCAATAAGGTAACATCTCTTATCTAGAAATATTTGTAATCAGCAAATATTTCTTGGAATTGTCGATCGCCATTACGTCAATGCATTAATTAAATTCCTCAGTTATCAGAGTGCAATCTACAAACAACTTCTCAAATAAATTCTAGTTTTTTCTGGAGTGCACAAACATGTCTGCCACTTTTACAAAACACTACAAACAGGGTTAATGGAAAATGAAAATTCTGATAAAGGAGTGTATTTATAGAGAAAAATCATAATGATCTACTGGGAGAGTGAAAGATTTAATTATTAGTATTGTCAATAAAAAAAAATAAGTGAAGTAAAATGAATTCAATAATTACAAAAGACATCTAACAAAGAATCAGTATATAAGAGAGAAAAAGAGTAACATAAATCATTATCAGCGACATTAGCTTGCAAGAAAATGTAAACTATGTTGGAGATAATCTCACTTTTATTATGTTTAAGGAGAGGGTGCAAAATGTGATCTATTTAATGTGAATATTAACAAGGAATACATCGAGAATAATAAGAAGACAAGTATTATTAATGTGGAATGGATCTAAATAAAATATATCACATAAGTGAAAAGTAACCTTCGATCTTGAAAAAAAGCAAACATAAACCTTGAGGATTACGCAAGAGCTTTGGAAACCATAGTTTACTAATTTTCGTATGAATATAAAAGGAGGAAAAGTTGTAAGAAGATTGGTGGGTGACAAATTGGAAGCATGAAAAGGAAAAAAACAATTTAAATATTATTAATAAAAAATTATTATTTTTAGGACGAACTTGTATTTTTAAAAGAAAAAAGAAAATGAATAACATAATGTTTGTATGTATAGTTAAGTTCACATTTTAAAATAATAATTATTAATATGGGGGGATAAATTAAGAGATAGGGAAATCAATAATTAATATGATTTGTTTATCTATGCTATTAATTGTGTAATTTTTATTATTTGATTGAATATTACTAAACTATTAAAATAAATGTATATAAGTTATGAGCTAGTAAATACACATAAATGGTAAAAGAAAGATATTAGAAGAAGGGGTGTGTGTGTATCTGTGTTCCATTATAATATTAAATGACAAATGGTGATATTTAAAGTTTGATCTGATATTCAACTATTAATTCTGCAATATCATTGTAATATAGTTATAGCTAATTTTAATTTATAAGTCTTTATGAGCAGTATTTATAATACAGATATAAGACAAATATAAACTTGAAATAGAAAAATACGACTTAAGTTATTAGATAAGATGAAGATAAATATTTTTTATTTGATGCAATATGCACCAAAGAGTGGTTTCTTCACATTCAGGTTAATATTCTAAATGGTAAATGAAAATTAGTGGAGGAAGAGATAAATATTTATATTGGATAGGATAAAAGCTATTTGTTGTATTTTTATGATATTGTTGAGTGATAGAGCTATAAGAAAATTAAATATAAGGCAAAGAGAGAGATAATATGGTGAATATCATAAAATAAACATAGATAAAATGTAATATGTCATAGTATTATAATAAAATTATTTTAGTTGAGAATAAAATATCAATTCATAATTTTTTTCATTTTCTTGTTTTCATCACAATCTATGAAGGGTAATTAATGAAAAAAAGAAAAAAAGGATTGATTGTTTAATATACACATTATTTGATAGTATAAGTAACTCAATTAAATATTACATAACATTTGACTGTATTATCAATAAATTTTATTTTTAATAGCTCATTCCAAGTAAGGTGAATATAAACATTTAATTCTTTTACATATATATTAATATGTTATATTATATAATTTTTTTTGTTTTATGTTAATTCATTCTTATCAATAGTCAAATTAGATATAAGTAATTATAAATTTGTCCATAATGTTGTTTCTAATAATATTAGGTACTTGACTATTAATAATCAATTATACTCAATTGAATTAAACAATTTCTTTAATATAAAATATATTAATCTGACCGGTTTTCATCCGATATTCAGATCTTCTCAAGATATATATATATATATATTGTGCCATTACAATTTAGTCATTAGTTAAATTTGTAGTAATGTGCATGAAAGAAAATGCTGAACAAAAATCATCATCACATTTTCATAAAAAAGGGAAGCTGTAGGGCATCCAAGTTTAAACCCTACAAGATCAAGTTCTAAAAGTTTAAGACAGAGAGAGAGAGTGGGACAACAGTTATATTCTTTATTTGTTTGTGTGTTAATAAATCTCAAAAAGAGTAGTACACACATTTGGTTATTCAATGGTTAATTTTTTTTAAATCGAGTTATAACATGTATATAGGCAGTGTGTGTTATAAAAGCTATTTAGTTAGTCACTTTTAAATCACACATATTAACTTTCTTTAAAACTAACCTACACTTGCTAAATTTTAATATCTTATTCTATACTTCTATTTTTGCATTGGAAGGTGATCAGGAAAAGAGTAATCTACTAATAAATATTAAATCATCAAGTCCAATTAATTGTTCCAGTAACTGAGTTTAAACCCAAGAAAATTTATAAATGTGAAAACAACTGCTGTACTTTATCCACTAAAAGAATCATGCTTGACAGGAAGAGAAGAAAAGTTAATATAATGATTTCCAAATTGTCCACTAAAGCAAATAACCTCAATAGGATCATCATCATCAAATAATTATACACCTCAAGAAAAAGATTGTTCCAAAGAAAACGGAAATTGTAGTTGCAAAAATATAGACATTAAACAAGAAAATTTGACTCATTGGAAGTCCTACAAAGAATAGAACTGGTAGTATAAATTTATATATATATATATTTTATAATATCAGAGACTTAGTAAAATTTTAGCAACAGAGTGGTATATTTTTGTTTAAAGAACTTTTAAAACAACCAAGATCAATTGAAACCAAGAATTTCTTAATAATGATAAACATAGGCTTTATTAATGATTTTATATGTACTAAAATTATGATTGTCTATTAACCTAAAGTTATGAAATGATTAATATGTAACATTTTTTTTATATTATTATTTTGTTTTAAATAATATTTTTGTTATTATGGGGATAAAACACGCACATGCATAATATAATAATACTTGTTGCATATATGTAATGGTGTGTGAATGTAAAGAAAGAAAAATAGGCAGTATTAGAGATATTAGATTTTGTTTTAAGTTGAAGTATAGCATTTCAGAGGGTAGAAGGGCGGGGGAGAAAAATAATTTAAAACTTGTTCTGGAAATTTTGCTCTTTCACTTCTACTAACATTTTTTTTATCATTCTACTTTACCTGTTAAATTATAAAAGTATGTGTGTGAAAGAGAAAAGAAAAAAAAAGAGTGAATCTTTTTTTTTCTTATGAAATATTTTCTTGTGAATCCAAAATGTTAGCAAACTTAATATCCAAATTTATGTATATATTTTTGACAGGAAAGGGGGAAGAATTTAAAATTAACATTATGATTGCCAGATAATCAATTATTGTTCTCATTATTATTTCATATAAAATTTTGGTTTTATCTTTAAATTATTTGTAGATTTTCATAATAAATTAATAAATGTTAAATTGTTTTATTAAATGAGGCGTATGTACTTTATTGATAATTAGTCTTTATTTGTTGTGAACATTCATCATCAATGGTTGATATTGATTATTTAAGATTTAATTAGATATACTAAAATTAAGCAATAATTATGAATTTCTTTATAACAATTAGGTTTTATGATTAGGCTTAGTCCTAAATCTGTGGTTGAAACCATTATCATTATCATTATCATCATCGTCATCATCATGTTTTAATTAATGAGCTGTTTAAATGTTTAAAGGTCATAAATAAATATTGATTTCATAGTATTTAGTGATTTCTTAGTATTATTATAACCACCATCCCATCATCTATTTCATGCAAGGATGAGTGAATTGCCATCCTAAATTAATAATATAATCTGAGCTAGTAAAACTTATAAAAAATATTGAAACACATTTGTTATGTTAAAGATCTAAGAAATGATTTCTGTCTAATGAATTCCACTTTAGTTTAAAGATGTTTAATGTTACCTAGGTGTTTACTTAAATATTAGTGCATACAGTGCTATGGGTCTAAAATCAAAATCATACATTTTGTAAGAAATAAGGTACCAAAGGTATTCAAACTTGGTACATGTGAAAAAGTTATAAATATAACTTTGTCTAGGTCCAGCTAACCTAGTGGCACCCGGATAGATTATATTCACTTGTTGTTCACTTAGACATGCACTTGAGATCCAACCAAGAGATAAGAGTGAGTAAAATCTACTGGGGGATATATTGAGAGATATTTGATTGAGCTACCAGTATACTCACCCAATTGATTTCCATATACCTGAGTTATAGTAGTTTGTTCTTAATAATTTGTTTATAATTATTGATATTGTGATATCTAATTATAGAAGTATGTTTCATCGAATCCAAAGATATTTTAAATATTATGATCTTATATATTATAGACTACTCAGGTATGGTAATATTCCTTTGATCACCATTTATTTTAGTTACAATTTAATTCTTTTGATCAAGTTTATCATAATATTACAATATAATTCTTTTGATCTACCTTTATTTATATTTGAATCTTAACTCTGTTGTTAACCGTTTTATTATTAATATTTAATTCTTTTGATCACCTTTAATTTTGTTACAATATATATATATATATATATATATATATTATATATATATATGTGTATATATATATATATATATATATATATATATACACACATTAATACAATTCTATCATTATTCTATTTAATGTGATTATCACATATTAAATTAAAATAAATTACATTAGTTATATAAATATACATATGTACATATAATTTTACAATCAAACAATAATAATTAAAATCTTTACATAAATCATAAAATATAATTAATACATATTACATGACTATTAAATAAATTTCATATATAAGTTAAAACAAATCTTAAAACTGTTCTATAATAGATTAAACAAATCTTAAAATTATAATAATTAATTATTCATGCTTTCTTAATCCTATACATGTCTCTTTAATACTATCAATGTAAACAATATAAATATAAAATTAAATAATAGAATTAATAAAATAAAATAATTTAATATATAGTAAAATTTAATAATTATCTATACCTACTCTATTAACAATATATAATCTTAAATTTTCCAATTATTTTTTAATGAACATTTATCACTTAGTTTACTAGGCACTTAAACTAAATTAATACATTTATCTATATTCTCCTGAATATATATCATCTCATAATATTTTCTTTTGTTATAATTTTTTACATATTTTATTGTTTGTATATCTTTTACACAATTCATTTTATGGGCAGTGTGTAAATAATGAATATATAGTCCTGAATTCATATCTTTCATCTCCCTCTTTCTATTGCTGTTTTTGCAGTCTGCCCTATATACACTTTATTACAACTCCTACAAATAATTTTATATACCATCCCTATCCTATTTTCACTGTTATTCTTCTTCTTCACATTTGATATCCATTTCTCTAATGACTTACTGTTCCTCCATGCAATTTCAATATTTTTGGCAATTTCTTTCTTTAAAACATTGTAAGTATCATTATAATAAGGTATACATATCCATTTATTATTTGTACTTTATTTTTAGTATTATTTTTCTCTTTTAAATTACAATTTTCTTTTTTATTATTATTATTTTAAAATTTTTTTTCTAATAATACTGCTATTATATCTCATTTTTATATAATCATTTCCTACTTTATTTTTTTGTTCAATAGCTTCTTTTTCATTTAATGTAAGTTTATCATTCTTAATCTTAAATTCTTTTAGAACTGCCATTTTCTAATGTACGTTTATCATTATTAATCTTAAATCCTTTTAAAACTGCCAAAAAAGGCTTATATAGTCATATAGGCCTGAACTCAGTTCAGTATCTACACATTTTGGTGTCTTTGAGCTTGGATTGAAAATACTATAGTGTTTTCAATTTAAGACTCATAGTTTTGTAGTTAAGTAGAGATAAAAGGTGGCTGCTAAAGGGTTGCATTAGATCCTAAGATCTAGATGCAGTTCTCTCAGATCCAAGGCTCCTCACTGATGAAGGCCAGGAGCTAGTCTGTGGATATTGGATGAGTAGGCACTAGATAGGGATTTTATGCACAAACCTTCTGACCTTCATTGATTACTCTGGCTTGCACTGAATGGTGCTACTATATGGAGAGTTTTGCTTGTTTTAATAACCTATATTTACAAATTGCCTATGTAACCACAGCAATCCAAACTATGTAAAACCCTTGTAACTACTGTACAGCATAAAAAAATTCCTGTAATCTCATGTAAATCAATTTTTACATATGTACACCTACAACTAAAGATTGCCAATGTATACCAAAGCAATCCAAACTATGTAAAACCCTTGTAACTAATCCACAGCATGGAAAAATTTGTGTAAACCAATAAAGCAACTTTTATATATGTAAGCCTACAAATGCAGATTGACCATGTAAACACAGCAATCCAAGCTATGTAAAGCCCTTGTAACTTTCTATGATGATGATGATGATAATAATAATAATAATAATAATAAAACAATTTTATATGGATTGTTAATTCTAAAAGAATTCCAAGTACAGAACCTCACAATTGTTTCTAGTTTTTCTTTAGTCAAATTCAAAGGAGTTACGCAATTCATCTAACCATTTTCTTAAGCATTACCCCCTCCCTACTGATTTTATCTCATTGACACATCTGATGCAACAAACCTCTTAAACTCAGTTCTAATCATACTCTTATAAAAACAAAATATATGGAAGTATTTTCTATATTTCGTTTATTCTTCCTTTTATAAAAATCTTACATACTGCAATATTTTTCCTGAGATTTTTATTAGATGTAAAATAAAGTTTTGTTTAATACTTTATGAAATACCCTATATGACATTCATCACTATTTATTGACTACTCATTATATCTCAGTATATTAGCACTAGTTTTGGAAAACTTCAGATACAGACTGCAAATAACTAACTTTTAAAAAAAAAAACCCAAAAGCCTGAAAAAAAAAATATAATGAATATTTAGCATCTTATTAATCAGCATCTCATATATCCCAGCTGTAATTAATTACCATAAATATTTTTTAAAAGATGTAAATCATCATTATTATTTTGTATTTTTTGTATTTTATTACTTCAATTGTTCAATTAATTCTTCTATTCCAACTATTATCTTAAACAATCCAATTACATTTCAGTTTATATTAATCTTATTTAACTACTAAGCATCACATGATTACCATTCTCATAGTTTTGTAGTTAAGAAGAGATAAAAGGTGGCTGGTAGATGGTTGCATTAGATCTTAAGATCTAGGTGCAGTGCTCTCAGATCCAAAGCTTCTCACTGATGAAGGCCACAAGTGAGAAACTAGTCTAGGGATATTGGATGAGTAGGCACTAGATGGGGATTTTATGCACAAGCCTCTGGCATTCATTGGTTATTCTGGTTGGCACTGGGTGGCACTACTATATGGAGAGTTTTGCCTTTGTTAATTTTATTTAATAAAGTATATAGTTTTATCATTCTATTCTTAGCCAAATATATCAAAGTGCATTAATAATGACAAATAATGATAACTTACCACTGATAGTATTGAAGTATGGATGCTGATCATAAAACTATGTTAGAGTTATCAAACATATTTTCATCAAACATATTTTTACTAAAATTTGGTCAAAATGTAGAAATATGAATATATAATATTTATTGCATTTGTTATCAGAAAATTGGCCATAAATCAGAATAACACTACTAAAACTATTTCAACTTACATACAAACATATACACATATATATTTGAATTCAAAAAATGCATAACAACACATTGAAATTGTATAAACAATTGTCCCAACTACTGCCATATAAAATTATCCAACTGTATTATATAACAAATAATAACAACATTTCATTCTTCTTATACATTAAAGCAAAATATATTTATTTATTCTTTACAGTTTCAACTGTTCCTAGCAGTCTTCATCAGATCTTATTCTCTACTTTTTCTGATGAAGATTGCTAGGAACAGTCGAAACTATAAAGAATAAAGAAATATATTTTGCTTTAAGTGTAAGAAGAGTGAAATGTTATTATATGTTATATATAAAAAAGCAAAAATAAAAAAGGAAGAGAAAGTACTGAATTATATAAATTACAAAGGCTTTATTACAAACAGCTGAAAATTGTTTTGTCTAGTTGTGTAAAGTTTGTAATCTAAATTGTGTAGTCAGTTAATTTTTCACCCATAAGGTAATTGTGATATTTATACACACACACACGTAATATTATATTGCGAGATTTAAGCCTAGATACTTAAAACTATATATAAATAGTATAAGTAACAAACAAATAAATAGATGATATATAGTAATTTTTGAATATTTAATAAATAAAAATATGAATTTTATATAAATATTACTTTGATTTTAAAAAATACCATTGAAGTTTTATATAAAAATAAATTGTATAGTCAGTTGCTCAGAAGAGCATGTGATGTTCAAGCAGCATTTGATAGACCGAACATAACAGTACTATGCAGTTAACTAAACTGAGAATCTTCTTGCTCTCAAGTTATAAAAAAACTCAGAATACTTATAAATATTCATAAATTTTAACGTATATATGTACACAAAACATTAACTAAATATTTGGTTTTTATGCAAATTGATTGAATATTCCTAACTTAATTAAAAACAGCCAATCGCTTTGCATAAAAACTTTTGTTTCAATTTCTTAGATTAATATGTATAATAAAACACATTTGTTCCAAGCAATTCAACTCAGTAAACAATTTTCAGCTTCGAAAAGAATATATTTCCACTTTGATAAATTGAGCAGTTGTGCTCAGCCTATAGTTTTAGTACTGCAAATTTTACTTGACCCCCCCCCCCGAGCAGCTAAATCGATAGCATATAGTAAAATTTGAACATTAAACAAAAATAAAAATATGAACTTCATTTAAAAATTATTTTGTTGATAAAAAAATTGGAAGTTCTTTTTTTTTTCGCTTAAACAACAACAAAAAAATTAGATAGCTATTATTTTTTCTCCCTTGTTTTTCACAGCTTTTGCATAACCTAGTTTATTTTATTTACATCTGAGACTCGATTAGTGTGCATCAATGAAGAACGTTACCATTAACTGCTGCACCGTCATCTCATTAGCATTGATTTAATTATTCAACTCATCAGAGCTTTTCTTTACATTTTTGTTATTATTTCTCTTTAAACTTTTTTAAAATAAAAATAAATTAAAAGATAGCAAGGGGGAGGGGAGAGTAAAATGCAATTAAAATTTGCAAATCATTAAAGAAATAAGTTAATTTTTTTTTTAAGACCTAGTTTTTTTTTTTTTACCAAATGATCAAGCTGTTATTACAATAATATGATGTAATTTGAAGAATTAATATTTAATAGGTATTTTTTAAAAATAGCAGATGTTTTTTTTTTAGTTTGCACTTCAAGAATTCCACCAATTACAAAATGGTGATTTGTTATAACTTTTGTGTTCATGCATATTTCAAAAATTCTGTGTAGCACAGTTTTAAAATTTAGCAGGCATTAAATTTTAATAATTCCCATAACACACTTTAACAAAAATATTTTAAATCTTATTTTTGTTGTTATTTTCTTTAATTATTCAATTATTATATTGATTTTTTAAAATAAAATTATAAGAACAAAAAAAAAAGCCTTTCTGTATTGCAATTAATAATGGAAAACGAGAAAGAAAATTGAAAAGAATAAATTTCTCCTCTACGAAATGCAAATAAAGTTTGAATATTTTTATCAAGTTTTAAAAATAATTTATAAACTTGTTATTTAATTTAAAAGTAATTATACATATTCAAAAATTTTTAAATTCTATTTTTTTTTTTTCGAATTATACTATGCTTTTCCCAGTCATTTTTTTTTTCACATCTAGAAAAAAGTGATTTTATAGTGTCCAATTTAAAGTACAACACACGTAAATAATCAGATAAAAGGAAGTGATGAAATCATTGGAATAAAAAAACTGAATTAGGAATCATCAAATTATCTAGAAGATGAATAACAAAAATTTTGATGATTCTAAAAGTGACACAATATAAGAAATAAAAACACACGTAAAAGAGAGATTGGGTGCACAATGCAACAGGTATGATAGTAAACAAATGTCAAACGTTTTTTCATTAAACAAAGAGGATTGCCAATTCCTCAACAAGCTTTGTGATAAATGCTTAGCTAGAAAAAGCATTTAAAATATCTCTGTCAGGACCCCCCACCTCTGACCATGGTTTCATGCTCTGGCACTCGTCCAAGAGGTGCTAGGGTAAGTTCAGACACTAGATCCTCATTGTTTACAACTTACAAGCTTAAGAGAATAGGGTCATGTACTCTATATGACTCTTATTTTGACTGTTTTTTCATTAATTTTTTTAAATTTAATGATTTTTTTTTCATATGTCAAAGCATTGACCAAGAAGCGAACCCGGGTCAGCTGCTTGTAAGGCAGCTATTCTAACCACAAGGCCACCAACGTTTAACTAAATTTAATGATTTTGAAGTCAGATATTTTTGAGAAAAAAAAACAATATACTTAAATTACAGACAAAAATTAATAGAGTATATATTTTCATAAGAAATCTGGCACAAATTGACTGCTAACTTTGATGCCATTTTGATAATAATTTTTATAAAATTCATTGAGTAAATATTTTTGCAATTACACAAAATAATTTTTGCACTAGATTTAATTCTTAATAGAATGATGAAGACTTGAAATAACAAAATCTATGCTTTATTGTTAACAAAACAAAAAAAGGCTGTATAAAATAGAGAAATAATAAATCTTATTTTTTATGCTGCATCTAACAAAATAATCATGAAAATACAATTTTTATAGTAAAAAAAATCAGAATAAAACAATTTATAATGTTAACAGAAATTGTGATCGGTAAATCTCTAACAAGTAAAAGATCACTTCTTTTTAAACTATGTAATGTGCAGACAGAAAAATCTCTGTTCAGTTTTAACAATTTGCCAGATAGTTTTTTGATAGTATATATCATTACAAATGTATTTTCCAAACGGTTTTACAAAAGTAAATGCCTATCAGAGAAGATCCTTTAATTCAATTAGATAAGCTAAATCCAGTGGATCTTTTTTCTTCTGAGAGAGTGTATATTTATGTCCTATACAGTTTATTATAATTATAAAGTAATGAGAAAAATATTCATTAATTGATTTTCTGCTGAATAAAGACAAATAAATTCGATCAATTGAAAAAACAAGTTTGCCCATGTTGCCATTTGATGTTCAGAGGTTACAGGTCTGGCTGAGTAACAAATCATGAATATTTTTACTTACATAATCTTTAAAAATAACCATGGGTTTTAATAATATTTAATATATTGTAACCTTTTGGATTGGCACCAGAAATATTGATTGTAATTATGTAGCACTGTTTCAATAACAGCTTATAGCATCTTACTAAAAAAAAATGAAATAATCTGAAATTTTAATATTTTTTATTAATGACCTAAAAACTATGTTTAAATGCACTTATAGATATAATTTGAAGATTTTGAGATGTTTAATATTTTTCTTTAGTGAGTAATTAATGATACAAAAAGGGGTGGCTTGTCACAGAAGTTGTCAGTGTAGTTTAGGTTGATTCCATGTTTGTTTTATTTATCTTCCGAACAGTATGGAGATTTGTTTAGATAATTCTCTGGTTTATTAGCTTATAATATTTTAATCCATAGTATAAACAGTACAATATGTTTGACTCATTATCATAGAAACTTTTATTTCAGTCAGATCAGTTTAGTATCTGTGGCATAGTAATTGTAAATGTTCACGTATGCTTGTGTCATTTTTTAGCTTCATTTTCTATTCATGTACTTCATTAAACCACCAAATATGTCTCATAGCAAAATATTTGATTTCATAAACAATAGCTTGAATAACCAGCTTAGTTACATTTTAAATGAATTAATGGATCGCTGGACTAGTGGATTGTTAAACAATAATTATACTATTAACTATTTTATTTGTTAAAATAATTATCATTAGTTTTATTTTGTTACTTTGAAAATACAGAACATTTTATCATTAGTTCAATTTAATATATCTATTTTTTTAAAAGACAAAATGATTTTTTTTCTTTTTCAAGACAAAAAAGTTCCTTGCATATTTTTTTTTGCTAATTAAATTTCAGTGCAATGGGTGGAGCAATTCTGTTTCTAGAGACCTTTGAACTTTCAAATGACCTTGGATTATTGGAAGAACAGATATTTGGGTAATAGTCTGGGATATATAAAAAAGGGAAATATTTTTTACAAAAGGGGACTTCATTTAACTTGCTGAACTTCAATTTGCTTCATGATTTTATCATTTTTCTCCCAATAAAAGTTTTTGTTAGTACAATTTTGTTTTTACAAGCTGATTTTTCCAAGACCCAAGTTTGAAAGTAAAAAACCATCATTAATTTTCTGGAACATGAAAATGTAAAATGAGAGTAACAAGGTATATCTTCCTTACTTTTTAATTAACTATTTTAAATTCTAAGGCCATCGTTTGAAATGCATTATGTGTGCCTATATTATAAACCATTTAAGTTTACATTCTAGCATTAAAGAAGTAATGGAATTGTGTGTTTATATTTCAAAATTATTTTTCTTAAAACTTAGTTCTAATATTAAAGAAATAACTGAAATATATGGACCCTTTTATTATTTTGGAAAAATTTTGAACTCTTTCATTAAACACCTCAGGAACTTTTTATTAATAAATTTTGCTAACTATAAAGGAATAAAGTTTAAACAGAAGGATGTGTGTAAATAATTTATTCTATCCTGCTTTATTATTATTATTGTTAAAACATTTACCTAACCATTTGTATATAAAACTAAGAACAAATGTGTAATGTATAATTTAATGGATTAATTATTAACTTATCTCTAAATATTCTGGAATAAATGGGTAGAAGAGCATAAAACTGAATATGAATTTATTTTATTTATTGTTCTCCTCATTTGCAGTTGAGTTTTCTTATTAAAATATATTATCAACAAACTTACATGAACTTAGGTGGATTTTATAAACTGATTTGATATGTGCGATGTGAATGGCTTTTAAAAAGTCAGAACGAATGCTTAGATATATCTCTTTATGGGTCTTTTACAATATTTTGGAATCCAGTTTAAGATTTCAATTGTACATTTATTATCCTCTTCTAGCAATATGTCCAGCCCAACTCCACTTCAGTCTTTTATTTTTTTCAATAAGGTCAGTAACACCTGTTTGTTCTCTTACCCATATATTGCATTTTTGATCTCTTCTTGTTACTCCCAACATGCATCTCTCCATACTTTTTTGAGTGGTCTGAAGTTTCTATATTGCTCTTCTATTAAGTGTCCAAGTCTCAGATCCATAAGTAAGAACTGGTAAAACACATTTATTAAAAACCTTCCTTTTCAAACACATAGGCATATTTCTTTTTAGTATCAAGTTATTTCTACCAAAAGCACTCCAAAAAAGTTTAGTTTTATGATTAATTTCATCCATTATGTTTCCATCTGTATTAATAATCTGACCAAGGTATTTGTAGCTGTTTACTTCTTCTAACTCATCATAATCAATCTTTATTTTCATATTTTGAGAAAATCTATTAAACATTACTTTAGTCTTTTTAACATTTATCTTTAGTCCTACTTTTCTATTTTCATCTGATAACTCCTGCAACATTACCAGCAGCTCTAAATTATTATTTGAAAAAACAATTACATCATCTGCAAAATCTAAATGACTTAAATAATCTCCATTTACTTTCACTCCTTTAGCTTTCCATTTTAATCCACAAAATACTTCTTGCAGCACTGCTGTAAAAAGTTTTGGAGATATGGAGTCAACCTGTCTTACATCCTTCTCAATGTTGAATTTCCTAGTATTATTATGTAATCTAATTGTTGCTGTTGCATTTTTATAAATATTCCTTAAATTATGGATAATATCCTGGATCTATACCTTGATGATCCAATGCTTTAATCACTGAAGAAAGGTTTATAGAATCAAATACCTTTTCATAATCTACAAATCCAATGCATAATGACAACTCATTCATTTGTTTTTTTTATACCTTCTCTTAATACCTGGATATGATCTACTGTACTAAAACAACTTTTAAATCCCACTTGTTCTCTTGGTTGGTGGAAATCCAATGTTCTCTGTAGACGAGTTGTAATTATCTTAGTAAGAATTTTGTATAAAACTGATAAAAGGCTGATAAGTATGTAATTTCTAATATCGCTTTATCACCTTTTTTAAATATTAATATTAATACTGCATTCATCCAATCATCTGACACATTTTTATCATTTAGACATTTGGTATATAAAGTTGCTAAAAAAAAATCTATTTTTTTACCTGATTCTTTTAATATATCAATTATAATTCCATCATTACCTGGAGTCTTTCTTTTCTCCATAAATTTAATTGCATTCTCACTTCTTCATTTAAAATTCTGGGCAATTCAGAAGATGTAATATATATAGGAGGTACTTGTTCTTTATTGATATTCTAACCTATCATGCGACTTCTTCTTTTAAGTTTCTAAACTCACTCCTAGCACTATCTAATTCTCCCTTAATACATTCTATTTTATCCTTAACTTCACTGTTTAATTCTACATATTGGCTTATGAAGTCCTGCTGAATAGCTTCGATCATATTTTCGGCCCTTTCTGACTTTATTTTTATTTATTTCTTAATTTTTATTTCTAGTTTTTCGGAGGCCAATTTTGACTCTTCTATTTGGTTCTTTAACTCTTCCCTTAGGTCTTTGATCTCCTGTACATGATTGTCTATTTTACTGTCCAAATTTTGAATTTGACTTTTTATTTTACTTTCTAATTCACTATTGGAATTTTTTTATTTGACTTTTTAATTCATCATTTGATTTTTGTACTTGACTTTCTAATTCCCTTTTTAGTTCACTATTGGAATTTTTTATTTGACTTTCTATTTTACTTTCTGAGTTTCGGATCTGTGCAGACAAATTTTGTAATATTGCAAATATTTGGACTTGCTCATCCCCAGGTAGATCTTTATCTACTTTAACTTTTTCCGGACTAACTTCATCCAAAGATTCTTGTTCCTCTCTTACTTCTACATGAAAATGTGGAGTTTGCATATCCGGGGATTGGAGCTCTTGGGATTCTCCCAAATCCTCTGAAATATCCTGACTATCTTGGTTTTCACTCATATTTAAAATTTCACTCTTTCTGTTATTTGACAGTACTGAAATTAGTAATGAACTATTAATAATATTGATAAGTAATTATTGACAAGACATCCTGCCTCCATACCTCTCCCATAAAAAAAACAATCTACACCAAAAACTATGCTCTGATATTTAATATAACTAAAGTCCCAATATTAACTACCGAATATTCTTTTCTCATATGCTACTTGGTCCATAGAAATCTCACCAAACCATTATGTAATATGGTATAAGTGCTAATCACACCACCAGACAAGCAGATCATCATAAATGATAAAATCATTACAATATTTTATGGAATTACTTACAGACCATAACATTATAAACTAACAAATTTATTTATTCAGTGGCAAAAGATTATGTCATAAAATAGACATTCATATAATATTTTATGGCTAAAGAAACAATTTATCATTGGCAAACATTTTCAATCAATGAACAATTAATTCATTCACGTGCAAATAATATTTATATTCTTTTCAAGAAAATTTTACCAAATTCTTCATGGCCAGCTATAGCCATCGAAGGCCCCTGTAGTTGGGCGGCCATTTCTAACCCAATAATCGAATGGTTTCTAGTGAATCTATTAAATCACTTCGGAAAGCCCAAACGCTTCCGTCTATGATTCGGGTAGCAAACCCTATATTTTTATCTAATATAGCTCGACGTTAGGTTAGTTGTAATAATTCAGCTACAGCGATATGCAGTTCAGACAGAGATAGAATAAAAAAAAAAATTATCATTAATAAAATAAATTTAAAAGGAAAATTTAGAATAACTAACATTCTTTCTCTATCCAAAACACATTCTCTGAGCTGTAAGTACTTGCACTGTTCGACAATGATGATGATGATTTCATGTCATTGTTAATATTACTGACTAAAATAAAACATTCATTAATCTGCCAATATGATCTCAATATTTTATTATTATACAATTAGAAGTTTCAATCTCTTAAACCATGCCACGCTTGTAATGTTGATCATAATTGATCAATTCTTAATTTAAGAGCACTTATAATAATGACACTAATCTCAGGGTTCTCTGTTATATTTAATAAAAAAAATGCTCGGCAGTATTGTGTTGTCGCATATGACTGACATTCTGGTCGGCTATAGGAAACATTTACCTTATTTAAATTCCAGGTGTCTTCATCCACATATCAACTATTATAATATTTAACGAGATGATAACCATATTCAATAACAACGCATAATTTTGAATAATACAGCCATTTTATCCAGAATCTCAGTCGGAATGATGAAAAGACAAGGGTGCTTTTGTGTCCTTCCATTATCCATGACAACACAATAATTTCACTAAGATTTATTACTTAGACACTTCACTTAAAGGTGTACTTAATAATGTGCAACCAAAAGCGACTAGTTTGGGAATAAAGTGATTTTACACACATATAAAATAAAATGTCTTGGTCTGAAGTTTTCAATTCCACAAATAATTCTTCTTAAATTAAAATATAATGAAATATTCGGATCTGCTTACAATTGTCTATCTGGTGTACTGAATTAAGATTTCATAAATGATTTTGGACTCAAGAAAAGTATTGCAAGTATTATGCAAATACACTTTTATTTAGCACACAAGAAAAATGACTCAAAACAACTTGTAACAAGACTATAATTTATTATTAAATTTTAACAAGATTATAATTTATTATTACAGTTTAACAAAACTATCCTTTATGATTAACATAATAAACAAACATATACAATTTATTCGATCCCATATGGATAAAACAAAATATAACTAACAGTAATTCGTCTATACTTTTAGACCTGGATTCGGACTACTTCTTCATCTTCTTTTTACATTTATGCAAATTGAATATAACAAAATAAATATTATTATCGATACATCAACTCATCCGTTTAGTGTATCTTATATGAACGGTTACTTAACTTTATTGACTATAGATCTGTTTTAAAACAAAAACAATTTGATTCTAGACAATACGTACAAACGATTTTTATTATCATATCATTTAATTAAATGATAGTTTTTATTTAGATAACTTATTATAATTTATGGGTTATTTATCAGAAGTTACACTTATTATTTTAAAATTTATCTTAATAACAACTGAAGTTGTTATACACATTGTATTCCTCAGTATAAGTTATATTGTGAGTGCTACTTAATCATTAACCCGAATTAAACCTAGTATTTGAACCCTCCATTGGCAAATAAAAATTTCTAAATCATGCAATTTTAAACTTACTCTCTCCATTGACTTACATGTGGATTACCAGCACTATTCCGCCGCACAATCCAGACATTGATCATATATACTAGCACGCTATTTATACTAAATGGATCGTAAGGAATTAACCTCCAATATACCCGTTATCTTGCCATAACTTTCTAAACAAAACACAATATTCAACACCTTCCGTGGTGGAATTATCTCTATTTTCTCATGAGGAATATGGAATAACACCGAAGGTCTGTAGAGTTAACTACTACATTAAAATAGTTTGGTGGGTCCTTGCCTCTTACTTGGGCATAATAGGAACACACACCAATTATAATCCTCTCCTGGGATTTTAATGAATGAAATACACTAAATACGATATAAATTACTGATCGTCCTAACTCTGAGAAGCGATCACTTGGGTTATAAACATACCCGAATACTAGATTTATCTATTCCCCTCATGGAAAATAAAGCTTTTGGGGAGATCAATTTCCATCCCACAAAATAAAGACATTACAGTTATTACTTATGCGAATCTTAAGCATATACCAATGCTATATCGGGGCAAGACAAGCAAATACACTAATTACACTAAATTTATGTTCTGGGGTATACTTAGATCAACGTCTGAAATCAATGGATAACACAGAATAAAACATAATAATTTTCACCTTTGCCAAAGAAACATTCAACAAGTAATTGGTAGTATAGTATCTTGAACTAAATTAAGTGAATGCGTTAATGAAGAATAATTGGGAATAAGTTCCTCAATTAACATAGTATAAATTTGTTTCAAACTTTAAATAAGTAATATCCTGTATAGCACTTCTCTTTAATTACTTCTGATAATTTTAACTAGATATTTTACCTATTAAGTATCTGAATTTTTCTTCTTTTACGCATCTAACATATAAATTTATACCCATAATGCATATCATAAGTAAACACATTTTATAAAAAAAATTTTTTTTTTCATGTCGAATATAAATTTAACCTAGAATAATTACATGAAAACATACCTTTATGATTACAAGGTCATTTAAATATTACTTGACTATACAGCCTTTCACCTGTTGATATAAAAAAAAATACACATAATTTTACAAATTAGTAAAAAAAAATCATTACTTAACAAGTGCTTATTATCTCACTAGAAAAATGTTTTTCCATTGGGCAATTTATCTAGATGAAGAACTTGATCCATTCGTAGTTCACGAAGCAAATTTAAAATAAGAAACACATTTTATTATTTCATTTATAAAAAAGTTGCCTCCATTCTGGTGCAATTAATAAATTAGGCAAAGAAAACATAGCAGCGTTGGATGTTAACTCTTCCTTGAATTAACTGATATAATTTTGGGATCCAAGAAAACAATACATATTTTAACATGACGAATATTTGACGATAGATGATCACATATACAATTCTTTTCTTTTTACTATTGGCGATACGTATCATTTTTAGCTAGCTGGCTTATGAATAAAATAATGCGCGAATTTTCCAAAATACTATTATTATAAGGACTGCAGCTGACTTACGTGGATATGAAGTTTTAACGACTCAAATTGATGTATAATATAACATATTATATTATGGTTATAATTAAGTCACTAATGTTTGTAGTTTTTATTCCTACTCTAGGAATTGTAATTTGTCTTTAATAAGGAATTCTCCGTAAAATGCACACATACAAATTTTCTGATATTTGCCTTGAGAAAATTTATATTTTCTTTTTAAAAAATATACAGGTGCATAAGTAAATATCCTTGATCATTAATATTATTTTTAGATAATTTTCAGTGAATAAAACATATTTTAACGTGGGGAGCTTACATTATTTTCAAACGCAGACAATTTCTTTTAGAAAGAGCGCGGAATGTTTCTCGTTAACTTCCTTTGGCTTTTACAAAATTTCTTTTAATTATAATTTTTCTTTTATACCATGAAAAGATTATTAAATAAGGTAAAGTTAACAAATAATTGTTTATTTCCTGGAAATTACTTATATTGCTTAATTTAAATATAATGACGCTTTCCGTGATTACTGTAGTTAATACGGTCATTTTGAACTTTAGCATACGATAGTATATTTTTGCGTATAAAAAGCTTTAAATAGGTAGATGGCCACAGAAAACAGAATATCTTATCAAATAGGATTAGCCACGCATGATATTATTAAAAATTTACTTGACTTATATTTATTTCTGCAATAAAAAAAATAATAAAAAAAAATTTGTTACCGAATTTCAGTACTGCTTCCTCCTTGTAAAACTAGAGTCAGACTAAACTTTCTTCAAAATTTGGCGGTCTTCTTTTAGCGACCTCTTACAGAAAAATAATCATTTAATTATACCATAAACAAAAGAAAAGGAAAAAAAAAATTTATTACAGTTATATATTTCCGTATGATTTAAATGGATTACAGAGTAATTTGACAAATAATGAAAAATAATAAATATACTTAATTAACAATGTTTATTAGTGATGTATAATTCTGTCTACATTTTTATCTAAAATAATTTCAAAACTACCAGAAGTGATTGTGCTTTATGATAAGATACTCATCTACTCTCCCTCTACCCATCCAAAATCAATTACTGTTTATGATAGGTGCTTTTATACTATATTAAATTGCTCTTATTGTTAATATTTTAATTAAATTATTCATGCTCTTCTTCAAAATGACATTGGATTACCAAATTTTTTAGTTATTTGCTTAAAACACGTTACAGTGAGTAAATAGCATACTTTATTAATCACTTAATATTATTATTATTTTATCTTTTTATTTTCTAAAAAAGGATAGCATTGTTTTCCTGTGGAAACAATGCCAAATAAACCAAGTGTCAATAACACTAGGTTACAATATATAATAATTCTTGATAAAAATCTTCTACCCATTTCATGATGTCATCTGTCTTTTTAGTAATAATTTCATCTTTTTTTTTTATTGCAGATATAAATTTCCTACCAATACCAAAATGTTGTTTTACACTCTTGAGACTTTTATTCTCTTCTACAGCTTTCCTTGCTACTTCACAGTTATACTTTCTTATATCATTTTCAACTCTTTTCTGCACCATTTTACAAAATTTGAGATATTCAATCCTTTTTAATGCATCATTTTTGTATTTCTTTATATTCCTTCTTTTCGTCATAAATTCTCTAGTCTCAGTAGAATTTTTATTAGTCAATTGCTGCTTTTTTGTACCAGCTATCTTCGTTGCAGTTTTTAAAAGTGTAACAGTTGTTTTTTTATTAATTTCATTCAAATCTGAATCATGTTCAAAATCTACTAATACTTGAAACCGATTTGTAAGTCTTAATTTGCATTTATATGTGTTGATGCAAAACTAGAGAGACAAAAATTATTAAGAAAAACAATATTTACAGTTGATATTTCTAATCTTCAGAAACATTAATGTGTCCACTAATATAATTATTGCTTTATTAATTCCATTTTAACTAATTTATTTACGTTTACAGGAATGTGCATTTAACTTTGTGCATGTGTGCATTTTTAAAATTAAATAGGAAAGCGCAATTTTTTAAATTGCTACAAGGATTTCAAATGCTATAAATGTACGAGACAACATCTTGGAATTGTAAAATCTTCCTTTACATATACAAAGCTTAGATAATAATATTATTTTTATAATAAGACAATATTATTATTTCAGCGATATCAAAGAATATATATATAATAAGGAACTTGAACTCAGACTTTCAAACTCCCCAAAGCTATCCATTCCATCTTATACCACTGATACACATGACCACATACATTTAAAAAAGATAAATAATCTACAATATATGTATTTTATACTGAACAAGCACTCATCAGTTGGTCCAGAGTCACCATCTCCCACACATATATAGAATCATTCTCAGTTTATATTAAGATAGCAAATCTTCAAATTTTAATGTACAAGCTTCAATCTTGTTCAACTCTCCAACTCCTCAACATCCATATCATTGAAAATCAGAAAATGAAATGCTCAATGCTCTTATTGATACTTATGTTGAACACAAGTCAATATGATTTCTCACACATAGGACCTTAATATGTCCATGGCCAAAGTGTTGGAGAGTGGAGAAGATTAAAGGTTGTCCATTAAATTTTGAATATTTGCTATCTTAATATAAAATGAGAAGTGATTGTATATATGTGTGAGAGATGGAGATCTGGACCAATTTGCTTTAGCATAAAATATGTATATTGGAGATTATAAGTCGTATAGGATGGATTGGAAGGCTGTTGGGAGTTTGAAAGTCTGACTTCAAGTCTCTTATAATTAAATTAAATTGAGTATAGGCAATATATATGTATTTAAATATTATATATATATAAGCAAATAATTTAGATTATCAAATTGACCAGAGTTGTTGTAAATGTAATTATAATAACTTTTAAAATTTAAAGAGATTTCTTATTTCAAAATAATATAAAAAGGCTGCTCTTATGAATTATTTTGAATCTAAAACCAAACATTATTGTAGCTGAGAATATACTAAACTTCCATTTTTTCCATGTGTCATAGCATCAGCAGTGACGCGAAGCCACAACTGTCCACAACCAACTACTTGCTTGCAAGGCAGTGCGATGACCTCTCGGCTAACAATGCTTGACTTCCATTTTAAGTATTAAAAAAAGATATTTACAATCATGTGATCACACATTATATTTTTTGATAGAACAGTCATAATTTAAAAAGTATATTATAGTTTGTATATGACTACAGTGAATTATATCATTATTTATTATAAGTCTGTAAATTTACTGTAATTTCTATGATTCATATTATGTTATTTAGACTTATAAAGTTTTATTTAAAACCAAATATTATTGATAAAAGCAAATTATTTTTTAATTCATTTTATTACATGCCAACAATGGTTTGAAATAATGATTCTTTTTTTTCTTTCCATATGTCAAAGCATCCGCCAGGAAGCGAACCCGTGACAGCTGTCTGCAAGAAACTGCTTGCTTGCAAGACTGCTGCGCTGACCTTTCGGCTTCAATGCTTGCTCATTTTAATGCAAATACAACAAAATGTACAGGTTATTAATTGTATTTTATGGTTGTTGGTAAAAAGAGAATATTTTCTATTATACAGTTATCTGTATTGACATACATTAAAAGAAATAAGAGAAAAATTTTGTTGAAAAAAAGTCTAGTGAGAAAATAAAAATTCTTCGAGTATATCTATTAAATAATGATAATCAGAAATTAATTTTTGATATTACACAAAGCCCAACTAATAAAGGAATATCTCATAAAATATGAATGGATGACATTAAAAAGTAGTAATAGGGCTATACGTTGGACTATTACCAATGTTGAATGTGTAGAAAATTGTAAACTTTATTTAAACTTTTCAAATACAAACAACTTACAACACATTACCACCATTTATGCTTGCTTATAACTGTTATTAAAACAAACAAAACTCTTCATACAGTAGTTCCACCCAGTCTGGGGATATTGGATGAGTAGTCACTAGATAGGGATTTTATGCACAAGCCTTCTGGCATCCATTGATTACTCTGGATTGCACTGGGTGGCACTACGGTATGGAGAGTTTTTCTTGTTTTGTTACAAACAACTTGTTAGTAATAACACACAAATAGACAACACAGGTTACAACACAGCTGTAATTACCAACCTGTGTTGTTTATTTGTGTGTTATTACTAACAAGTTGTTTGTATTTAAAAAGTTTAAATAATAGTTTAAAATTTTTTATACATTCAACATTTAACGGTAGATACTGGAAATAGTCCAGCATATTATCACACCTAATATGTCATCATCACAAACCTGACAAATAGTAATAGGGCTAATTTATATTTATTCTGGATTTTTTTACAAAGAATAAACAAAATTAAAGGCAATAGATGCATATGAGTAAGTATATGAAAAAGTCATGTGATATTATTGGTATTAAACTTCTTAGCTAAAAGATAAAGGACTTACAGTTGACATAAAATTAAAGCTTATAGAAATTGACCTGATGTAAGATTTATATAACTATGCAATTAATACATTGTACAGGCTTAAACCTGCATTTATATATGTAATATATGCGGGGTTCGAACTCAGACTTTCACACGACCCACTATCTCAGTGCCATCTCATATTGCTGACCCACCTGATCACACACATGTTGAAAAGATAATCACCAATATACATATTTCATGCTAAACCAGCAATCATCAGTTGGTCTAGATGACAAATATTGGCTATCTTAATATAAAGTTGAGTACTGATTATATATATGTGTGAGGATAGTAATCTAGACCAACTGATGATTGCTGGTTTAGCATGAAATACGTATATTGGTGATTATTTATCTTTTCAACATGTGTGTGATCAGGTGGGTCAGCAATAACTATGCAATGCAAATGAGTTAGTTTGGGTTCAAATTTAAAGGTTTTGAATTTTATTTCAATAAGATGGTTTCTAAACATATAAACATATTAGTTTTAGATTTGAATCCCAAGTCATCATTGATAAATATAATAGTCAGTAATCAATCTGTGAATATGGATGTTATAGCAATCCATTGATTTCTCAAGATAACAATAGATGATTCTAGAGGATGAAGATAATTGCTTTTAAATAAAATATTTCAATAAACATTACAATACATGACATTAATAGAATATAGCTTTTTTTTACAAAAAGTTTACAGTAACTTTTAGATAGTTAATATATAGATGAAAATAGGAAAGTAGGACTAAAAATAAATTCTAAAAAGACTAAAGTAATGTATAATGGATTGTCTCAAAATATGAAAATAAAGATTGATTATGATGAGTTAGAAGAAGTAAACAGCTACAAATCCCTTGGTCAGATTATTAATACAGATGGAAACATAATGGATGAAATTAATCATAGAATAAAATTGATTGGAGTGCTTTTGGTAGAAATAACTTGATACTAAAAAGAAATATGCCTATGTGTTTGAAAGGAAGGTTTTTAATAGATGGATCTGAAACTTGGACAATTAATAGAAGAGAAATACAGAGACTTCATACCACTCAAAGAAGTATGGAGAGATGCATATTGGCAATAACAAGAAGAGATCGAAGACACAATATATTGGTAAGAGAACAAATAGGTGTTACTGATCTCATTGAAAAAATTAAATGACTGAAGTCGAGTTGGGCTGGACATATTGCTAGAAGAGATGATAATAGATGGCCCATTGAAATCTTAAACCAGAGTCCAAGAGATTGTAAAAGACCCAGAAAGAGACCACATGTGAGATGGATGGATGAAGTAAGAAAGTGTGCAGAGATGATGTGGAGAAGAGAAGCTAAAGATCAGAGAAGATGGATTAAACTTGGAGAGACAATCTTGCAATGGATTGATAATGGTTCATGATGATGATATATATATATTGTAACTTTTTAATTGGTTAATTATGCTGATCGAGTATATAAAAATGTATATTATAATCCAAAATTTTAAATTGCAGAAAAAAATAACTTGCACAAATAATTTAATACGTGAGATTTAAAGAGAGAATTTAGTGGGTATAAGAAATACACATATTTTATTTGTAATTATTTTTTTAACAGTTAGGTAATTTTAATATAAGTGATTTGAATAATTGCAAATCCCTTTACTTATATAAATATGTTATATTTAAGTAAAAGTTACATTAAGATGAAATTTAATCTTAGTATTTTTATTATAGTGATCCTTTAAAAGATGAGTGTGTTATTTTCTGCACTGAATTCTGATAAATAAATAAAAGTAGATTTATTTTCTATAAAATAATGATAGATTTTATACATAGTAAGATAATAATATTTTAGGAATAAATATTGTTATTAAAATATTTAAGTTTAAATTAATTATTTAAATTTTAATATAAAATTGTTTCAATTTTGTCAGTCTTAAAATATTTATTGATTTTTTTTATTATTATTATTATTATTATTATTATTATTATTATTATTATTATTATTATTATTATTATTATTATTATTATTATTATTATTATTATTATTATTATTATTATTATTATTATTATTATTATTATTATTATTATTATTATTATTATTATTATTATTATTATTATTATTATTATTATTATTATTATTATTATTATTATTATTATTATTATTATTATTATTATTATTATTATTATTATTATTATTATTTATACAATTTTAATGCACAAATCAGTGCATAACAGCAGAGCTTCTTCAAATTAAATCACAATTTATTATAAACTTAATATAAATTATAATACATAATAAATAATGCCTGAGCGCTTTCAAGAGAACTTAGCTCTCATAATCATGGGTAACAAAGAGTAAGCGTAACAAGGTTGCTATGTGTAAATATATGCAGATATATGTAAATTAATTGAACTATATGATGGATGGCCAATGGGCTTACCCATGAGTGGCATCATATCAAGTATTGTGCTTAATTATTTTGCAAAAAGTATCATTCCTAAATATGAACAAACACTCCAGTTAATTGTATATACAAGGTATGTTGATGACCTTTTTATTGCTGCAATGGAAGAGATCATAGATAAAATCAAGCTGGACATACAAGAGTGTACTCATCTGAAGCTAAATACAGAAATGGAAGATTACGACAAGAAAATTAGATATTTGGATATTCAAGTACAAAGGGAAGGTCAACAACTCAATTATAAGATGATTATAAAACCAATAGAAAAAAGAGGCCATATACAACCCCTTTCGAACACACCACCTATTCATAAATTTGCAGGATTGATGTCTTTCTTACATAGGAATGAGCACCTTTGCAGATTTGAAGCAGACAAAAGGTCAAATTTGATTTTATATAGAAACGATTTATTAAATATCGGTTTCAAACAAAATAGTATTGATGGGAAAATTAGACAATTTTACAGTAAATTAAATAACAATGCAATTAAGCAGCAGAAAAATAGAATATTGTTGCCATACTTTGCAAATGCCCATAAAAAACTTTACTCAGTGTTTAATAGAGATTTTCAACTATGTTTTCACACACCCCCTAATACCAATAGAATTATCAACAATGCAAAAGACATTGTAACACCCAACAACATTTCTCAGGCTGTCTATAATATCTCATGCCCAGAAAATAACTGTATGGCATCATACTATGGAGAAACGAAAGCAACTCTCTCAACAAGATTGTCCCAGCACAGATATTCTTACAGAAAGGCCCAAGCAGACCCAGCTTACACCTCAATATTTGCAATGCATCAGAAATTAACTGGTCATTCATGTGAACCTGAAAATCCAAGAATAGTTTGTAGGTAAAGAAATGATGTTAAGAGAAAGGTGAAGAAGGCATGTTTTATTGCCATGGATGATAAGGCTATGAATAGGAAAAATACGTGTTATAAAATTTCTAAGAAATGGGTTAATTAGATTTATGCATATAGTTCAATTAATTTACATATATCTGCATATATTTACACATAGCAACCTTGTTATGCTTACTCTTTGTTACCCATGATTATGAGAGCTAAGTTCTCTTGAAAGCGCTCAGGCATTATTTATTATGTATTATAATTTATATTAAGTTTATAATAAATTGTGATTTAATTTGAAGAAGCTCTGCTGTTATGCGCTGATTTGTGCATTAAAATTGTATATATATAGTAGGCAGCTGAGTGTGAAATAATTTCTTTTTATTATTATTATTATTATTATTATTATTATTATTATTATTATTATTATTATTATTATTATTATTATTATTATTATTATTATTATTATTATTATTATTATTATTATTATTATTATTATTATTATTATTATTATTATTATTATTATTATTATTATTATTATTATTATTATTATTATTATTATTATTATTATTATTATTATTATTATTATTATTAAATAGTAGACAGCAAATTAATTATTCAAAAAGCTATTGGTTAATTTTCAATTCATTGACCAATGAAATGTAATGAATTGAGTTTTTTATGTCATGCTGTCTGAATGTATAAAAAAGAGTAAAAGCAGTTGAACTAGGAGGGAAAGGAAAAATAAAAAAGGAAAAAGTGAATCGTTGTTTCATGTAAAAGTTTGTAAAATCATAAAATTTAATATATTTTATTTTTGTAAACAGTAAAAATAATTAAATTAATTGTGCTGAAAAAACTATAACATTTTTAGTAGTAGTTTAAAAATGATAGAGTAAGTTAAACTAAAATTTCTTTGTTTGTGATACAATTACAATCTGAAAATTTAATTCACAATTTAAAATGCTATTGAAGAATAATTGCAAGCATATATTATTATTATTACTGATTGGAGAAATCAGGAACAGTGAGAATTCTCAACTTCAATTAATTAAAAGATGTAAATACTATCATGTAAGAAAATATGTTTTGTGTATCTCTATGTTGGTGATTCATTTAAGTAATAACTTAATTATGAAGATGAACTAGAATAAATACAAAGTGATAACTTATATAAAATAATTAAATTAGTTTACTGAACTTTAAAATAGTTTATTAATGGAAATGAGGTGTTAAATGAAGATAGTTATCTTTTAAATTAAAGTAACTTGTATTATTCAAATTAACGTTATAAAATTATAAAGAAGAATAGACATTTGTTGTATATTTAACAATTAATGGATATTAAGTAAATAAATATGATAATAAATATTTATTTTAGAACTATATTAAATAAAAAGTGATTTCAAAAGAGTACATTTTGTATAGTAGATAAGATTATCTTATAGTATAAAATACTAAAAGGATAAAATTTTAGCAAGAACAGCTATTAATTTTTATTATGACAAATTTTAATAAAATATTATATTGCTGGATAATAAAATTAAGTGAACTTATTTATGTTTATTTCTGGAAGAAAGAAGTATTAAGTAAAATATAATGAGGAGAAAAAGTGGAAGTAGAAATGACTTATGAGTTAATACTACATAAAGTTTAATAATGGAGAGATTAATCCTCAAATGTGTACTGATTTAGTTATTCAAATACCGTTTTATTAAACTTGTATGATAGTTATTTGTATTTAAGATTAGAATATACTCAGATCTAAAGCTTAAACAAGGATGTATCGGATTTTTTAAAGAGTTTTATCAAGTTATTGTTATTACTGATTTTTAAGATTCTACACAGAATCCTAGAAGTTGCTGACAAGTAGAGAAATAAAATTAATAACTCATGAGGAGGTATGAAGCATCGTGCAGAAGACTGTAATGATGCACAGCCGGGAGAAGGACTAAGAAAAGGAAAAGGAAAAAATAATAAATTTTTTTCTTTAGTTATTATTATTAATATTAATATGAATGTAATATTAGATATTACGTTTAATGATAAGGTAATATTATGAGATGTATTGGATATGGATATTATGAAATATTAATATATTTTATATGTTTAATGTATTTTTTTAAAAATGATGATAATAAGAAATATGCTTAGAAAATTAATATGGCATACGTTAATGTTGAGAAAAAGAGAGTATGGATAAAACAATACTTTATAATTATATTAAACATCACATGACCATCACTTCTTATGTAAAGTGAGTTTTGCCTGTTTTATAATTATAATTTAAGGTAAATTTACTTAAATATTAGTTTAGTTATATTTTAAATAGAAAATATATTTAATGAGTTAATTGTTTTTATAATGAGGAATCAGAAGATGGGACTCATGGAAATAAAAATACCTATGATATCTAAATCTCAAATGAAAATATAGAGAGAGGCAAGAGAATGAATATTAAAAGTAACAAAATAGTTATGATCTCAATTTTGTGTGATAAAAAATATAATATTGACCTTTGTTATAAGACATGATTTGTTTTATGATATAATTGTTAATATTATAGAAGAATACTTGAGGGGAAGATGAGATTGTAATATTAGTTGTGAGGTAGATTGTGATCATTGATGCTAAAAATATACAGCATAGTAAGATAAACCACTAAACATCACATGATCACCATATCATGCTAACACATAACTGTTAGTAAACAGGCAAAAACTCTCCATATAGTAGTGCCACCTTGTGCTAACCATAGTAATCAATGGATGCCAGAAGGCTTGTGCATAAAATCCCTATCTAGTGCATACTCATCCAATATCCCCAGACTCACTGACAAAGGCCACAAGCCAGAAACTAGTCTGGGGATATTGGATGAGTAGGCACTAGATAGGGATTTTATGCACAAGCCTTCTGGCATCCATTGATTAGTCTGGTTAGCACAAGGTGGCACTACTATATGAAGAGTTTTTACCTGTTTACATAGTAAGATAAGTTATAATTCTAGGATAGGATAAAATACCTTACTGAAGAAATGATTAAAATATGATAATGGGATTGATCTATATGACACCCATATATGTACTTTAGTATGAGGAGATGAGAGGAATTTCCACAAGAGATGGATGTTATTTTCCACAGGAGCTTAATAGGTAACCATGGATATTGGGTTAGAATCATTAATATGAAAATGACTACTTGCCAAATTATAGCATTTCATTAAGAAAGAAGATCTCCATTCTTATATTTAGAGATAATAATTCATTAAAAATCAGTTTCTTATCTATAGAGTTTTGGGTATGGTAAAGAAAGGTAAATAATGAGCATGTATGTAAACTAGTTATTCTTTAGAAATATTATTGTTTCCTTCCTAGGTAGTAGATTATTGGTTTTAACAGAACATTAATACATGCAAAACAAATATTTTAGTAATTAAGTAAAATCTGACTGATTTAATGTTAATAGATCAAATATGAGATCAAAAATAAGAATAAAAAATAAATGAAAAAAGTAAAGAGTGAATAGGATGAATGACCATTTATTGATGAGTGATATCAATTTAATTAATTATTTCAATATTTTATTGAAAGTTATATCAAGATAAACTAAAATTTTTATATATAAATTTTATGAAGAGAATTTATGTGGATCTATATTATGAAAGGTAATAAAGTATTGTATTTTTATGTGAATATTGCAAAAGGAAAAATGTATTATACCATTAGATGAAAGAAAATTAAAAGTTGAACCAATAAGAAAAACTCACGGATGGTAAAATAAATTATCAACATGAAAGAAAGCATACATGTTTATAATAATTAAAATTACCCCAAATCCAAAATTCAACCAGACCAGCAAAAAATAATATTAAAACACAAACAGAGGTTTTACTGCTACAAGTAGACTTCTCAAGTGTAAAGAACTATAAAAACTACACAATATATATAATATTAAAGATTACCCACAAATCCATTCACTTCCCATCCATCCTTAATATTAAAAGAACTCTTAAATAAGTTAATTGCTTCAGAATAATAAATTTTCAATAATAAAGATTCTTTAATTCTTCTTTTGATTTCATTTCTCTCAAAAAAGACAACCTTAGCTCCATCAAAATTAATAATGTGGCCGGTATCTTTTTCATGGACATACAAAGCAGAACTAAGATATCTATTTTTAACTATTTTTATGAACCTTTAATCTTTCATTTAAACTTAAACTACTCTGACCTATGTAGACCTTCTTACAAAAAAAAAAAAGTGATAAAATATACTACACCAAGAATAATAGTGAATTTGATATTTGAGGAATAGAATAATTATATAATATAAATGTTGAATTGAAAAGAAGGATGTTTATTTAAATTATTTGTTTTTCAATGTAAGTAATTGTACATATATTTTAATTATTTTATATATATTTTAGAGTTTAACTATGATTATTTAATATTTGATAAGTTGTTATCTATTGTTACTATTGTTAAAATAAACAGTTTATTTTAATATAAATCTTAGACTGGTGGCTTTATTTCTACTCAGAAGTATTTTTATCACAAACTCATATGAAAACACACAAGTTATATAAAATGATTACAACCAAAAATATAATTATTGGATAATTTATGCATAAAATGTAAAAAAAAAAAATTTCATAAATTAAAAAACTATTGCTTAAAAATCTAATTATTTTAGAAGTGTTATTTAAGAATATTAACTAAATGGGGGCATTCATATATTAAAAAGTCACATTATTATTATTATCATCATCTTTCAAAGGATTTTATTTAATAATTTAAAAAAGCTTTTTTTTTACACATTCTTGATTATTATAAATTTATTTAACGCACATTGATTATGTAAGTAATATTTACTGAGGCTGTAACCTCAAGAATGTGGGTGTGAAAATGAGGTAGTATGGCTCTCTACAGGTCTTAACCACAAGCTTACACTTTGGAAGAAAAGAAGGTAACCCTTCTTTACTTCAACCTATTTTCTATATAAACAGGTGAAGCTGAAGCGGTTAGATCTGAGAGTGGGAAGCTATTCAATACTTCACTGATTAAGTCCACAATTCCTATTACACATTACAATGAGGCATTGTTTATAAAACTGGAAGAAGTTCAAAAGTTCACATAAATACAGTTAATTGTTTTAAAACCTGATAAAAGTTCAAAAGTTCATTATCATATAATGTTTTTCCGATGGTGGCAAATGATATCTTTTTCATTTGACATTTCTTAAACTTTTGTGATTTTTTCTATTTTTTATAAGCTTGAAGGTAACTGCAATAGAGACCAGGTGTCAATGAATGTTGCATGATTTGTTATTGTTATCTCTTTTGTGTATACTATCCAATTTATTTTTGAATATGTTAGAGTGCCTTCTTGGGTTATTACTGTACATGAATTTACACCTTGTACACCATAAGGCATAATGGATGAATACACTTATCCTTATTTCAGCAAAAACTCCTTTTTTGAATGAGTCAAATAGGCAATTCATATTTTTTATTTTTTATTTTTGAATAGTGTGTTTATTAATGAACAGATGTTATGCAGTCCTTGTCATGAGAAAAATAGATGATCCTGTGTTTCTGAGTCTCTATGGCAGAGGTTACATAAATTGTCTACATTTTGGCAGTTCCTTCTATATTTTAAAAAATATTATGTGGGTAGTGAGTCAAGGTTAATTTTTAATAGAAAATCAAAATATTTTGCTTCAAGTGACCAGAATTTGAATTTACAGCATAGTTGTTTATTGGTGATATTAAGTACACTTTTAACTTCATTTTGTGAGGCATGTAAAAGTAAATGAATTTCCCAGTACTTAAATTTATTTTGAGATGGTTTACAATTCAAATTTTTTATAGATAGTAATGGTGCAAGTAGTGTCTTCAGGTATCCTTATATAAAAGGTTGTTTATCTGTGGGGGTGATTTTGCAGGCTATTTGTAGATAAGGGAATTTCTGTGCACATGCAGTGATTATGTTAAATGTTTTTTTGAATTCTGAATGTATGAACTGAATGAAGTCCCAGACCATTTTGTGAGAGTGAATGTTTTAACCATCTTACAGATATTGATATTACTTTTCCTCCCACAAAAGTTTCCTGCAAAATGAATCTATTTGATTAGTGAAGGCTTTAGTATAAAGTATTGTTGGAGTGTGATATGTGATTTTTGTCATGATCAACACATTAAAAAGTGCTATCTTTGTGTACAATGGAAGGTAGGATTGTTTGTGAATTGATTATAATGTTGACTTTATTTCCAAGACTTTTTTGTATAAGTGATCTCATTGGTTGAATGACGCAGGTAGAAATGGACTCCAAGAAATGGGTTAGATTTACCTTTAAGATTTTTTGTAACACTGCTGCCAGTGAAAATTTGCCAGGCACAAGATTTTTCCATGCTAAATGTTAACTTATATTCATTTGTATAATTGGAAAGTATCTTTAGGAGTTTGGGAATGTGTTTTTGAGCTATCAAAAAAATTGTGAGGTCATCCATATAAGCTATACATGAGATGTTGGTAGTTAAACAAGGTACATACATTCCAGGTATTTCATTTGCTATGATTTTAATTAGGGCATTTATGTAGGTAGTAAATAACAAGGCATTAAGAGGGGATCCTTGTGGGATGGATTGATGAGGTATTATTGGTGGTGAAGTTTTTTCCATTTAGAGTAATGTATATTTCACAGTTTATTAGTAGGTTAGCAAAGTAATTTTAGATTAAATTTTAAAACACTATATTATATCAAAAAGGGATGTTCTTGATAAAATATATTACAAGGCCCATATTGTTCAAGATGTAATTAAAAAAGAGTAAAATTGCTAATCAAATTAAAGTAATGAAGTGAGTGAAAGGTGAGGATATTATAGTTGTACTTTAAGGCTTTTAATTGTAGTAAAATTATTATTCTGTTTTATAATTAACATTTGTATAATGAAAATATTAGATATCTAAATACAATTAATTTATTAATTGTAAGTAAAGTAGTAGATAGTAAAGGTTAATTGTATGGTATTATTATTAGATTTATATTAATTTTTAGGAAGAAAATTTATGTTCATAATGTTAGATATTATTATTGAGATGATTGGACCTTAATAAAATCCCTTCTATTACCCAATTATCTTACTATTAGTAATTGTTATTATATTATAAGAGAATAATTATTATCCTTGAGATACCCAAAGGTAGCAGTAATTATTATAAAGTATTTTAGTATGCAATGGATTTCATTATTTTTTATGTAGTTTATTAAATAAATGAAGGGTAGAATAATCATTATTTTTAATGAAATATTATGTTAGTCATTGTCTGTTGTGTGGATTTTCCTAATGATTATACTAGGATAGTAGGTGGAAAATTTCTACAATAGCAATGACATCAGGAAGCATATTCTATATACCTCTCAATGTTAAAACCACCATATTGTGATCATCTTTTAAGTCTATTTTATGTTTTATGTATTATACATTTCTATTTAATTATTGAATTTCATAACTTAGCATTTCTATATGTTATACACTTTGATGTTTGAACTAAGCTAAGGATAAAATTGAAGTGGAGGAAAGAGATTATATATATATATATATATATATATATATATATATGTGTGTGTGTGTGTGTTTGTGTGTGTGTGTGTGTTCACTAGATGAAGCTTACCATGAGCTCCAAACAAGCCTTAATTAGAAGTGCTGAAAGAGAAAAAATTTAAAATCTCTATCGAAAAATTTTCATCTCCAGATCAATTGGTTTCGAGCTTATGGCTCACCTCAGTGTGGAGCTAGGATTTCAGAGACTAGATCTAAAATTCCAACTAAAGCATCAGCACTTATTAAATACATTACTGTCAATTTGAAAATCTGAATTTTTCAGACACATAAATATCTTCAAATCCAGCCTTACAAACCAGATAGCTATATGGGTCTGAACTCAGTTCAGTTTCACCATATATTAATAGCCAAAGCAATAGAACATCACAAAAGCCTTCAATGGTACACTTATAATAATTAATAAAACAAGACACAAATCGTGTAACTTGCTTTTAAACTTGTACTAATATATATATATATATATATATATATATATATATATATATATATATATATATATATATATAGTTTTACAGTTTTGTATTGATTTGATGTGAACTAATTGCATTTAAATATGTATTTTAATAATAGAAATATGAAAGCTAGATATCACATCATACTTATTTATTTTTGGAAAAGAGTTTCATTCATTGCATTCTTTTTTGGATTCATAACGTCATTTTAACTCAGAATCATATGACGTTTTTTTTACAATTAAATTTTCATTTTGTTTCAGATGTAATATATTGATAGTTTCTTAAACACAGTTTAGTTTTATGTCTTTAGTTAAATAATTTTTTTTTATTACAATGTTTTTTTTATAAATGACTGCTGAGAACAGGTTACTCTTGCACCTGAAAATCCTTAACCACTCAATAGTAATGAATAAAGTGATATATAGCTATTTTTAGCTCGAGAATAGGTAGTGAGCCAAATTAATACGAATTGATCAGATAGGCATTGACATGCTGGTAGTTGAAAATAAAAAGTACAATTCTAACTTGACATATCCTTCACTATTAGTAGGGAAGATATTATACTCCTATGAGCACTAAGCCAATAGCTGCTTTTACCTTTTAGAAAATTGTAGAGTAATTTCACTAAGGGAAAATGGTTACCACATTCTTACTCATGAAGTGTTTTTAATTTTTATTCAAAGTACCATTTGTTAAGAGATTTTTTCATCTCTTAGCAAAAGATATCTTGAACAAACAAATAAATTGCTTATCATTTTCCTTTAGTGGAAGTACTCTACCACTTATTAAAAGTTAAAAGCAACTATATAGACAGTATCCACAGGAATTAAAACAGATAAAACTCTACATACAGTAGTGCCACCCAGTGCAAGCCAGAGTGATCAATGGATGCCAGAAGGCTTGTGCATAAAATCCCTATCTAGTGCCTACTCATCCAATATCCCCAGACTAGTTTCTGGCTTGTGATTTTTGTCAGTGAGGATCCTTGGATCTGAGGCACTAGTTAGGAACTTTATGCACAAGCCTTCTGACATTCATTGATTATTCTGACTTGCCCTGGGCAGCACCACTGTATGGAGAGTTTTCCCTGTTTTAATAACAGTTATGAGCAAGCATAAGAAATGGTGATCATGTGATGTTTGGTGGTTTAATATCTATAGCAATATGACATCTTTTCCACCAGTAGTTAAAGTCATATCTTATTAAGAGTTATACTTTCTATTTTCACCTATGAGTATGTCAATGCTCATCTGATGAATTCATATTATCTTGTAATCACTACCTAAACTCTAGACAAAAACAGTAATATATCAGTTTACTAATACCTGTGGATAATTAAGAATCTTCAAGTACAATAGTAACATTTTTTTCTGTTATTTTATATAGGATAATTTAATCCAGAATCAATCTAACTATATATATATAAAGTGAAAATTTAAATTTTCTTAAAAGTTAACATAAAAAGTACAAATTATTCAAACCTTCACCACCTACAGGCCTGGATCCAATAAGTGTGGGGCCTGATTGGATTTTTGTTTGTGGGGCCCTCTATATATTAAACTTAAAATAAATATATTTTTTAATTATTTGAATAATTTATAATTTATCCTTTATCGTCAAAATCAATTTGCTTTAAATTTTGAAAAATAACTTTTTGTTAATTTTGATGGTGATGTGGGGCCCCTTCAAGTGCAGGGTCCGATTGAGCCCAATCGTTCCAATCACCTTAAATCCGGGCCTGACCACCTATTAAATGTCAAGCATAGTAAATAATATTTTCACTGGTCCTCTGTGAGAATCATTGTAGAAGTTTTTGCCTTATAGTTTGATTATTTAAAGATGGTTTTACTAGCTCTTTTACCAAATGCCTCTCTGGGTTGGTGAAAGAAAAATCCTAAGTTTGTTTAGAACTGAACAACATTTTAAAATCCATCTGGTCTGGACTCAAATTCCAGGCCATGGACATGGCAGAATGTCTTTTATGTATGTAGTGTTTCAAGTTTATTAAACAGTGATCATACGCTCATTATTTACATTTATAGAGATTTGTCTGAGTGAAAAGTAAGCTGTACACAGATGGAAACTTTGACCAACTAATGAGTGCAGATTTAGCATGCAATGCATCTTGGGGGTTATTTGTCTTTTATTATATCTTTACTTATATGACTTCAAAAGAAGGTGTTGTCATGTGGGGTTATTTAATACATTTATAATATGGAATATTTTAAGTGGATGTCACTACCGAAATAAATATATACCACAGCTTTTAAACTAAATATATTTAATCATTTTTTATATTAAAATAAATTTATTTTAACTTTGAATAAAAATGAAGTTAAAAATTATATAACAAATGTATATTTTATAAAATAATTTTACTGAAAATGCAAACTTGATAAAAATGAAATATTTAATTAATGAACAAATAAGCAATTCAATTTTAAATTAATATAAATTCGTCAGATATGTAAAAAAATATTAAAAACAAAAGAGATGCTGTGTTAAATAATAAATGTAAAATTCTCTCCATTTTGCGAACTGATTTTAAAGTTTGAAACACACATATCATGAAATGTTATATAGTTAGATTACTATTAATCCCAAATTTCTGTTTTCCGGGCTTTGTTCGGACTTGTGAATTTTTTGGATTTCTACAATATTCCTATACACCTCATTATAAATGCAAACCCCGATGAAAATTTAAATAAACACTTATTTAATTTTTTGTATATATGTAAATATCTTGTGTGCTGCATACATTTATTTTAATAATATAATGTTTTAAAATACAGAATATATTTATATCAGCACAAATTTTTTATTTTGCAGTAATAAAAATAATAAATCCAAACAATTCTTTGTACTTTTATTTAGATAATAGAAGTTTTTGAATCAAAGTTATTCAGAGTACTGGTTTTCTCCTCGTATTTAAAAAGAATTACAAAAATTCTCGACTCAAAAGAACTTAATCGGTAAATTTGATAATACAATTAAATAGCAAAAATATTAAATACAAACATGAGTTCAGTGTTTGCAAACCTATGACCTTTTTTCCTCGGTAGTGATGGCTATATCATAGTTTTCTTTGCACAATTCTCAAGTATTTTTAATGAACATACTAGAATTTCATATAAACATATAAAAAATGGTAATTACAGGTCAAGATTAAAACATGTAAAGTAAATAAAAAGCAATCTACCCCCCCCCCCACTTACCACATATCAACCTTCAAATATAAAAGCATAATTATTATTAAATAATTGTTCACCTTACTTAAGTAATCCAGCATTTATTATTAGACACAAGTTCTACTTATTTTAATTTTTGTTATATGCATTCCAAATTTTTATAGCATAGTTACAATTATTTAAATAAACATCATCAGATTTTTAATTGGATGGATGGTTGAAGAGTTGGAGGGTGGAATGGATTGAAGCCTGTCCATTAAAGTATGGAGATTGGCTATCTTAATATATATCTGAGCACCTATAGCATATATGTGGAGAGATGGCAATCTGGACCAACTGACGATTGCTGGTTTAGCATGAAATACATATATTGGTGGTTATTTATCTTTTTAACATATATGTATTCAAGGGTATTAGTGATATGAGATAGAGTGGTGAGTGGTGGGTCATGTAAAAGTCTGTGCTCATATACCCTATATATTACACTGATACAAGTAAATAATAAGCCTGTATTTCAGTTATTATATAGTAGAGATGTCTGCCCATCCCTCATATATGTATTAAATGGATTATGACCTGTACATGAGGGGTCAGATTGACTTCAGGTCAACATGGGTGTGATGAGAATCTCTGGCTCAGAGTGGCCTTTGAGTGTTCCATCATCATTTTCAATTGGATGGACAGTTAAAGAGTTGGAGTGCATTGAAGCCTGTCCATTAAAGTATGAAGATTGGCTATCTTAATATATATTTGAGCACTTATTGCATATATGTATGGAGATGATCATCTAGACCAACTGATGATTGCTGGTTTAGCATGAAATACATATATTGATGATTATTTATCTTTTCAACATATGTGTCCAAGTGTATTAGTGTTATTAGATGAAGTGGAGAGTGGTGGGTCATGAGAAAGTCTGTGCTCATATACCCTATATATTAAACTTCATTATGTAAATTCACTCTATATACTTTTAATAAGTTATTTTCACATTTTCCTTCATTGGTGCAAATTCATGTTTCCCATCGAGTTTTATTTTTCATAAATTATGACAAGTGCATATCAAATATATTTATTTTATCATTCTCAATACAATACTAAGAATGCCTTTAATCTCATATATTAATGAATAAATTTCATTTTTTATAATTATCTGACAAAATTATTTGAAGTTTCATCTATTCAGCCAAAAATTCTAAGCATGGTGATTTAATATTCAGTAGATTGCATTTATCAGGTTAAAACATAAATACATATGGACACTCAGTCAATGGCAAAAGCTATTTCAGTGTAAAATAAATATTATAACTCTCATAGCAAATATTTAGAATTAAACATTATGTTATTATAATGTTTGAATACGAAAATATTATAAATGTAAGAAAAATGTCAGAACTTTTATAACAGAATTATTAATTTTATTTAGCACCAAATAGTATAACAATGTCTTTTATTACAATGCTATGCTTATATGTTTGTTGTAATGTATATACTCATATCCTTTGTATTATAATCAGTGAAGATTTTTGTATACTGTATATGTATTTTTCTAATAGGAGTGAAAAATTGTCTTAATATTCTATTCATTATTTTTATATATTAATACAACATTTAATAGTAAAATATTCAAGAAGGTATGGTAGTGATAATTTACAAAAATGAGGATATAACAGCTTTGTGAAAGAGTTAGGAGAATCTATAAAAAGATAGTGAGAAAAAAGAGGAACTATTAAATTCGGATATTTTAAATATATAAGAAGATAAAAAAATAAAAGAAATAGTATGAATTAATGGAGATTGTTAATAATGAAGCCTTAAGATAATAATTGCAGTAATGGCAAAAGTAGAAGAAAGTATAGAAAGTAAAGTGATAATGTAAGATGCATATCAAAAAATTTGGGAGTGTTGAGTGTGAGGGTTGAATTAAAATTGGGAAGTTAAGAAAAGATGATTGACTATAATATATATGGTTACTGATGCTAATCAAATTATAATGGAATAAATTTGTAAAATTTCAAATTAATTCATATGTGCTCTGCGTGCAGATAATGAAGCTATTAATTGTCTGTGAAATTATTAAAATTTACCGCCAAGTGCTTTCGGGACAGTTTATAGTCCCATATTCATGTTGACTTGTATTCAATTAATAACTATAATATTAATGCAAATTTTATGCAAATTTATATGCAGATGTTACGTGGACCATTTTCAAGATAGGAAAAAGCAGGCCTCTCTTCTGTTGATTGCTGATGGGTCACTTACGATGTAGTAAGCTTTCCTAACTTTATGTTTGGTGTCGTTTGTTTCAGAGCAAATGACACTGGCTGTGGTGGGTAGAAAAGCATGTCCAGTGGTTCTTTTGTGCTCAACAAAAACCAAATTACCTTCAAGCTTTGTTTTGGTTCTGTTATAAAGGTATCTGTGTTGAGCTACTCTGGTGGTAATGTTAGTTTTGGTCTCTCCATAGTATGTTGCCATACAATTTCTTTGGGGGCAGGTGATTTTGTACACAACTTGAGGGGTGATTTCAGGTTTGATCCTGTCTTTGGTGACTTTGAAATCACTTTCCATTCACCTCCCAACACCAATACACTGATAAATAACACCAAAGACAGGATCAAACCTGAACTCACCCCTCAAGTTGTGTACAAAATCACCTGCCCCCAAAGAAATTGTATGGCAACATATTATGGAGAGACCAAAACTAATATTGCCACCAGAGTATCTCAACACAGATACCTTTATAACAGAACCAAAACAAAGCTTGAAGGTAATTCGGTTTTTGTTGAGCATGAAAGAATCACTGGACATGCTTTTCTACCCACCACAGCCAGTGTCATTTGCTCTGAAACAAATGACACAAAACGTAAAGTTAGAGAAGCTTACTACATTGTAAGTGACCCATCAGCAATCAACAGAAGAGAGGCCTGCTTTTCCTTATCTCAAAAATGGTCCACATAACATCAGCATATAAATTTGCATAAAATTTGCATTAATATTATAATTATTAATCGAATACAAGTCACCATGAATATGGGACTATAAACTGTCCCGAAAGCGCTTGGCGGTAAATTTTAATAATTTCACAGACAATTAATAGCTTCATTATCTGTGCACAGAGCACATATATATATATATTACTTTATTTTAAACGTTAATGAAGTAAAATCTTAACTATTTCAACAACTTAATGCATTTTTTTCAACAATATTTTTATTTGTATTATCTTAATAGTTTAAAATTGATTTGCAAACTTCATCAGAAAAAACTTTTTATGAAGATCAAAGACCATAATCAATAAAAATTGTTAAGATATATAAAAATACAAAATGTTATTGAAAAAGATATATTAAGTTATTGAATTAATTTAAAATATATTAATCAATAAAAAGTATGAAGTAAAGAAAATTAATATACATTGTAACAAACAGGATTACATATTTTGATGCCATGAGATATCAGGTAGCAATTTTAATTTGTAATTTTTGAATAATCCATCAGAATGCCATCATCAGTCTAGACCAATGAACTTGCAGTCTTATAAAACCTAGCTCCAATTCTTCTTAAACTTCCAATTTGCATCAGTCTATATCCATAAGTATGAACCCAGCTAATCTAAAAAAACTCCATGACTGTGTTCTATTACATTGCATAATATTATCATAAATTTATAACCATTTATGTAAATTATCTTTATAAATAATTATTTTTTATTTAATTGCGATCTTCACTATAAAGTCATATTTTCATCATTACATATATTCTGTATGCAAACACATGCATATTCATGGCAAAAACATAAAAAAAAAAACTACTGAATTTTAAAGTCAACAAAAATTTAATAAAATTAACAAAATATAGATGCATACAAATAATGAAGATTATATTTGACACTTTATTATTATTAAAAAATAATAAATTAATTATATTTGTATTTAAACTACAGTATTTTATTTATTATATCTCTATCCATTGCATTAATAGAAATATTCTACCAACAAAAAAATTCGTCAAGCGTTGTTAGCCGAGAGGTCATCGCAGCCGTCTTTTAAGCAAGTAGTTGTTTGCAGACGGTTGTGGGTTCGCCTCCCGGCCGATGCTATGACATATGAAAAAAAAGTCTATTAATCACTTTCTACATTAATGCACACATACTTATATAACTCTACTAGATTTCTGACAATAATAAAAACTATCGTGATATCCCCTTATAAAACTATTAAATAATGTTATTTCACATTTCCATAGAAATCAATCAAAGTAAAAGAGAAATATTAAAAATATATATATTTTTAATACTAATATAACTGATAATTTCACATATACATATGTTAAAACAAAGATTCTCGCAGGCTATAATTATAAATGACATAATATTCAAGTTCATCCGCATATGATTCATAGTATATAACAGTTTCACATGATAATAATGGTAAATAATAAACAGTAATAATATACAAATTTAAACAGAAGTACTCTCATATAGAATAAGAAATGCAATGAGGGTTTAGCCCTGATCAGAAGGTATTTTATTTATAATTATACAACTTATAAAAATGGATGAGGATAGAAAAATATATACAATTTTCACAATATAAAACTTAAGATAGAATGAATATAAATAGATTATGGTCAAGTTTATAAATATGGCAATGAATTGAGCATAAATAGATTCGATGGAAAAATTTGAATGAATTAAAAAACATAGAATCAAAAGTAGAATAATATAAGGTTATCTATATCTTCTAGACTGTATTTATTATATTTAAAAAATATGGTATTGCCAATAGAAAAAAATAGACAGGAATGTTAATATATGATTAATGGATATTTTTCTGTATCTTTTCTTTGCTGACGATGTACTTTAGTGCACAAGAGAAAAGTCACTTGTGAAAAGATGGGGTAAAGAAATAAAGATTAAATTTAGAAAAGAATAGTCCAAAAACTAGTAAAATACCAGAGTAAGAAAAGAGATTTATTTTTATTTTTAAGAAGAGGTAATAAGTATAATCACTTAAGAATCAATTTAAATAATTAAAAGGATTATTTAGGATTGAGTAATAAAAGTGATAAATGATTCCAAAAAGGAAAAAAAGCTGATAAAAAAAATTAAACTATTTTTATATGATAAATATGATATAATAAGAACTGTGTAGAAAAAATTGTGTACCAGATTAATACAAAGGAATAATGTAGTGTGTTTTTATTTGATATTTAAAGAGAATCCTAAAAGAAGTATGAAGACATGTTTTGTATGCTGGTATGTCGATAGCAAATAAACTCATTATAAAATAAATTGGTTAATCTTTTACACGAGAGATGCAAAAGCTAGTTGTATATGTTTGATAGATTTCATTTTAGAGATAGTAATAAAATAGGTAACCTAGTTTTAAATTGAATTTTGAGGATAGGACAAATATAAGAAATATGAAAGATATGGAAGATTTTAAAGAATTGGACAAAGAGTTTGTATGAATTAATTTATATTAAAAAAAATGGATGTTGAAGATTTTTAACGGTTCTAATAATAAATATATAGACAGGAAAATAGTTACATTAATAATCCTTAGAAATATAGAGAGATAAAGAGCAGATATAGAAAATAAAAACTTGAATACAGTATATAAATATGAAGGTTATTAGAATCAAGTCATTTTATGATAATAGTAAAGAAAGTAGTTTATTTTTTAAAGCTTAATGCTTGAATAGAGATAGTGGTTTAAAATAAAAAAATTTTTAAATGTTGTAATTTGGGAAATTTGTTTTGTAAACTATAAAATGAAAATATGGAAAATACATGTATTAATTATTTTATTACTATTTGCGGTTAGATGTATTCAGAAAGAATGGAAGATTTATTGGAAAAATAAGTATAGAATAAGTATATAAACAAAACGTGTTTGGAATGAGGGATTATGATAAGAATGACTTTAAAATTAATGTTGTTAAGTAAACAAAATAATGTTTTGAAAATAGGGCAGATATTATTTAGGCTAAAAAATAATAAAGGGAGAAATAGAATGGCTAACAGATTTCTTTTGGCTTACTCGCTTAAAAATTCCTGTCACTGGTAGAGAAGAAATATATCATCCTACAAACGTAAATCTGAATATCATATTATTTTCTAAGAATTAGCAAAATTTAATATAATCATCAATTTCATCCTTCATTTCTATTATAAATGTAAATATTAACTGTAAAATAATATTTATTAATAATGTTAATATAACAAATTTAATCAATACAATGTGCATATATATAATGATAATGTAAATTGTCTATTCTAAAAATGATATGGACAAATTCTAAATTGAAAAATGAAATTCTTTGTCAAAATCAGTAGCTTTAAAACTGAAAAAATTTGATTGTGTAACCCATGGGATCTGTCACTCAATTACAAGAACCATATGTTTAATTTATAGCCATTTAAAAGGGAACGTTGTTCTCTATTGGGTGCTTTAAATACCAACACTATGAAGCTAAAATCATCTTAATTTCTATAATTTTGCATATTTTTTTACTAAATAAATAATAAAAATGCATATATTATGGTTTTTTTTCAAAGCAACCTTATAGAAGTCTTCCAGGTCTACTTACCCGATGTAATTACAAAACATTCAATGTACAAAAAATAAAACAATTATTAATCTTGTTTACAAAAGAACACACTTTAGACAAACATTATATCCACAAAAGAATTACTATAATCTTTTCCAATGTGTATCTATACATGGGTCTATATGGCTCAACAGCCGAGAAGTTATCCATACCCCAATGATCCCACCCCCAGGACCCTGAAGTGAAGACTGAAACCTCAGCTGAATAGGTGGACAAGTCCAGCATTGCTCCAAACACCACAACAGGTAATGAGGTCCAAGGCCCAAGTCCACAAAACAACAAACCCTCGACCCACAGCCAAGCCATGAAAAGACATTTCTGGATACCTCTGTCTCCCAATTTAACAGTTCAAATGCGCAGGGGCCATGGTTTTGAGACATTAAGGCTGAGTATAAACCATTATAGTTTTAAAAAAACCAAACAATCTTATTAACTTTGTTGTATGTATTAATCACATATTGATAGTCATTCTAATATAATAGAAAAACGAATTACTAACCAATTTCAGAATATATCAAACCTAGTTTTCTTACTATAATTTTTTAAGTACATTTACACATACAGATATATATATAATATTTACAAGTGCATATTTTATATTATTCATTTTTGATTACATTTTAAACTTATTATTTGTAGACCGATTTTTTTTTAAAATACAGGAATTCTAAATAATTTATATTTTTAATTAAAAAAAAGCAACAACTTTAAATTAAAGTTTTGTTTTTTTTTTTAAAAAAAAAGATTATTAAAAAAAAAAAATATTTAATCATCTACCAAATAGTTATAACTTTATTAATTATTAAATTTATAATATTAGTAAATGCAGAAATGGAAAAGTTAAGAATTTAAAACGGCCAAACAGTATTGTGAAATTAAATCTTTTATATAGTAGGTAATTTTAAATGTTGAGTGGGGTGTAGTTTAAGCAATTATAGACAAATTGATTTTTAGGAAAAAATATTGCATGTTCTAACTAAAAGATAATAACCGAATGAGTTTATAGAAATTCATAAGAGGTTTGAGCTCTGAAAGTGAGAAAGTTGGCACAATCCATGAATCGTACATTCCAGATAGCTAGAATAATACAAGAGTAAGGCTATTATTTAAAGGAAAGGGAAAGAATCATAGAAAGTCAAACAATTATAGGCCAATAGCAGTAACATCAATGATATATAAAGTTTTTGCATATATGTTGGCTGGAAGGGTAGCAAGATGAGTGGAAGAAAATAACATAATGGGAGAAATTCAAGAGATTTTAGATCAGATAGGAATATGGAGATAGTTTATTTGTAGTCACACAACTTATAGATATGAGTAGGAATACAGGTAGATGATTATATATGGTCTTTATAGATATAGAGAAAGCATATGATAGAGTAAATAGAAATACATTATAGGTAAGTTTAGTAAATTTGGGAATGAAGAGTTTTAGTGGATCTTATTAAGAGATTGTATGAAAATAATTACTATACATATCAATTAGGAAATATAGAATCAGTTAGAGTTAAAAGTGAGGTGAGACTAAGGCAATGATGTCCTATATCACCTATTTTATTTTTGTTATATTTGAGAGAAATGGAGAGAGCAATAGAAAGATTAGGAAGAGGGGAAGAGATGCCATTAATAGATGACAAGGGAGTATATATATTATCAGGCTTTTATTTGCTGATGATATGTTCTTGTGCACAAAAAGTAGAGAAGATATGGAAGTTATGCTGAAGATGTGCACAAGGGTGGATAAAAAGATGGGATTAAATTTAGTGAAGTAAAATCCAAAGTAATGATGATAAATGCTAGAGTAAGAGAAGAGAAAGAATTTTTATTTGGGGATATAAAATTAAAGGTAGTGAATAGGTATAACTATTTGGGAATTGGCTGAAGTAATCAGAGAAATTGCTTGCATGAATAGAAAAAAAAATTGATAAACAGAGCAAAGAAAAGGACTGATAAAGAAATTAACAGTGTTTTCATATAATAAATATCATGTAGCAAGAATTGTATGAAAGGGAGTGGCAGCAGCAGGATTGTGATAATGATGTGTTATGTGTTAGTAAAGGAGTGTTATATTAGTAGAAAAAGTACAAAGAGAAGTAGGAAAACATTCATTAGATGCAGATATGTGGATGGCAAAAAATTCAATACAAGAAGAAATAGGATGGTCAAGTTTTTATATGAGAGATGCAAAAAGCAAAATGAAAATGTTTGGAAGATTGCAATTTATGGATAATAAGATAATAACCAAAATAGTATTTAATTGGGTTATGAGTAAAGGACAGACAACAATATGGATGAGAAAAGTTGTATGATATGCAGAAGATTTAGATAAAGACTTTATGCCAGTATACTTATAAAAAAGTGTGATGGTTGGGTTAGGAGAATTGTTGAGTGTTATAATGGCAAGAAATGGAATAGAAGAATAGATGCAGTAATAAAAATAGGGATTGGAGAGATGGAGAACTGCTATGGAGAATAAAAATAGTTTAAATATATATAGAAGTAAACAATATTGGGTATGAGTTAATTTATGATAATAGCAAGGAAGGTAGTTTACTGTTTAAGGCTCAAACAGAATCTTTAGAAACAAGGGCATATACTCACCTGTTTGATGTGCTATTACCAACAGTTGAATGTATGTGCAATATTTAAATAAAAGTTAAATTTTTCTAAAGACATTCAATACTCATATTAGATGATGGAAATAGTTCAATATAAAAATACAACTAGAATACCATCATCACAAACTTTCAGGAAAACACTATATAATTGTATGGTTGTTTTTTTTGGAAGGCACATCGTAAACAAGCACCCTAGTGATAGATCAGCAGCAATAACAAAAATAATGTTAAACCATTCTTTCATTTAAGCCCTTACTAAGAATTTGTTTATGGCAGTAGCTCTCAACCTTCCTAATGGCGTGACCCTTTAATACAGTTTCTTATGTTGTGATGACCCACAATCTTTAATCTTACACTGTTATGAATTGAAAATGTGTTTTCCATTGGTCTTAGGTGACCCATGTGAAAGGGTTGTTCGACCCAAAAAGGGCTCATGACCCACAGGTTGAGAACCACTGGTTTATGGCATAATCTGAATATTTGATTGCTGTATTGTTTCAGATAAAATTCCTAGTGTAGAAATGCAATTTTTAGATATTAGAAACTTCAGTGATAAAGATGGTCATTTGGGCTGCAACTGGCACTGATGCTTGAAAGTGTGGGGAGCAAACAGGATTAGATCCAAGAATCCTTAGCTCCTGAGTGTATCATTCTACCACTGAATTAAACAATAAAGGCACTGTATTGAATGACAAGAATATCCTTTTAAATATAAAGTTTATATTACAATACTTTACTTCATACTTAATTCTGTACTTATTTTGTAAATAATATTTTGTAAAGCGCAGACGGTATTGAAAATTAAATTGAGAGAGTGCAAATTTCTCAAGCGCTTGTGACTATTAGTAACCAATCAGATCTTAAGCACTGGGACAGGGAATTTAATAAGAAAAGAGTGGATTCCACTCTCTTCTTTACTTGTCTTTCTATATATCCAAGCCAGTCCAAAGTACTTATATCTGAGAGCGTGAATCTTAAATATCATCACACTTAATTGACTGAGTTCAAATTATAAACATACAGCGTGAACTCAGTCAATTAAGTGTGATGATATTTAAGATTCACGCTCTCAGATATAAGTACTTTGGACTGGCTTGGATATATAGAAAGACAAGTAAAGAAGAGAGTGGAATCCACTCTTTTCTTATTAAATTCCCTGTCCCAGTGCTTAAGATTTGTATTTATTTTGTATAAAATCTTTTTTGCTAATAACAAACTCGGTGTGATTTTGTGGAGGGTTAATGAGCAAGCTTTGGGGTCCAAGATTCACTGACTGGGATGCAGCTCTATTGTCTCTGGTGCTCAAAAATTTTATCAATGCCTGGACAATATTTACTATTTGATCATTATTACATAAGTTATAATTATAATTAAAAATGAAAGTATATAAGATAGTTTACATAAAGTTTTATAGGGTGTGTTTTATTTATTCTGTATATTATCATGTTACATAATCAGTTCTTAAAATTTTTATTGAATCTCTGTATCATAATTTTATTCATGCTTTATTTTGTTATTGTTATCATTTTAGTTCAATCATAGATTAATAGATATTTTATCTGCGGTACTTGGTTAACATTAAAATAGATGCTTAACATTTGAAAAACATGTGCCAAAAAAAAAAACTTTTTATGTATAATATTTATTAATATATATAGCTGTTATATATGATATTTTTATTATTTATTCTAATTTATATGAAAAAAACCTAGCATAAGAGATTTCATTAATTTCCATTTTTAAGGAAATCATTATTATAAATACTTAACTTATAATAATTATTTACTTGGTAATAATTTTAATAAAAAGATTGTTGTCATGCTTGAATTAATGTAATTATTAAAACTATATTTGGGTCATGTGAAAGTCTGAATTTAAACCCCCTATATATTACATATTAGAGTGCAGGTATAAAAAAGCCTGTACTGTAGAAAAAATTTCTATATTAAAATACAAGTCTGTAGGGTCTGCCAATCCCTCGTATATGTATGTAAATGGATTATGTCCTGTACATGAAGGATCAGAGTGACTTATGTTCAACATGGGTAGGATGAAAAGATCGGCACCAATGAGGGTTTTGAGCATTCCATCAGCAGATTTTCAATGAAATTAATGGCTGAAGAGGTGTGGGGTAAAGTGGATAAAAGCCTGTCCATTAAAGTGAGAAGATTGGCTATCTTAATATAAGCTGAGCATTGTTTGTATATATGTCTAGAGATGATAATTTGGACCAACTGACGAGTGCTAGTTTAGCATGAAATACGTATATTGGTGATTATTTATCTTTTCAACATGTGTGTGATCAAGTGTGTCAGCAGTATGAGAAAGCATGGATAGTTGAGGATCGTGTGAAAGTCTGAGTTCAAACCCCTATATATTACATATTGGAGTGCAGGTATAAAAAAGCTTGTACTGTAGAAAAAATTTATATATATTCAATATAAAAATATAAATATATATTCAAGTTATTTTTCAGATAACTAACAATAGTCAACTCTATTAAACATTTATTTAATGGGTGGTAATATAGCAAATGTTTTTTTTCTAATTTTTTTCCCTTCTATAAAGACAAAAACAAAAAAGAAAGACTAGTTTGTGCAAAGACGTCTGTCTTTTAGAATTCTATCATTACTATCTTAAGGAAAATAACTGAGATATGAATGAAATATTGATCATCAATTTTGAACACAAGTGTAATCATAATAATGATATATCATTCATTTATTGATATTTGACATTGTAAATTATCTTTTCTTTTTCATCACTCATAATAAAATTCAAGATACTATTTTGCATCTTTTACAAATATTCATGTTAACATACATTTATATATGTGTATGAGTTAGGATGTATAGACAATTTAAACATATTTTTTTCCTCTTTTTTTTTTCTTGATAAAACATTTTGTAACATGTTGTGTCTTTTTTTATTGCCCTCATAAGAAATAGTGAATCTTACGAAAATAGAATGTATAAAAGTCAAGAACAGCCTGTATATTCTTTAGCTAACATCATAACATAATAGTTAATAGTTAGAGTCTTTAGAATATGTATAAATTAAAAGATATAGAGTTTTAGAAGTTGGCTTATCTCATGACATATACTATTTCTTTTATATTATAGCAAATGTCTAGAAAAAAACTTTAAAAATTTATTTTCTTTTTTTTTCAACCAAAGTATCAGAACTGAATTATATAGAATATGTAATATTTTTATATATGTCTGAAATATTTATTTCCTGCCTGTATTTAGTAATAGTACATACACATGTATTTTCCGAGTTTAAGTTCATATTTCTTTATACTCTGCTAATAAACAATGTGTTGTTGTTAGGTCTAGCTATTCGTTTCCTTTGCATACTTGTTAAATTTAATTATTTTAAGCTCCATGCCTTATGATTGTTTCCTTTAATGATGATGAACAGAAGACTCCAGTAGTGTTATATTTAGTAATCACATCTATCTCTGGCACACGCAGTTATTTTCATAAATAGTATATACTTAACCACATATTGATATATAGAATGAAGTTATATGAAGATTGTATATCTGAGTATGTTTTAATTATTATAATATTGTGATACCTACATAAATATTTACTTTTAGAATTTGTACTTTTATGAGTTTGATGTAAATTTAAGCATTAATTATAATAATATGAACTGAGAAATTGCAGTTGAAATGTGATAAATTTTTCTTTAATATTCCAACTGCATGGGTAAAATTTACCTAATAGAACATGAATAAAATATATAGAATTGTCTTTTTATACTTCAAAGCATTATCACCATCCTTAAATATTCTATCATTATAGTATAGTAAAGTTAGCTAGCTGGAAGTAAGATTCTGCTGCAATGAAGTGTATTATTTAGATTTTATCCTCTTCATTCTTATAGTCAATTTAGTTGAAACAAGATGTAGCCTATTTAAGCATTACACTTATTTTACTCCCTTTACTATTATGATATCATTAGAAACCAGTAACCACCTAAACACACCAATATAGATAGTAATCAATATTTTTCACCATTGTCAATGCAACCTCTCCTTTTAATAATGAGTGGAAATCCACTTATTATTAAAAGGAGAGAGGTTGCCTTGGCAACAGTGAGAACTATTGATTACTATCTATATTGGTATGTTTAGATGGTTACTGTTTTCTAATGATTACATATTATCCTATTTAGCTTTAAGCATTATTTCACTTATTATGATATATATATACTTTGTGGGTTCATCCATGTATGATTGTGATTATGAATGTACTAACATCTTGGCTTGGCAAGCCATCATCTGGATGATTAATATAGTATTATAAAGATTATTATAGAGGCACTGTAAACACTGGTTTATAAGAATGTTAAAGTTCTACCAGTAAAAATGATAGATATGTAAAATTCAAAAAAAAAAAAAATAAAAGTAAATAAATTATCTAGTAATATTTTAATATATGAATTTTTTCTACAGTACAGGATTTTTCATACCGCGCTCCAATATGTAATATATAGGGGATTTGAACTCAGACTTTCACATGAGCCTCAACTATCCACACTCTCTCATACTGCTGACACACTTGATCACACAATATGTTTTTTTTTTTTTAAATTCTTCCGAATAGTAGGAAGTTTGCATGTTTCAACACGTTTATTGATAAAATTTGAGATACATGCAAACTTCATCCTATTTGATTACTCTGAAGATTTTCAGACTTTTTTCAGTTTTATATATTTGTTTTATCTATTGGTGGAACTTTAACATTGTTATAAACCAGGGTTTACCACACTTCTATAACCATCTTTATAATTTACCATGAGTGCTTTATTCGCTCATAAAAAACTATTATTTTGTTTTAAATTTTCAATATTTAGCGGAGAATACTTTTGTCCTAGTCAGTCAAATTCGTAGCACTCAAACTCAGTGGCTAAAATTCATGATGAGTTTAAAATATCAATACAGCAGTCATCACCTAGGTGATGAACAATGTAATCATGCCAAAATGTCAGTCCATTCATAAGCAAAATCGTACATGGATGAACTCACAAAATGATTTGTAACCCACCCAATCTAATTCACCTATTTCACATAAATTCATGTCTGAATGCATTTTTATTTAGAAATCTACATTTACGCAAGTTAAAAACTGATAGGAAGGCTAATATCTCAAGCTACATCAAAAATCTATTAAGCATAGGCTTTAACTACAGATCTATACCAAGAAGATTGATCAATTTTATAAAAAAATCACCAGCTAGAACACAACTAATGACAAACCTCAAATCACCCTTCCTTATTCATTACCCAAGTAGCTAAACAGCTCATTAAAACTTTATCTAAGGAATTTAAAGTTGGTTTTCGCACACTCCCCAACACAAACAGACTCACTATTAATGCAAAGAACAAGACTGACCCAACACAGACACCCCAGTTTGTATATAGAATTTCATGCCCTCAGCCCGGATGCAGTGCCACATATTATGGGGAAACTAAAGCCACTGTCAATAATAGAGACACTCAGCATATGTATGCATACAGAGAAGTGCAAAAGAACAATGACAACATTTCAATAAATTCTCGAACAAAAGAAGCAGGCTGGTCATAGGTTTGAACCCTCCAACCCCAAAATTGTGTGCACTGAAACTAATGACTGCAAAAGAAAGACAAAAGAGGCGTATTTTATCCTCAATGACAATAACGCAATTAATAGACGCAACACATGCTTCACTATCTCCAGAAAATGGACAAGCTGATTAATTTACATATACATTTGCATATATTACCATTTAATAATATCACAACTATTACTGTTTTGGCTATGATTATGAGGGATAACACCTCGAAAGCGCTTAGCCTGGATATACATATTGTAACCTAATGCTCTAGTGTACATATATAAAAATAACTAATCCGTCCAAATGCTAAAAGAATTATGTTTAAGATTTATTTTACCAATTTGTGTGTGCATGTGCTTGCATTCATATCAATATAAAAAGAACTTTTTACTAACTAGAAAATTGTTGGTTAACTAATTAATCTCAGAAATTCTATAAAAAGAGAGAGAGAGAGAAAGAGAAAGTTGATAATTTTGTCAATTGCGAATATATAAAACAAACAAATAAATGAAATGGCAAATTAATATTTTTGTAAATACTTCTGTAATCATTCTTCAATGAAAGATATTATATGTAGGAAATTGCAAGAAATGTTGAATTAATATTAATTTTATTATTTTTGTAATCAATTAAAGCATATTAATGACTGAAACACAGGCTTATTATATACCTGTGTCTGTATATATGTAATATATAGGGTATATGAGGACAGACTTTCACACGACCCACCACTCTCCACTCTATCTAATAACACTGACACACTTAAACGCATATATTTTAAAAAGATAAATAATCACCAATATATGTATTTCGTGCTAAACCAGCAATCATCAGTTGGTCCAGATTATCATCTCTACACATATATACTATAAGTGCTCAGATATATATTAAGATAGACAATCCTCATACTTTAATGGACAGGCTTCAATCTACTCCACACTCCAACTCTACAACCGTCCATCCAATTGAAAATCTGATGATGGAATGCTCAAAGGCCACCCTGAGGCTGAGATTCTTGTCCCACATGTTGACCTAAAAAGTATGAGGATTGTCTATATATATCTGAGCACTTATAGTATATATGTGTAGAGATGATAATCTAGACCAACTGATGATTGCTGGTTTAGCATGAAATACATATATTGGTGATTATTTATCTTTTTTAACATATATGTATTTAAGTGTATCAGTGTTATTAGATAGAGTGGACAGTGGTGGGTCGTGTGAAAGCCTGTGCTCATATACCCTATATATATAACTCTGTGGATGGCTTGTGTGACCAAGTCGAAACGTCAGTATATTGATATTAAAAGTTTTTAACAAGGATGAACCCGCAAAATATGTATTTTATATATATATATAGACACAGGTATATAATAAGCATGTGTTTCAGTTATTACATTGTAGAGATGTCTGCCCATCCTTGCATATGTATTAAATGGATTATGTCCTGTACATGTGGGGTTCAGATTGACCTTAGGTCAACATGAGTGTGGCAAGAATCTCAGCCTCAGGGTGGCCTTTGAGCATTCCATCATCAAATTTTCAATTGGATGGACGGTTGTAGAGTTGGAGTGTGGAGTAAAATGAAGCCTGTCCATTAAAGAATGAGGATTGTCCATCTTAATATATATCTGAGCACTTATAGTATATATGTGTAGAAATGATAATCTGGACCAACTGATGATTGCTGGTTTAGCATGAAATACGTATATTGGTGATTATTTATCTTTTTAACATATATGTGTTTAAGTATATCAGTGTTGTTAGATAGAGTAGAGAGTGGTGGGTCGTGTGAAAGTCTGTGCTCATATACCCTATATAAAGCATATTAAATAACATCGCCTCCAGCTATGCATCACAAAATACCTATAGCCTTGAACTATATAATTAATTAGGTTGGGGCATGTAAACAACGCGTGATTAATTTGGTATTTGCAACAGATGAAAAAGTCAATTTTAGTAACTGTGTGTTTTTTTGAAAAGCACTATCTTAGATAAAAATAAAGCTGAAAAAAGTCAGATTCAGATTGTCAGATATACAGCGAGTGTTTCAGCCCCTTCTCTAGTTGCTGTTAAGAAGTTACTTGGATGTTAACAAGAAGGAGTATGAACTTGCAAAAAAAAAAAAAAAACTGTTAGAGAGAGCATGTCCGATGCTCACATCATTGAATAGTGGATATATACCGCATTCGTTTTAGATGAACGCAATGTCTGTAAATAATTTAGATAAAGTTTTATATCAAATAGAAGGCCGAGGCAGCTCTTGGTTCTTTGTCAACTAGCACAATTAGTTCTAAAACGTAGTATAATGCTTTCATGATATTCTGAAAAGTAAGAATGGCTTGAATTAATCTTTAAATGCACATTGTTCAATTGGCACTTTCTTTCTTCTAGCATTAACTATAACTTTGAAGCAAGAAGAATTCATAAGTAAAGTATGTATAATGTTTAACAAATTACAAAAGAATTGTTTTTAAAACTGTACGAATTCTAAGTTTAACAACAAACAAACTTTCCTGTATCAAAAGAAAAGGATTAAAAAAACAACAACAAACAAAGCAAGAGGCATAACTTATATAATTGAAGATTTTGTTTTCTCAAAATGGACTGAATGAATTATAAACTAATTTTATAATCATAATAAATTATAGCATTAATCTCTTAAAAGAGAGATTGCAATTTTATAACTTCATAAATTTTAAAAATGGACTTTAAGAAATGAAAATTTCATATTACACATTTTTTGATTTATAAATATGATAAAGTATAACCTTTACGTTCATAAAATAATACTTTAAACTTTTTGTTCATAAAAGTGAAAACTTTATGAATATTCTAAACTGTTAGGCTCATATTTCAAAAGAAAGTTGATCAATAAAGGGCAACTATTTAATGAACTGGAACGCTTACAAGCATTAATTTGGACCAACTGATGAGTGCTGGTTCAGCACAAAATACTGCTATTGGAGATCATTTATCTTTTTCACATATATGTGGTCATGTGTATTGTTAGTATAAGATGGAATGGATAGAATTATAAGATGGAATGGATAGCAGTAGGAATCTTGAAAGTCTGAGTTCAAATCCTGTCTAATTACATGAAAAGAAAGAAGCATGGATTAAGAACTAAAACACAGATGTGGACAAACAAATCAACAAGTAAACAAAAGAAGGACTCACGTAAGAATTACTTTAGTTTATTTTTAATCAATCATGATTAACTTATACATACTTAGTTAAATAATGAAATTTATTCAATTATTATATATAACTAGTGATTTGTATATAATATAATCATATATGTCTGGATAATATAATTGGTCAGGCATTTGAAATAAAGGAAAATATTATTTTAAGTCTAAATAAATTTTAATAAACTGTGATGTATTAACCATTACAGTTGGTTATCAAATAAATGTCTTATCAAAGATGTATATTACTTTCATATTTTTTATGTTATTGTTATTTTGAATTTCAAATATCTTACACTTTTCACTTTTCAGCAAAAAATCTTTTATTATTAATTACAGTTTCAACTGTACCATGCAGTCTTCATCAGATCTTATTCTCTTCTTTTAGCCATCTCTATCCTCCATTTTACTCTAGTATTGTTATTTTCTTGTTATTATATGATGTTGATGCACATTACACATTGTTATAATAAAATAAGTCACTATTGTTAACTATATGTTTTTGTGTACATTTTTCTATTCATGCATTCCATGCAGTAGCAAGAAATATCACACCAAATTTTTATTACTTTCTGAGCTATGTTGGAGTTAACTGGATAACAGTCATAAAAGGGTATAGTTTAAACCTAGATGTTAGAGGCACAGTTTTGAGGTTTTATATACTCAAAACAAAATAAATTTTCTAGTAAGTTCAGGCCTTATAAAAATATATCCTACAATGAGCATGAAATATTGCTATATGGGCTAAACATTATAATAATATTTATTCCTATAATGTCCTATAGTCTTCTCATTATAAAATATAGAAGTATATTGACAATTCCTGTTGGTGGATGGTTGTGTAGTGGAGTTATCTCACTACCTTTGGTGATCAGCAGGCCACTAGTAACTTTAACTTATATATAAGTGTAATTTAGCTATCCAGTTACATTTGTCCAACCAAGTTGACATTAGTAAATACAACAAATCGTGAGAGGCAGAATGGAAAATGTATAAATAATAAAGAGGTAACTAAGGGAAATTAAACATGAGTAAGGAGGGGTAAAATAAGAATAATGCTAGAAAAAAAGAGTTGGTCTAGATATATACAAAAAGGGAACTAAAAATGAGTTGTTGTTGTAGCTGGGAGGGGGGTAACAATTATTGAATATATAAAAAAAAAATGTATATATTTTTTTAACATTGAATATAAAATGCATTTTTTTAAAAAAAAATAATAGTTTATATTTTTCATTAATGATAACATGAGCAAGAGCCAAAATGCAGGCTGGAGAACAAACTGATAAAATAGAACTGGTAATGGAGGAAGAACATGCTCAAGAAAGGGATCAGCCAACAACAGAAGAAATTCAAATAAAACAGGAGATAACCATGGCAGTCCAATTATTGCAAATATTTAAAGAAATGAAAGAATAAAATCTGTTGCTGCTAAAGAAAGCAGAAGAAAAGGCAGAAATGTTGCTAAAGAGGATAGAAGAAAGCAAACAGCAATATTAGATGTTTTCAGAAATAAAAAAATCAACAAAGAGATAATAATCAAAAAAGAACAGAAGAAATGCTGATACAGAAAATAGAAGATGACAATAAAACTATGTTTAGTAAAATGGAAGAAAGTAATTGACAAAGTCAAAAAATGCTGTACTGAAAATAAAGGATGAAATGGTGAACCAAATAGCTGACCAAATCAAATGAGTTAGACAGGAATTTTTGAATGAAATTAAATAAAACAAGGAGGAACAAGGTGTTAATATAAAACAGGTACAAAAAAAATGATGTTAAAATAAATCAGGCACAAAAATGATAGATGTTAAAATAATCCAGGTATGAGAGGTAATGGAGTTAGTGGGTAATCAAAATAAAAAAACCTGGAATCCACACAAGAGCAAATAGAGTACCTTACTAGGTAAATTAAATAATTTACAGATCAAAGGTGATGATAATATAGTAGAGGAAATAAAAAGCTGGAGGATGATCACAAAATGGCCAAACTGAAAGGGAAAAATACTAATGACAATTCCAAAAAGGAAAGAACAAAAAAAGAAAATATGGAAGAAGCAAAGATTGATATTCGGTCAATGAACTACATAAGCTAGGCAAGATCAATCCTGGAATTTGATAAGAATTCAAAATAATGTAAAAAGAAAACATTTAAGTGGAGATTTAGATTGCTCTTGCTGATTGTGTGTTATTAAAACATATTTTATAAATATATTGCAGATCTCCAAAATGTAGGGAGTCATGCAATAAATTACATTTTCTGTCTTTGCACCAGCTGAGGCAGCCTCCAAAATGATGTTTCCCAGAAACTGGCCAGCAACAGATTAGTCTCTTCTTAGGACAATATTAATATAGGATGGAAGAAACTGTGAACATAGTTGTATGACATATTAAGGACTGCAAAGAAGGACTTCAATAAACCTATAGATTGGAAATTATGAACTTTTGCTTTAAATGAACTTTAATTATATAATGCAAACTTAATTTTAAACATCACTTATTTTTTAAAATTTTACATTATTTATTATATTTTTTATGTATGTGTTTGATATCATTTCCATTCTCATAATTTTTTTTAATAATTTAAAATGGGTGTAAATGGCTGTATAGATTTGTAAGATTATGTTACTTTAAGGTGTGCTAATTTTGGGCTAGTTGTTTCATAGTTAAATTGGTGCTGGTGGATAGATGTACAGATGTTTTATGTCAATGTAATCGGGATAGACACATTGGATACTCATTCTCTTGTGGTGTATTAACATACAGGATATAATATCCACCGGAACATATGGCCCAAAAGTGTAGCCATCACATTATCAATGGTCAGAGACATATTTCCTATGCCATTGATTTTCTTATGCTCGGGTTGGGACAGTACACCAGCAAAGACCACTATTCCCCTTTTACAGAGCATTAGAGCATCATATATATATATATATATATATATATATATATAGGTCATGTGACATCTGACTTGATTTTTTTTTTTTATATATATATTTCAAATAATTTCATTTTTGTAGCACCAATTGGGAAATGGATCATTCCTGTGTATTGGTAAAATTTATTAATGATCATGGAAAAGATGCTCATTCCTTTCCACCATGATTTGTTTTTTCTCTAATAATATCATGCTACAGGTGTAAATTCCTGTCAGCATGATTATGTTATGCTGACAATCTCATTTTGCATTGGTTACATTGGTATATCAGTAAACTAGCACTCGTTTAAACATGAAATTTCAGCCTAGGGTTAAAAGAGATTGGGTTAGTTATGTGCACATTCTATGTAGCGTATTTATGCTTAGCAAAATATTAAAATTGTAATAAATCTATTAATGTACTCATATGTGCATATAATTTAAATCAAATATATTTAATAGTAAATTTAATCTTCAGATGTTTCTATTTATGTGTATGTGTGTGTGCGTAATAAAATATTTTTAATGAATTTTTGGCAGTAATTTATTTACATATATTTTTATTAATATTTTAAAATTAAAAATTATAAATTTTAAATAGAGTGATATTTTAAGTTCAGCTTCTCCCTGAGCTAACGACTTTTTGGTTCAATAAAAGAGACACCTCTTCTGTATATATCCGCTGCCTTTATAAATTTTCTAGGTTCGAATAGCCTAGTGGTGACCTGTTATGGCAAATAGTTTTGGGGAGGTCCTGATGACCATTATAATATATATATATATATATATATTGTAACCATTTGGATTACATAGCACACACTAATATAGTGTGTGTGCATAAATATATATATAAAGTTGAAAGGAAAACTAGAAATAAACACAGACAAAAATTATAGTAGATATTGTCTACATTCATTGAAATAGAAATAAATAATAACTCCGATTTAAAATATTGTTTTATAAATTAAACTTTTAAAAGGTCTGAATAAATATATATATTGTATTATTATTATTCTGATTGTGAAATGTAAAAACACAATACTTGTTTTTGAAATTTTTTTAATTAATTAAAACGTATGTTTTCAAAGGGATTAGAGAGATAAAAATAAAAACTCTGTTTTCAATCAAGGTGTTGTTATCACCTCAGACGATTTTATAAAAGGACTGATAAAAAAAATATCAGCAGTCTGGGTAATGATTTTTGAAGAGAGCAGTCTGGGTAATGATTTTTGTAAGAACGGTCAGCTGAAAAGTTGGCTACAATATTTTATTGCAACTTGATGAAGTGCAGCAGTTGGTTTTAGCTGACCATAGAATTTTCAGAATAGCTACCATAAACTGATGTAACTGAAGGCAAGACAGTAGACTGTTTTCCTTAGCAGGAGTTTGAATTCACATGGAGAAAATGACCCACTTCTTTGTGCTGAAATTCATAGTCTTAAACATGGAAAGGATGGTTGCTTGCCTGAAATCTATCAAACCAAGACTGCTGCTTGCCTGGAACAATCCTAGACTGAAAGGAAGACCAACATTTTACATGGATTACATTTTTCCTGATTATGACAGTCACTAAAAATCAAACTCATCAAGAAAAATCTTCCAGCTTGCTGAAGAATTAATTACACTATGCTGCATCAGATAAAGGCAGAGAAACATGGATAAATGTATATACAGCTGGTGGTGAGTAGCGTTATATATGATAAGGAAGTTTTAAACAATTTCCTTAGTAAAATGACATTTTTATAACTGATAGAAATATATAAAATGATATTAGTTTAAAATCATTTATTAAAGAAGAAAAAACTGTTTAAAGTTATATTTATAATTTAGAAAAAAAAAAAGTACAAAGAAAGTTATAATTAATAATCAAGAAAAAGATTTCCAAAAATCTTTTAGACTAGAAAAAAAAAAGACATTTTAAATCAATTAACTGTCAAAAATTTGGTAGTTCTTATTTTAAAGAAAAGGACTATATTCAGCAAAGAGAATTAAATTGCAAAAATAATCTTTAATAATTTTATTGTGATAAATACAAATGTTATGTAGGTGTTTCAGTAAATCTAGTATTAAAATGTATTTCATTTAACTGAAACTTTAATCATTTATTGTATTTTTATATAATTTAAGATTTTGATAATTATTTTGTAACAAGTCAAATAGGTTCAGAAAATTCACGCACATGCACATATGTGTGCGTATATATGTCAATTGTATTGTAAATAACAATGTGTGTCAGATAGATACTTATATGTAAAATTTTGATCATTTTTTAAAATTAAATGTAAATTCAAACATGTTTATTTTGTATTAAGCCACATGCCTGTGTGCTGAATGGGTTTGAAATAAACCTAATGTATTAATCATGTAAATCAATGTAAAAAATTTAGTGTGTATATAATTATGTATACTTTTGAAAATCAGAACCCTTATAAGACCTAAATTCGTTTTTATTGTTATTAATAAACTTATTTAATTGTTAAAAATTGTTTCCATCATCTCTTGGTCACATACAGTAATAGAGCTTATGTTATCTGAGCTAGATTCGTGCACAGGATGAATATATAAATGGGGATGTGTATTTAGTGCTTTGGGCATCCAGAGATGATCAATCATCATCCTGGTTGGTGCAAAAGAGGATACTCTTTAAAGCCCATGCACTATTATCTTATATTTTATTTGTCTTAAAGTTTATAGTTGGCCAGTACAAATGGCCAGTGCATTGATGATGATCAGCATATTTTAAATGTCCCAGCATTATTGGTTCGATTTCTGGTTATTGTGTATTTTAATGGATGGGCACTAAGCTGGTGCATCCAAGTTATGTTTAAATAATTGCCCAAGGTGGCAAAGACTCAATAGTTAGCCTGGTCTACAGAAGACCCATTTGCAATCCAGTCACAAGGTTGACTGTTGTTTTATTGTACTGATTTGTTTATTCCCATCAAAGATGATGATGGGTGGTTATTTCTCTTGAGTATTTACTTGTACTTATTTTTCAAATTATAATGCTGGTTGAATTTATAATTATGCTTTTAGTTGCTCCTCTGAATTAGCTGACTGATCTCTCAATGATGTCTGAGATCTCTTGATCTCATGATCATCTTAAATATAATATACTTAAATATTATACTTCTTGTAAATTTTATATTAAATCATTTTATTTGAAATATTGTTGACTTGGGAGTGATGTTGATTTTCCATCACCCAATTCAAATCTTTTTCTTTCTATTTTGATACACCACTTTTTTTAAAACTCCCCCATCCTGTTACAATATATATATGAATGCATACACACTACTATGTTGTTCTATACCATGAGACACATAACCATCTCATATTCCTTTTCATGGGAAAAAGGAAAGACAAATAAATTACCAACCTAACAACATTTCATGTAATATACATGTATAGTTAAAATAAAGTTTATATATCAACTTATGTATTCATCAACTTTTTTAAAAATGTGACAGGCATGTGACAGCCACCAGAATGAATAGTGGCCTGCAATTCTGAAATAGATAAAAAATTCAGTCATTAGACTATAAGTACCCAATGCAGCATAAACACCAAGAGACCTATCTCTATTTAGACCCTGATCATGTGAAACAGTGAGATTCGTATTCGAATCTCAAGTTTCACCTTTTTCTGTCGTCTCTCACTTACCGGTCTATCCCACCCAAATTTAAACTTTTTGGTATCGAGTTGTGTGTGTAACAATATTAAAAATGTATAAATATATGTAGAATTCAACATAAACACACACACATTTCGATCTCAAATTAAGCGCAATAAATACGGATAAAATAATATAATTTAGATTCCTTTTAGTTAAATAAATTTTGTGTAATAATAATCATTTATTTTGAATTTTATAAAGTTCGTATTTGTTGTTTAGTTTAAATTTCATTAAATAATAAGTCTAACAAAATCTGATGCAATAATTAATTAAAGTTAAAATAATTTTATTCCCTTTTGTCTTTGAAAATTCAAAAGCATCGTCAGTGATAGAAAATAAATTAATTATAGCAAAATTCCAAAAGAATGTAATTAGCGAATGTAAAGAAAAACAAACAATAGCACAGCAAATTTTTTAATTAAAACCAGCAGAGCATTGATTATCCTGAGGGCAAGATAAGTAAAAAAACCTAAAAATATCTCAACAAAAACTTAGAGATCAAGATAAAAAAAGGAGGCCATCTTAGACTTGCTGGAGACTTTCACTTGAATTTTAGCTTTGCTCTCGAGTGGAGCGTCTAAAATATCTTAAATAAATTAATACTGCAAGGTATGACCGAGTAAGCACCGAAATTATTCTCCATCGGGAGATGGCCCACCATATGCTGAGCTTCACCTTGCCCATCGTAAAAACACCAAAATGACCTGCTGCCTGAAATAAACAAGAAAGCCGCTGCTGTTAAAAAATCAATAAAACAACATGCCCAGGACAAGAAAGAAAACCTCTAATTACGAACAATCTGCTATTAAACCAATGGACGAAAACATCTTATAAAACAGGTACCTGTGTGTGTATTCCAAATTATAGAGTACTCTAGTAATAATAAGCTATAGCTCATCTCCTATTATTTGTATAACTTCTAAATGTTAAAATTGTAATTTTGAGAAACTAAAATTCGAGAATTCATGTAATCTGTAAATTTCTCGCATAATCTAGCTTACCCTCCCTCTATCACTTCTTAGGTGTGTATTTCTTAAATCTACATTTTATTTATAATTATCATTGAAATATTACCTCCTCATAATTGTCTTAGTCTTAAAGCTAAATCCATAATCGCTTGAACAGTGAATGCATGTCGAATTATCATTAATATTTGCTTTTATAAATAACTTAAATTTCATATAAATTGACACGCATTCAAAGAATCAGTTATTGTAATGCAGGGTCTACTACTCCATAATAGCTGGCATACTCGCTGAAATAATCCCCTTTTTAGATATTTTTTTGTTATTAAATGTTAATGAATAATCATGTAAATTTCATTTCTTTGAGAGTCACCAATTTTCTTTCAGTCAACGTTGATAATGTCGGGCCGAGTTTGAAATCTAGTTGAATATTACCACAATCTTTTCGATATTATACATGTGTTACGTTTTGAAGCCCCGATGGCTCATTCCACGCTGTGAATGCTCCGGATTCTCTAGGGTTGAATTAACCCCAGTCGTCCTACACAAGCGGACATGATAATGTTCCCATAGGGCTTGACGACCATCATGCAGTCAGCTGGCAAATTGCGACATGGACCGCTTGTCCCTGGTTATGCTCATGTGACACCTTACCTCTTCGGGTCGCGGCAGAGACCAACCCAAAACCCTTATAACTTATTCACGGCATTGCAGTTTCAGCGCTGCCATTTTACATCGCCCTTCTAAAGCATACCACGTGTTCTTTTATTTAGTTTATTATTCTCTCTATCACTCCGCCTCGGCATTATCTTCATCATATACTCTCAAATAAATGTTTGCCCTTTGTCATAAAATAAATATTTTATTAAATAAATGTATGTCCGCCGTTACTGATGACTCTTGCAGTGCAAAGTATAAATTCCTTACAGCACACATTAGAAATACTCACTCGAGAACCCTAGGTAGCTAGATTACGCCTTCATATAAATAAATGCTCCATATAAATAAATGTATTTTTATATATATAATATTACTAATTAGCTATTGAGACTTTGAATTTAAAATATGATTCATCACATTAATAATGTTTTCTTTTATTAAATACGTAAATAAATAATTCTAACTATACGTCTGTAGTTAAGTTTTCATTTATTCGATGCCCATTATAGACATTTTCTCGATTATATATGTTAATTAATATTCGTTTGATTGTTGGTCAACTCGGAAACAAAACCCATGAATCTCGTGCATCTCCCTGACCACCGTGCCTAAAGAAGTGTTTACTTATGTCACATCAGAGGCGTTATTCCGTAGATTGTATTGTGGAACCGATAAACTATGTTCGAACTCAGTATTACCGGTGGCTTCGCTACTCGATGGTGCTGCTGTTCTGTGTGGTGGTCGAATTCTGCAATATGTTAACGAGATACACGTGTTTTGACTGTTACACATGGATAAAATGTTAAATTTTATTTGCTGATATATATTTTATAATATGAAAATGCAATTTTAAACATTTCTTGAAAAATTTAAATTTTATTTACTACTTAAAATGATAAAAATATCAAGAGGTAGCTATAGCATTATATTGACATTTTATTGATATTTATTGTGCATGATTTCAATTTTTAATTATTATGTATTGTTTATAAAAAGTATGTTTTCTATATCAAGAATGTTTGCAAAGATGAATTGTTTTTTTACATCAGTAATTAATATCATAACATGAATTCAAATTAGCAGCATATATGAAAAACATATATTTCCAAAGGTATATACTATTAGAGATCACATTCATTATAGATATAATGAACATCTCCATACTTCCCCATTCTTTTTAAATTCATATAAATAAAGATATAATAAAAGACAAATGACCCCCAAGATCACATTCATTAAACGTATAATTTGTTAATTTAGTTAATGCATGTATATGACCAATTGCTAAAATATTCAACTTCCAAAATCATATCCATTATAATTAAGATATGTAAATAAACATGCCTAATATTGTTTTTGTATGGAAGTTCACATGTTTCAAGTCGATAATCACTTATCAATGAAAATTTCTTGTAAATGCATGGTCAAAGAGAGGGATTGTTTTAGAAAATTTTAGACTGAGTAATAGTTTTGGAGAAGTGTGTCACAAATCTGATAGTTCTGATTAATTATATATATATATATTATTAGTGGTCATTCATAAAAATAAGAAGTTATTCTAATTAAAATAATACAATTACCATACCATCAACAGCAACAACAACAGTAATAATAATAATGATGATGATGATGATGATGATGATAATAATAATAATAATAATAATAATAATAATAATAATAATAATAATAATAATAATAATAATAATAATAAATTAAAAAAAAGAAATTTGCAATAACAGTATGAATAAGCATTTATTTTTATAGCATCTGTATATAATTGTAATTACATTCATATCGGCCTTTCAAGCCAATTGTGCAAACACTTTGCGAGTGTTAAATAATAAATGAATATTCTCTGACCAATACAAGATATAGAATTTATGCAGGAATAAAAAGAATCCCTCTTATTCCTACGAAGTCAACATATATCACAAGATAATTCTAAAAATTATTTACTTTACTTTTGTAATACTATTTTTATTCACTTTTATTTAATTAGAAACTCTGTTTGTTTAGGTTACATTTTGTAATTGAGATTTAACAGACTTCTATCAAATGGATTTACTTCAAATTTTGTACATATGTTATAAATCAATACCAATGCTATATGACAATCAAATATTTTAGATTAACCTCATGGGTGATTTACTGTAGAGGTGTTAATGGATCAAATTTTAAATGTGTTGATATCAGTTCAATAAGTTTTCAGTCATGCATATTGGAAGGCAATATATATATATATATATATATATATATATATATATATATATATATATATATATATATATATATATAATATAAAAATATTAAAAACAATTAAAACCAAAAAGCATTTGCAATAAATTTAAATAAAAATAAAACCATATCTTGGTTTCATTTAATTATAAATGTTGCTTTAAGTTTTAATTTATTTTGGTTGTAAACTATTTAAAAAAATACTTTTTTTTTTTATAAACAAAATAATATTGGAATTAATTTTTAATACGCTGCAAAATTCCTTTAAAATGTTATACAGCTGTGCAACTTAGTTTTTATTCTATTTAATAAAATCAATATTTGGATTAATTATTCCATTATTAATAAGTATTCCATCCTTTTCTTTCCATATATGGTTTATTAATTTCAATATTTATATAAAACCATTAATTTCACACACCTTTTCCTTTGAAATCTTATTTATTTTATGAACCATTTTTCATTTCAACTTTTTTTCTATGTCAATCTCCATTTTAACAGAAGTAATTATTTTAAAAATCAGACTATTAAAAAATTAAAAATATTATATATATATATATAAATATTTTACAATAAACATTTTTATTTACTGAGCACAAAAAAGCAAAAAAAAATCATTGCTTTTTCCAACTGCAATTAAGATTTTTATATATAATTTAAAATAAAAATGTGGTGATTCCAGAAATTAATTATTCAATCACTAATTTTTAAAAGTGATTGAATTAATTAATTTCTGTCATTCAACACTTTTATTTTGAACTAAATATAAAACCCCCAATTGTGGTTGAAGAAAACCCGAATTATTTTTTGGCTTTTTAATGCACAGTAAATAAAAGCATTTATTATAAAATATTTTTAATGTGAATTATTTAATTTCTTTATCTTACTTAATTGTTTTTTTTAAGTGTCATAGCATTGGCCAGGGCGCGAACCCGCAACCCGGGCAACTGCCTGCAAGTGCAAGGTAATCACGCTGACCTCTCGCCCACCCATGCAAGACAACTTACTTAACTGTTGCTCTCCATTGGATTTTATCCTTCAAATGAAAACAATTAATATTGCATTTCTTTAAAATGAGAAACATTTATAATATAAATGTCTCTCTCTCTCTCTCTCTCTCTCTCTCTCTCTCTCTCTCTCTCTCTCTCTCTCTCTCTCTCTCTCTCTCTCTCTCTCTCCCTCTCCCTCTCTCAAGAAACATGCTCTTGTTTACCAAAAAGTATATTTTTAGGAAACCTATTATTAATCATTTCTTTCACAAGTCAATCCAAAGAAGATGTAATTTTATAAGCTCTGCCCAACCCTCACATATGTATGTAAATGGATTATTCTCCAGTACATGAGGGGTCAGACTGACTAATGTCAACATGGGTAGGATGACAACCTTGGCACTAATGTGGGCTTTGAATGTTCCATTATCAGATTTTTAATGAAATGGATGGATGAAGAGTTGTGGGTTAGAATAGTTTGAAGCCTGTCCATTAAAGTATTAAAATTGGCTATCTTAATATAAAGCTGAGCACTGATTGTATATATGTGTGGAGATATTAATCTGGACCAACTGATGAATGCTGGTTTAGCAAGAAATACATATATTGGTGATTATTTATTATTTCAATGTGTGTGATCAGATGGGTCAGCAATATGAGATGGCAAGGAGAGTTGAGGGTCATGTGAAAGTCTGAGTTTGAATCCCTTATATATTGCAGTACCTTCAATAATATCAAATCTATTAAACAGAAGAATATGTTAAATACTTTTATGATTTTACTATAGTATTTTCAGAGGATTATTGAACACTATTAAATAAATTGTATCCAGTACTTTGATTTTGAAATGGGAATTCATGTCCTATTTGTATATGATAATTTCAACAAAATAATGATCATAAATAAATATATATATATGAAAAACAAAACAAGTTTTATATACGTAAAAACAGTTATAAAGATATTTAATTTTATTCATGTTTCTAAGCTGGTAATTTTCCAAATTAAAACTTACTGTAAAGTTTAGTTTTCATCACTGGCTGATAAAATATCTGAATATTAATTAATAAACAAACTTTTTATATGTAATATATACTGAATTGAATATGAAATGCAAATAAATGATAGTAGACTTCAAAAATGTTATTTCATGAGAAAAATGTTGAACCCTATGTACATTATGAACATTATCTCAAAAAGTATATTTATTTATTTCATTGATAATGAATACTTAATGGAGATTTACAATAACAAAAAATATTGGAGTCTTTCAGGAAAAAAATATTTATTATAGAAAAAGTTTAAAACCAATGTCATAACATATCAAACAAGCGACCAAAGGTTTAGTCTGAATATGAGGATATTTTTTGGTTTTCAGATTAGGTTGGATAGTCATTTCAAAATTATCTTTAACTTTTTCTTTTTGCTTTTCTTTTTTCTTCTTCTAGAGTTAAAGGGAAATTATAAATATATATGAAATCATAGAATTGTGGGAAGATTAGCCTTTGAAAGTGTTACTTGACAAAGACTACGAAGATAGTCGAAAGCGCTCCTAAGTGGATAAAAGTTTTTTTAAAGTTGTACTTTACTGTATATTTGGTTACAGTATTTATTAATATTCAATTACAAGATTATATATATATATATATACTTTAATCAAACAAAATAAAAAAAGAAGCAAATTCCGAAGTGCATTAAATAATAGTGATCTGTCTATTATTTGCTGGTTATTAATATAGGAAATGATTGAAACAATAATCAATTTTTGTTTAGTTAATTTTAACCTGAAAAAAAACAACATGTGTATGCATAATTTGGCACAACAGTTCAATCTAAAGACTAAAAGACTGTGATTAATTTATAAAATATGTCCAGTTTCTAAAATGATTTTATATAGAGGTAACTGAACAAGAAAATTGATTTGTATTCCAAAGCTTTTATTAATTAAAGTGTCATTAGCTTGAAGATCAGAATAAAAATAAATAAAATGCTGCCGTGATAGTAATAATATTTCCAGTCATTATAAAAACAACTAATTAAAAACTTATGGGAGTTTGTTAAGTTTATAATCTTATGTTCACTAAATCAGTAAGTAATGCCATTAATTGCAGCATTTGAATAAAGAGGTCACTACAATCTAATCTAGTTGGTGTAAATATGTGATGCTGGTTTGATATACAGTAATGTGTATTTTTCATAAATTCTAATACAATACTTGCCATAACTCTCATTATGATTTCAATAAACCATGAGTTAAAAAATATAAATAAAAAAACAAAAAGTGATACATTTTGGTATGCTTCTGTCTCTATGAGTAGCATCATGAATTATCCATCATTCAGTCATTTTTGTCTCATTTGCAAAATCTTCTGTCAGTCACCATTTCTTTGTTTATAAGCTTAGTGGACAGTCAGTTATATTGTTAATCCCCCTTGATTTATTCCTGTTTCCTTTTACATTACTACATTACTAGAGCTAATCTCTAGTTTCGAAAATGATTAGAAATAATCATTAGTGTATTTATCTGAAATGGATGGCGTCAAAGTTGTGAGTGGAGGGAGTTTGACAGTGGTAAATGAAAATGTAACAATTTACTCTAGATAAATACTTTGCATATAATAGAGATATATATGAGAGATAGTGACCTGGGCCAACTGATGAGTGCTGGTTCAGCACGAAATGCATCTTGGGGGTCATTTGTCTTTTATTACATCTTTATTTATATGAATTTAAAAAGAATGGGGAAATATAGAAGTGTTTATTATATCTATAATAATACTACATTATTCTATTTTTGTGTAATTATTTTTATTGATGTATTAATGTGCATATTTTTTTCATTATATTGTTTCATAGACATGTGTACATATATATTAAAAGCGTATGTAATATAGGATTCATTGTAATTTATGGTTTTAAATATCTGCCTGGTGCCATTGTATTTTAAATCAAAATAAACATACACAAATATATAAGACCATTTTAAATCAAAGTTTATTCTTTAAAAAAAAAACAGCAACAACCACTCCTACATATAAAAGTCAAACAGAGTTTCATAGCAAATAATAAAATGATGCATTTATTTTAACAACCCAAAGCATTTTAAAATTAAAAATAATATTTAAATTATTAGTTAGAAAAATAATGACAATAACATTTAAACTCATATCTGAGGAAGAGAAAATTATAATTTAATAATTTTAAAATAATATAAATTTACACATTATGTTTAATACTGTACCTCATCATCATTATGCAATATTTAAACATCATCATCATTATTATTATTATTATTATTATTATTATTATTACTATTAAGCATTTATTTTATAACGTCTTGCGTGCGATTATAATTACGATAGAATGACAGCCTGTTAAGCTAATTGCGCAGACGCTGTGAGAATGTTATTAATAAATGAATACCTTCGAACAACCACATGATATAGTATTTATATAAGAGTAAAAAGGAATTTTTACTCTTATATAAATACTATATCATGTGGTTGTTCGAAGGTATTCATACTATATCATGTGGTTGTTCGAAGGTATTCATTTAATAATAACATTCTCACAGCGTCTGCGCAATTAGCTTAACAGGCTGTCATTCTATCGTTATTATTATTATTATTATTATTATTATTATTATTATTATTATTATTATTATTATTATTATTATTATTATTATTATTATTATTATTATTATTATTATTATTTAATTTAATCAACAACATTTATTGACAGAGAGTGATAATTGATATGCTTGTACTATTAAAATAAATATTTCTGTAAAAAAAATATGTGAATAATTTTTTTTAAAGATAATTTTACTTTATTAATTAGTAATCCTTTTTTGCATTCTAAAGGTTTAATCTTTCTCTCTTTATGTGCGTGTGTGATGTTAAGATAAATAAGCCTCTCTTTTTTTTAAGAATTTTTAAAAATAGTATAAGTGGCTTATGTCTAGGCCATAATCCTTCCGGAATCAAAGTATTTTTTTAATGTTGATAAACAGTTAATAGGATTAATGCTTTAAGATTAGAAGTGTTGTAAATTATATTCTATTTTCTTTTTTCTTTTTAATTCTATTTAAATAGATGTCATTATATTATTTCAAATGAACTTGAATGTATGTGCTTTTCTTTTTATTATTATTATAAGTATGTTTGTTTAAGTAAATCTTAGTTTGGGTTTCAAATGTCTCAGCTATCTAAGCTGTAAATATGGGATTTAAGCATAAATCATCATATAACTGCTCTTGATTAATAGAATAAGATTATTATTCTGTGGTTTTTCTTTTTTTCATATCATGACATAATTATATTGAGATATTGATTTGCCTTTATTAGATGGTTCAAATGATTTATTCTATATTAAGTAAACTCATTTCACAAATCACATGATTGTATATATCCATTAAGTAATTCCTGACACAAGTTATCAATTTTAAGTATTAGAATCATCATTTGTAGAGTCAACACAATGGAAGAAATATTTTAATATAGTTATAGAGTATTATAATATATATAAACCAAATAATTCATTCAATAAACTTCCAAATTAAATTAAGAAAGTATAATATTAATCTTCAACAATAACAGACCCGTCAAGCGTTGTTAGCCGAGAGGTCATCGCAGCCGCCTTGCAAGCAAGTAGTTGGTTGCAGACAGTTGTGGGTTCGCATCCCGGCCGATGCTATGACATATGAAAAAAAAAAAACAATAACAGACCCATTGTATGTATTAATTCTAGATTTATTTAGTAAGATGTCAAAAGTAATAGATATATGTTTTAAACACATTTTATCTTAATATAAAATACATTGTAATGGTCTGCTACCTAACATTATCTACTAGTTATCTAAGATTTGGACAAGATATAATAAAAACTGATGTAATCTGGAATATTAGTAAAGTTCAATTGACTGATGATCTGAAAAGACTCATATTTTATCATAGATGATAGAGTAAGATCTAATTGTGAGGATGCTTGCTCATCATCTAGCCTTCAAATAGGACTAAAAAGTTGGTGCTAACTAAATTTAATATTCTTTTGTATTATTTAATTCAGCTTTACTGATTATAAATTTATAACAAATTAACAGAAGGAATAGTTATCGTTATTAAAATGTAAATAAAACAATTTTAGCTTTTTTATCCTTCAATCATTCGTCAGTGAATAATTAGTTACCCATTTGTTCATTCTTCATTACGTGTATTTCTTCTTTGATCATTTACACATTCTATATTCTAATTTCTAACTAAATCAGTGTGAGGTGGAACTCTTTTAGGATTAGTAACAGGGAATTCTACTTATAAAATAAATAAATAGATAACTAATATATGGAATGGAATATAATTATATTTATTATATATTGTTTAAATATATATTAATTAAAGTTATTATATCACGTAATTAACCATTTTCATATGGGGGTAATATTAAATAGTGATTACATAATCTGATCTTCATTTTAAAAGATTAAGTATTATTTCTTAATGAATAGCAACTGCTATAATATTTAAACATGTTCTCTTCAATTAATTTGTTTACTATTAATATGCTGTTTAACATTTTTAATATTTATTTTCTTTAATTTTGACTTAAAAATTATTTCTCATTAAATTATAATACTATTGTCTGGAGTCTTATTACTTCATTTAAACTAATGTTAATCCATATTATATGGTATGTAGCATAGGTCATCTCACATAGAAAATATATTAATTTATGATAAATCAGTGGTGAAGTGGACATATACATTACATGATATATAGTATTGATTTTTTTAATGAATCAAACACTATTTATAAGTTAGCATGCATTTAAAAAAATATAGGGGCATTTTGAAAATAGAAGTAGATTGTATAGAATAATATATATTAAGACTATGTGCATAAAATGTGACAGTAGAGACCTCTACAAATCTAAACACAAGATTAATGACTTTAAAAGACAAGAGCAGTTCTTCTATTTTAAAGTCGTTAATCTTGTGTTTAGATTTGTAGAGATCCCTACTGTCGCATTTTAGATGCATAGTCGTAAGGTTATAGCCTTAATATATATTACTTACATAATGAGTATGCATTTTACAAATTATTAATTACAACTTTAAATTGTATAGAATTGTAAAATAGTTATATACTTAGCTTGCTATAAAATAATTCGAATCCTATCAATATAAATATTTGTTTGGCCCAATTCAAAAAGTAATCATAATTTAAGACTTTAACCAACTGCAACTTCTAGATCAATTAAATATAATTAATTTCCATTATATATCTTTCCATAATGCTCATAATGCAGATTCTGTCAGCTAGATCTGGTGAAATATTATCTAGTAAGTTCTATTAAAAGATCTTCACAGAAGAAAAACTATGTTAAGTGCAATATGTGGAGCTAAAGTTATACATATAAACTTAATCATTGCAAACAAATATGCCACACACAAATTTATCTGATTATGGGCCAACTTTTGGAAAATATTCCAATTTCTATCATAACAATATAAAGGAACAAGAAATATTTTTTCTCACTTAAAACATATAAATGAAACAAAATACAATTCATATCATTAATCCATAAATTATTATTATGCTTAGGATGATCTCTATTGTAAAGTGATATAATTTCAAAATAAGTATGATTTAAAACATTAATATCCTCTTAACTAATTATAATACCATTGCAAAATTGGGTTTGAAAATATTGAAATATTTTAAAAATTGAAATATGAGATATTTCTTATATATTTCTAAATATGCTACATCTACTAATTATAGTCATCCATACCATTGAAAATCTGATGATAAAAAGCCCAAATCCCATGCAAATGCCAATATTATTGCCATGCTCATGTTGACCTCAAGTCACTCTGACCCCTCATGTATAGGACCTTATCCATTTAAATACATAGAAGAGGAATTGGTGATTATTTATCTTTTCTACATGTGTGTGATCATGTGTATCAGTGGTATGAGATAGTGTGGATAGTTGATGGGTACTTGAAAGTCTGAGTTCAAATCCCCTATATTTACAATTAGGCTCCAGGTATATGAAGAATGCCTGTATTTTAAATATATAATAATCTACTTTTTATAGCTTATTTTTAAATTCACAATTAATTATTTAACTTTAAAAATTATTTATCTTTAAATTTTATGACTTCTTTTTCTATTAATTATTTCTTTATTATTTTGCACTTTTTTTCATATATACATATAAGTGATAGTGGATAATTTTTTTTAGGTATATTTTTTGGAAGATATTTATATCTTCATAAATATATAATTGAATATATGTATATACATGAAGTGTGCAGTTAGATAGATGTTGAACTATATAGATGTTGCAATTAGATAAATGTTTGTTTGATAGATGTTGAATCTAGCTTATGTATTTTGATATGTTATTTTTAATGATGCTCTGCTGTGCCAAACACACAGATATTTACTCAATACATAGCAGCATATACGTAAATGATAGCTTATTATTTTACACTTTTTTTTATTATCAAAAACAAATTATTTTATTTTTAATTGTTGACAAAACTTCATTTTGCATTGTTTCCGTAATTTTGAATAATAAAAAATATAAATATAAATAATAATATTTTTTTTGCAATAATGATCAGAAAGTATATCGTTGCTCATTTATTTAAAAAAAAAAAAAAGCAGTCTAAGGTAAATCAATTTTAATTAAATTTTCTAATGTGATGTGATGTGATGTACCTTGATTTCTCCTTAAATGGAGTCAAGAATCTCTCAGCAACTATGCTCAAAGAAACCTGTTAGCCACTTTACCTTCCCCTTTCATTCACCACCCTAAGCTTTCCCATAATCTGCTCCATCCCATTTCTACAACATAATCTTTGTCAAATCTATGGTCTTTATATATAAATCCCCCTTATCTTTTCCCAAACCAATAACCCACTTTCTGTATAATCACTTTGTTCATATTTATTCTCCCATAATTTGTACCCTTTCTGCTTTCAAGCATTTACATTCGATCAACAGATGCCTAATATTTTCTATATCTTTCTTACACAATTTGCAGACTAAATCACCCATATTTTCCATTTACATGTATATTCTCTTGTTGTTAAAGATCCCATTTGAGCCTTAAACAATAAGCTATTTTCCTTACTATGATCATAAATTAACTCGCACCCAATGTTCTGTTTACTTCTATATATATATATATTGAAACAATAACTTTCCAAGCCCCTATCGTTTCACCATCAAACCTAATGACACACTCATCTGTGCTAAGTTCGAACCTATTTAAATGTTAATAAATTTAAAATGAGCTCACGTCTGTATAAACAGTATTATATATTTGCGTGCGAACCAACGCTATAATTAGATAGGATTAGTAAAATTATAGCGTACTAAATTTATTTAATATTTCTAAAAATGTTCGTTATATTATTTAAGTTAAGAGTAAATTATTAATTTTGTTGTTTAATATTGTAATTTCGTATGTGGATATATAATCTGTGCTATATAGAAGAAAGACATGATTTTAAAATATGTAAAAGCCATTATCTAAAAATAATATTAAATGTTTTTTTAAAAAATTGTTATAAGATTTCTAGTTTTAAATATATTTCAGGGAAAAGTTTCTCGAAAATATATTTAAAAGCTATATCAAAATATGTTTGTAAATTATTTTAAATAAATATGTTAAAAAGGTTTGCATTTTAAAAAAATGTTAAAAGGTTGTTTTTAAATAAAAAGAGTTTCTATTATATGTAAGATTAAAAATAAAAGCTGGTCAAGTAATTAAAAAGATTTCTGGTTGTAAACAAGTGTCATTAACGACCACACCTGGAATCCGTAAAAAGTAAAACTAGTTCAAAATTTACTAATTAAAATCTCCTTAGATAAGATTAAGTTATTTTAAAATCTAAATTGGACAATTGTTTGCAACGAAAAATCTTAATTATAATAATAGCTTATGGAATGTTTCTAACATAAGTTATCTAAGATTGTAAAAATCTGGATTATAAATTGAAAAATATTTAATTAAATTCCTGAGTTTAGTGAGTCTTGAGGCGATAGATTCCGATAAGGAAAAGATATAAATACTCTGTATTTTTAACAGAGAAGGACAGCCATATTGTTAGTGAGAATTGCAGCCAGTCTTCACAATTGTTAATATTTAATATGTCCGGCTAAAAGCAGGCATATTGTTGCTGTTACTCCGCAGGGAGAATGGGGGTTTCTCTTGTTGAAATGCCTAAACCACCATCATGCCGATAGAAGAGACAAGCTTCACAGAATGGGAAAGATGATGCCACCAGCCGCCCAGTCAAACTCACCAAACCTACAGCCAAGAACTTGCAGTCCAGATAAATAATACCGGTACCGTTTTATTTTTCAAACTGCAGAGCTCTGTGTAAATATATCTATATAAGTTAGCTAACTCTCTTTTTAAAATAATGATAAAGCTAAATGTAATCAAAACTTAAAATCCATTTAATATTTTAAATATGTCAATTGCTATCAAAATTTAATGTTGTTAAAGTTTAAATAATCTGACTTATTTATATTTTCCATTCACTTCAAAGTAAATTATTTAGTTTAAAGTTATATCACTGCGGTTGTGTCTATATTTCTTTGCTTATTTTAATTAAATGCTTTTATATTCCATATGCCAATATTTCGAAACAGTGGGCACTTAATTTCATGTATTTTTTTAAGAAGATATTATTTGAAAATCTTCGTGTAATTTGTTTATAGCGTCAACTTTCTGCGCTGTTTCGAAATCCTATTTTTTTTATTATTTAAATGATTTAATATGTGAAATGTGGCTCTGTTAATCAACCATTTAAAAACTTAACCTTATAGTTTTATTTAGAATTAAATTTAGCCTTGATCGTATTTATAAGTATATTTGTCATTTAAGTTCTTAAGTCCATAGAAATATACTTTCCCTCCTTAAATATTTATTATCTATAAGTAACTTAATAGATCGAGCATGTCAAAGTACAGATGTATTAATATTCCCTTTAGTAGCATAGACATTTATTATCAGGCTACACAAGAGTTGGTCCCAATTTGATAGAGCTAATATGCTATTAACTCGTATTTCATAGTATGAAATATACTATTCTTTGCTTGGCGGATGTGATATAGTATTTTATAAAATTATTCTCGTTTTGCTGCTATACGTAATATACATATATTAAGATGGAGCCACGGCATTGCCAGCACATCTTCTCTTATAGGGTAGAGCAGTAGCGAAGCCTGAGCCAAGGCCAGGTTAGCACGTAAGTCCCCCGCCATTCCTGAACACAATGTTCCTTTTCACGCAGCATTGCGATCGGTTACAGGGTACCGGCGTTTGTCGCAAGAACCCTGAAGTTATTTCATCCATCCGCAGAGCGACTTTTCCTATTATTGTTTACCTGTGCCATAGCGCATTGGTAAAATCTTATTCAGCCAACTCTCCCACCTTAACATAACGCTTTCAGCATTCTGAAATTTTCTCTCGAAAGCCATGTTCGATCGATCGTTACTTGAGCTGGTTTATGCGCTCGTTATTAAGTCATATTGTATATTTTAGTAAATGAATTCATGATCAAAGTTCAATATAATTATTTATATAACAGCCACAAATGTAATAGGATTTGGCTTAACTAGATTTATAGACATAACGTAGTGATTGATCATGATTAATTGTAAAGTAATTCATAAGATTGGCACATGTTAAACCCATCTATGAAAATTTAATGATTACTTATGTAAAGTTATTTTGAATTACCCAATGTTTGCATACATTCTACGCTGAAATGCTATTGTAAATAAATGAAATATGGATAGAAGAATTGTAAATAAATGTATAATTAGTTTAATGTATTTCTTTCTCTGTCTCGTTATTGATCTAATTCAATCCAATTCTAATTATTATTTATAGTCTATATATGTGAAAACTATGCATTAAGTTAAATTAGATTAGTGATATATTTTAGTCAATTAAGAACCTTTCTTTTATTCATCAGAGTCTTATTGCATCTCCCTGACCTATGTCGGCCATGTGGAAAGAGATATACTACATGTAATTTCAAGGTGGTCATTCATAGGGTCTTGAGTCTTGGAATCCTGGCTTATAAGTTGAAGTGTGGTCAGACTTGGGATGTCAGTCCTAGTCTGGTCAGCTTCAGTCTCTTTTGCTTGGATTCTGAATTCTGTTACGCAAATGTACAAACTTGACTGTTACAGTATATATATGTAAACTCTTTTTACTCTACATACTAGTTCTCCATCTCTCCAACTCCCTATTCTTTCTTAATGCATCTATTATTTTATCCCATTCCTTACCACTATAACACTCAATAATCATCCCACCTTTTATACAAGTATACTTATATAAATTTTTTATCCAAATTCTTTGCATACCACATTACCTTTCTCACCCATCTTGTTGCCTGCCCTTTACTCATAACCCAATTAAATACTATTTTGGCTATTCTTTTATTATCCATAAACTGTAACCTACCAAACATTTTCATTTTAATTTTTGCATCTCTCATATAAAAACTTGACCATCCCATTTCTCCGTGAATTGCCTCCTTTGCTGTCCATATCTCTGCATCTAATGTATGTCTTTCTATTTTCCTTTGTACTTTCTCTAAGTAATCTAATACCCTTTTATTAACACATAATGCATCATTACCATATGTTAACCTTGATACTACAACTACCTTCCATACAATTCTAGCTACATCATATTTATTATATGAAAATACTGTTAATTTCTTTACTAAACCCTTTCTTTTCTTTGCTTCATTTACCAATTTTTTTCTCCCATTCAACCAAGCAATTTTCCTGATTACTTAAGATGATTCCCAAATAACTATATCTATCCACCACACTTAACTTTATATCTCTAAATAAAAATTCTACGTCTTCTCTTTCCCCATTATTAATCATCATTATATTTGATGTGATGTGATGTATTATGGCTTCTCCTTAAACGAAGTCAAGAATATCTCAGCAATTATGCCCTGATAAACCTGTTATCCACTTTCTTTTACATTCCCCACTCTAAATTTACCCATAATATGCTCTATCCCATTTCCACAACATAATCTTTGTCAACTCTATAACCTTTATATCTAAATTCCCCTTATCTTTTCCCAAACCCAGCATAAAAACAAATAATTCACTTTCTGTATAATCACTCTTTTCATATTTATTTTTCCACAACTTCATTGATGTGATGTGATGTGATGTATTTGGCTTCTCCATAAACGAAGTCAATATTCATTAAACATACCTTAGACACTAGTGACATATTTCTACAAACTTCAATAACCACAATACAGATATTGAGTAAAGTCAGTAGATATTGATAGGAAGTAGGAAACCTACATCTATATTTGTTTTCTGGATAATTAATCTTCTTTTTGAAATAATTTCAGTATCTCCTATCTACTAAACATCACATGATCACTTTCTCTATACTAGCACATAATTGTTGTAAACAAAGGCAAAACTCTCCATACAGTAGTGCCACCCATTGATTACTCTGTTTGGCACAGGGTGACACTACTGTATGGAGAGTTTTGCCTTAGTTTATCTCCTATCTAAAAAGTAGAGACTTGATTTTTGTTAGAACTCTAAAGATAGGGTACTGAAATTAACTAAATAGCTTCCATTTGACATTAAAGAAATATACTCACCTTAGTCAATGATTCATTTTGGAAAGTTAATAGATTCAAAAGAAAGAAATGCTCAATCTGACTAATCAATTTCTAGGGTTTATGGTCTGCGAGCAAATAGTTCAGATATCATCTGAGAATAAGCAGTTTTATATATTTTACATTATCATATTATAGAAGGAATATCAGTAAACAGGACAGCTGTGTGGGTATGAGTCACCTTTGTGCAAAATAAATTTCAACACCCCTGGCCTTATGAACAGAAATGACCTGAGTGCATTGCAGTGACACATGACCTCCCATTTATCAAGGCCTCCGTTCTACATGATCTATGTTATTGCAAAAATCAAAAAATAAAACATTTCATCACATGCTAAATGAAATTATGTTTCCTTGCTTGCAAAGCTTTTAATTTATAAGATCTACGATGAATACCATATGCAAAATAATAAAACTGTAAAAGCACTGATTGTTCAGAAACGCAAATTTTTCAGTTATGTTTTAATCTAAAATCAGCTCATTAGCATTTTTACATATTGAATCAGGATTTGCAAAAAGGATGACAACCTTGGCACTAACAAGGACTTTGAATGTCCCATCATCAGATTTTCAAAAAAATGGGAGGCTGAAAAGTTGTGAGTTGAAATAGTTTGAAGCCTGTCCATTAAAGTATGAAGATTGGCTATCTTAATATAAAGCTGAGCATTGAATATATATATATGTGAGGATAGTAATCTGGACCAACTGATGATCGCTGGTTTAGCATGAAATACGGATATTGGTGATTATTTATCTTTTCAACATGTATGTGAACAAGTATATCAGCAATATGAGATGGCACTGAGAGTGGTGGGTCATGTGAAAGTCTGAGTTCGAATCCTGCCTCTATTACATATATAAATACAGGTTTAAGCCTGAATAATGTATTAAAAATAATGATAATAAAATTATAATGATGTTATTAACAGATTCACAATAAAACTTTGAAGAAAATACAAAATATATTTTTTGCATTATATGTATTTTGTTTTCTCAAATATTGATTGAATAAATAACAAAATTATATTTAAAATAAGTAATTATACATTATAAGTACTAATTTGTGCAATTTTGATATATCTATGTTTGCATATAAAAAATTTTTAAATATCTAAATGTTTTTAATCATGTGAAGAAGACCCATTTCATCCATGAAATAAAATTATTCAATTAAAAGAAAATGAATTCTATATAATTTTGTTTAACAAAACACACAAAAGAATGTTAAAAAATTAAAATTATTTACACTTTTACCTTTTTATTTATATAAAACTCTTGAGACTTTGGTGGCCACAATGTGTAAATCAGTTTTAATTGTTTGATTTTAGCCAATGTTTTAATTAGCTCAAAAATAACTTCAGAGTCTCTCATGCATAAATTATGCTTTTTATTAAAAAAATTAGCTTCTCAATCTCAAATATTTGTTCACTAATAGAATAATTTTTTTCTATGCTTGTTATTTCAGCTTAACATAGACAAGTCATGTAGCCAGGTATCAAGGGATTTTAAAGATTTACTTTAAAGGAAGAAAATTTCACACTTACATTGTTTATTTGATAAATTCTTAGAAGCCATTAAACCATTCTTTGGACTTTCTTTATAATAAGTAAAAAAAAACATCAAATAATTTGTTCCATTAGAATAGATAAAATATTTTGTAGGCACTTTTAACACTTTAATTATGTTCCATGTATTTAAATAACAACAAATATTTTACCAAATAATTCTCACACCCATAAGTAATTTTATACAATGGAATTCATTTGAATAACAAATTAATACTTACGTACATTTTATCTATTATAAATTATAACATATGTCCTGTGTCTTATCCAAACTATTAATAAAATCCAGAGCCACTACATGCAGGGTCTGCAAGTTATGTAGGGCACAAAGGCACTTCACTACTGCGGTGCCAAGACACCAAGATAATTAATAAAATCTGTGTAAATAAAATTGTTTACATGTTTGAATCGATTTATCATTAGAAATATGTTCTGAGTATAAATATTTTTTATTTAAATATAAAAGATACTTAAACTTATTTGTGACAATTACCCAGGATTCAAATTTCTAGACATGAGCTCAAAATATATTACATATTTACTCTTATCATTATGCTTAACCAAACATACTGATGCTATTTTGTCAAGATAATTAACGTACATTCTCTACATTTGCCAAAAGATTTCATATGCACTTTTAACTCACTCTCAAACTGCTAATTTTTACATTATTTTCCCGATTTTATGGTTATTTTGTGATGAAAATCATGCTGTATAGTGCTGCCACTTTTATAATTATTTTACAACTAATAAATCAATAATATTTAAATTTATAACAATGAGATAAAGCCTACTTTCCAAAGCTCTGATTGGTTGTTTCTTATTCTCTACACTAGGGAGTGCTTGTCAATGATTTTGAAAGTTCTAAGTTCTTTACTTTGATTTTCAAAATGAAAATGTATGTTTTAGAACAGGCAAAACTCTCCATACAGTAGTGCCACTCAGTGCAAGTCAGAGTAATCAATGGATGCCAGAAGGCTTGTGCATAAAATCCCTATCTAGTGCATCAGTGAGGAGCTTTGGATCTGAGAGCACTGCACCTAGATCATAGGATCTAATGCAACCCTCCAGCAGCCACCTTTTATCCCTACTTAACTACAAAACTATGAGAATAAAATTGAAAACACATTTGAAATATTGGATGAGTAGGCACTGGATAGGGATTTTATGCACAAGCCTTCTGGTGTCCATTGATTATTCTGGCTTGCACTGAGTGATTTTGCCTGTTTTAATGACAGTTATGAGCAAGCATAAGAAATGGTGATCATGTGCTGTTTAGTGTTTTAATGTATGTTTTAGAATATTTTTTTTGCATTCATTTTTTTTCTCAAAACTTGTGAAAATATAATTATTTTAAAATAATAATTCAGATTTTAGTAAATTTATTTAATTTAATATGAAAGTAAATTGAGAAAAAATCAATGATCTATGGCTTTTGTAATTGGTTGAGAACAGTATATTTTATGTTGTTCACTATAGATTATCAATTATAAATAGAAATGCATTTTTAAAAAAACTTTCATTTACTTTAATAATCTGACAAATTATTAATTTGTTTTTTAAAAACAAACTAAAACAAGTATAATTTTAAAAGACAAATATATTTTTACTGCTAATTCTGTAATTGACCAATCAAAAGTTTAGAACTTTAACTCATTTAGCCAAATAGGAATATTTGCGGTTAAATTAGCTATGGAAGGATTAATAAAACTTATATGTAAATGTTTAGATTCCCAAATCACTTTATTCCTAGAAACACATTCCTATTGTAAATATTTATTATTTAATTATAAGAGAAATAATTTTTTACTTAAATTTATTGTGATAAATGCTGGAGCCTCAAAATGTATTTCATATACACACAACCCTTGCACAAAACTGAACAGGCCAATGTTCTTTCATTACTATAGTTAATAAAATTTATATGTATATGAAAATGTTTAGATTTCCCGATCATTTTTATTTAAATATTCTAATGTATATAAAAAATAACATACTATTGTTAATAACTTATTTAAAAATATTGCCCCATAATTACAGTAATTCTGCATATGATGAAATTATCTTCTTGAATAATGTTTTATAAAATTTAAATGTGTCAGTACTTGAGAGTACTGACAGACTATCTACCTCTGAAATATCAGGTTTGGGTTTGATGCTGTGATGTGGTAAAAAAATTTAATGGTGTTATCTTTCCCTTTTTTGTTATACTTTATTATCTTTTTACACATTTTATTAAATAGCTTTTCCTATTTTTAATAACAATATCTTTTTTTTAGATGCCGTCTTATTGTTTTACATGTTTTACTAAATAGCCTTTTCCTGGATAGGTTTTCTAACTAAAAATTTGTAATTGATCTATAATCCACATTACAGTCCAAATCAAAAGCAAACAGAATGAGTAAGTAACATTATTTTTAAAAATATACCATTGCATGCCAAAATATTTAATTTTAACAAATTTCATGGTAATGATATTATTTAATGCAAATGCCTATATGATTACAGTAATTATAAAGTCTTATCCAACATAACCTATGAATAAACTAAATAAAGTGCAAGACATTTTAATTGCCTCTAAAAATGTATTAACCATTCCAAAATGCAGCATAAAGCCTCTGACATTTCATCACTTTTCTGATGTTTTTCTTTGTCTCACACATCAACGTAAAATATATGATAAAATGATTATTACTTTTCAGAAAATAATAAATTTGGTTTTATTTCATAGATATTTTTGTTTACTACTGAAATAAATTTTAAATTTTCACATTTTGTTTTTGTAAATATTTAAAAAATGAGATCACAATCAAAACAAAGACTTTACATGTCATCATTTCTAGAAAGATTATTTTCAGTTTATAAAATCAATGAAATATTTTTTAATTCTTATTATTTTTAAACATTGAAATGAATAATTATTTATTTATTTTATATCTAATAAATTATGCTTTAAAAGTTTAAATTTTTTGAATATTTATTGCAAAATTGTGATATTTTTTTACTTGTATATATAAAGTATCATAGCTGCTTTTCTAATTTACTTCAGGCCATATTTATGTTAGCTGCTAATATAATGTTACATTTTTGAAAATAAAGTATTTCAAGTCAAAATAAGTTATTAATAATTTTTATTTTTTGATATCTAATAAATATAGTGCAAATTATTTTTAAAAAATATCTAAAAACATAATAAATTCGCAAATAAACATATTTTTGCATCATTGGAAACTACAATGTTGGAAAATGCTAAATGTTTTACAGCCTTGGGAACAGACAATGGCTGAACATGTCAGGGGTGGCTTATGTCTATTGTAAGAATGGGAATTTTGAATTTCTGCATTCTTGCACACAATTTTCGGGAAAAAATTATTATACTAAAATACACCATTTTACACGCATTTTAACATGTAATGCTTATGAAAAAATTCACTAGGGAGCAAATTGGCCAAATTCAGTTCAACCATTTGTAAAGTTAAATAAAGAATCTACATATAAAAATGTAAAATGTCTTTTTTTAAATAAATCCTAGCTAAGTCCTTAGGATTTATTAATAAGAGTCAAAAATATATAATATAGTAGTTAAATGTATTATTGAATGAAAACAAGTGAAAGTATTTTTGTTAATAAAAAATATAAACAAGTTTTGTGTTTTAGAAGTACTGATTTAACAATAATGAATAGATTTTGAAAACAAAGAACTTTCTTTTTAACAAGGTATTAATGAGTTGTAAGAGTTATATCAACCATGCTATTTGAAACTGGCTTAGTTTGGTGAAATAAAATATAAAAGTTATATCAATAAACAATGTAAGTATAAAAATTTAAAATATCGGATTATATATGTATAATTTACTTATATTTGAATGTTTCTTATATACAATAAATAAATTATAGTTTCCAATAAATAAAAAATTAAATAATGTAAATATTTTATTATTGAAAGAATATAATTTTGTTAATAGAAAACATAAATAAGTGTATGCATGAGAGATTTTCAATGAGTTTTCAAACAAATAAAGACTATTTTATTTTATATTACTTTTAGTGAAATACTGATCTGTTGAATAAAGTTGATCTAAATATTAATTCAGAAACAATAATGGAAACAAACTATGCTATCTTCATTCCTTGCTATGAAGGGTAGAGCTCAGAAATGAAGCATTCCAACCAATTATATTCTGGATGTACATACTATTTTTAATAACCAGGTAAGTAATATTTACTAAGGCTGTAACCTCAAGAATATGCATGTAAAATGCGATAGAAGGGACCTCTATAGGTCATAACCACAATCTTACATTTTGGAAGAAAAAATGGAAACCCTTCTTTACTTCAACCTACTTTCTATATAAATAGGTACTTCACTGATTAAGTCCACATTTCTTATTACACATTAATACTCACAAAATATTTCAATTTACGAGTCAATGGAAAGATCTTTTAGTTAGAAATCTATTACGATAATTTAAAGTTGTAATTATAAATTTATTTAAACACACATATTATATCAAGGCGATTCCAAAAAGGGGAGTGGAGTAGTAAATTGTTTTCATGGGGATGTGTGGTGATTCTTTTAAATATGATAAAAACACTTAATTATCTTAAAACAGGCAAAACTCACTATACGTATTGTCACTCACTACAAGCTAGAGTAATCAATGGATGCCAGAAGACTTGTGCATAAAATCCCTATCTAGTGCCTACTTATCCAATATCCCCAGACTAGTTTCTGGCTTGTGGCCTTCATCAGTGAGAAGCCTTGGATATTTGGATAGTTTTGCCTGTTTTAATAACAGTTATAGGCAAGCATAAAAAATGGTGATCATGTGATGTTTATTGGCTTAAAAAATATCTTATTAGCAGATATTTTCTATCTCCATTAGCAATTTTGCAGAATTATATAAAAAATAATATAAAAACTTTTGAAAGAAAAATCCCACTTACATTACTAAATAAATATTTTCGTTTTAAAATATTTTTAATTATTATTTTAAAAATTATTTTTTAAACATTAATTTAATTTGTTTTATTTTAGCATGATTTTTAATCGACAGGTTTATTTTATAGAAATAAATGAATAAAACCCATAGGATATTTACTGAACATTAAATGACTAAAGCCATATTATCAAGTTTTCTTGTGAAAGTTGTTGGGGGAAAATGTCTTTTAATCTACAAATTTTATTTTATAGAATGGGAAGAGGTGCTAAAATTTACCCATGCGGTAGTGTTGATAAAACCCGCGCAATCTGTAATTGTCTTTAGTTTTGCTTTGGGACCTATGTTGGCAAAAATTTACCAGGAAAATCCTCTGTCCAAATTATGCTCTTGTACATGTGTTTAATTTTCAGCGGTGACAGTTCAAATAACCAAGACTTAATAAAAACGTGCTCTTTTTCTTATTTCTGTTTTTTTTTTTGTTAAACTTCTTTTTTTTCCTTTAGTAGGAAGTTACATAACAATATATAACAAATAGAATTTAAATAATTTATTTTCTTAAAATACACACACACATATTTTATATATACAGCACTTTTCTAATTGAGAGGATACAAATGAAATTATTTCAACCAGTAGAGCGCTGTTAAACAATAACACGGCATTAAAAAAGATATCGTTATTAAAGATAGAAAAAGGTAATCAATAAAATGTGTAAAAATATAATATGGTATATTAAAAAAAAGTTAATATTGCTATTTAAAAAAATTTGCATAAGATAGTAGAGGAATCAATGTCAAGACTCCACAGTTCTAAATCAAATAATCCTACCACTATCCTAAACTGATTAATACAGATAAAATGTGAAAAATAGCATTAATAAATATAATTTTATCACATGTAGAATTTACTTTAGTTATGAGACAATCTTTTTAAAATGTTTTATTTTTAAATAAATCATTAATAGTAATGTATTTTTTTTTACATAAATTAGATAATTAATTAAAATTATTGGAAAATCTAAAAATTTTCATTTACATATAAATTTTATTAATTATAAATGCAAAACGCATAGACCTATTGACTTTTGTACAATGATAGAATGTATATATAGAATAGTATAGTATATAGTATATTTTGAGGCTCGAGCAATAGTCACAACATGTAAGTGAATAAGTACTGCATTTATATTTAACTAAAAAAATTTTTTTTAATAATAAAGTGATTCAGAAAGCTAAACATTTACCTATATGTTTTATTAATTATGGTGACAAATTGGCGTCCAGCATATTCAGTTTAGCTAGAATTTCAAAATTCATAGCTCCAAAAATTGTCACAATTAGTTTAAATAAAAAGTATTCCACATTTAAATACAAAATATTTACACTTGGAATGTACTTGTAACAATGAAGTGATTTAAAATGTGAACATTTTTATTTACATATAAATTTTATTAATTATCTAGGCATCTTGTCACCCTGTGATGAAGAGCCTTTGTGCTCCGCACAACCTGCACACTCACGTATGGAAGCCCTGTCAGCAGATAATTATTGATCAGACAAAATCAGTTCTAGATATCTTGACAAGCATTCATACAATATTGTGCTAATTTCCAGATTTATATAATTTCCAACCTGATAATGACGTCACATTAATCTCCAAATTAAATAGTTTTATTTTTAGAAATTTTTTTAAAATGCATAATTCAAATAATACTGAATTGTTCTGTACAAATTTGGGGATTAAAAATAAAGGCACTTACATTACTAAAAGTAATGCTTTATGTATTTATTTTTAAAAATAAATAGATTTTAATTTTTAATGTCAATGCATCAGGCAGGAAGCGAACCCGTGACATATACTTGTAAGGCAACTGTGCTGACCACTCTACTACCAATACTTGACGTCTTATTTTATAATCAATTGGTATATAAAGGGAATTTATATTAGAAATTCTGAAAAAATAATATTAAAATTTTATATTTATTTTGATATCAAACGTAAATAATAAATGGTTTCATTTTTTTAATTCACTATATTAAAAACAAACTTATACATAATATTTTTCAAAATTTATCTTCTAAATAAATCGCCTTACTATTTTGATTTTTCCCTAGAGTATGAATATGTACTGTTAAATTTATAAATTATAAAAATATGCTTACTTATGTTTATATAAAAACAAAAAGATATAATCATATTTTCCTCTCGACTCTCTTTAACTGATAACAAATTAGAAATAATATATACATTTTCCCGAGGCATAATAAAAGGCGAGAAAACAAACTACTCTACGTAGTCATTTATTAATAAAATTTTAAAATAATGACTAACTTCTTTATAGTCTGTAAAAAGTTAAATATGATAAAACTGACAACCATTATTTATAATCACAATTAATAACTCCCCCCCCCCCATGAATGCGATTTTTATTTAAATCTTCATTCGCACTCAAAAAATCCCGCCATCTTACAAATAAGCGCAAACATGTTTTTTAAAAGTGAATAGAATTATATCATAGTCTAGGATTTGAAATTAAAGCTTGACTTTTGTTTTAAAATCACACTAGCTTGAAAAAGAAATCAGTTGTGAAAAAAATCGGTTAATTAATATTCTCTTTAAATGATGTTCCAGACGCAAGATATAATTAAACCTCTTTTATCATTCAGTAAAAGTATAACGTTATGAAATTGGTTATTTGCACTTTTGGAAAAATCTAATGTATATTTTTTAAATGTTATCATATATAGCTGTTGTCTTTATAAGTTACGGATTTAGTAACCAATGATGATATTGTAATTAAATAAGTTGAAAAATTAATTTATTTTTATGAAAGTAATATTTATTTGAAATAAAGTTATCTCCCTCAGATAGGTAAAAATATTAAGTCAAAAATAAACTGATTTATTATTAAATATATAAAACATAGCAAACTTTATTAATGTTCTAAAGAACTTAGTAGTCTGTTATATTTACAACTGTTTAAAATAGTGAATCTTTCTATGAATTTCGGAAAATATAGTAAGGTATAATAATTGTTTTGAATTGATCATGATATGAATAAGTACGGAAATGTTAGAATTCCAAAGAAAAAGTAAGATCATAAGTTAACAGTTGTCAATAAAGATTTTAACAGTAATTAAAAATTCTAAATATTGTTCTTGCTTAAATTGGCTATTGGAAATACATTAGATACAAAACGGTTTGCTGTGTTCTGAAAAAATTCCAATATATATAAGAGAAAAGGCAATACTGGTGCTAGGCTGGTCTTTGCCTGCTTGCAAAGTTGCAATTAGAGCCCCCCCCCCCAAACAAATTAACTTAGTTTAATTTTTTTGTCATAATCATATGGAGAAAATTTTATAAGAAAAATCTGAGTAAAGGTATTTGCATTGTGCCACTTTTTATTTTTTAAATTGTGACTATTGAAGTGATTTGTTATTCATTACAACATATAGAGAATCTGTCACATGAAACATAGAACTCAATTTAAAAATATACCTCATCTGAACATTTATCACCAACTAAAAGAGTCAAACAGTTTCTCACTTGTCCAAATTAGTTCAATGGATGCTGAGTTATAAACATTTTAGTGTGAATCATCTGAATGAATGGTTATACTGTTTTATAGCCTGCAAAAGAACAAAAAATCAAATTACACTCTTTTTTTGACCATGATCAACCAATGAGATGATGTAAAGGTTATAGAAATCAAATTAAATTATAGGTATATATTTATTATATAGGTACTTATTAGAACTTTCTGGATTTTATATTTACAAAAGTATTAATAATATTTTTCATATTTGCTTGAGAACAAATATATTTGTTCACAAGTATGTTTTAATTTTTGTCAAGCGTTGGTGGCCTAGTGGTTAGCATAGCTGCCTTCCAAGCAGCTGACCTGGATTCACTTCCTGATCAATACATTTGACACATGAAAAAAAAAGGATGTTTTAATTAATTTAAGTTTTGAGAATGATATTTCACCATTTGCTACTCTCACTGTCATCCTTAATAATATTTTTAAAGTAATTTCTAAATTTGGAAATGGCAAATTATTCATTATACTAACATTTACAATATCTAGAGAATTTACTATATTTTTTTGGATTAAATATATTTTGATATTCTCGTATTCCATCTAATAGTTCTACTGCATTGATATTTTTCTTTGACCATCTTTTAATAAGAATTCTATTTTATCACATTTTTTTGTAAATTCCTGATTATTTATATCAAATAGTTTATATAAAAACTAAAATTATTAATATGTAATTTAAATTCGTTAAAACTTTCATTTAATGATGTTTAGGCAGTGTCCAGAAATGTATAAAACATATTTACTCAGACTTTTTTTCTGGTGTTTATGGGGTATCGTAATAATGTTAATGCATTTTCTTGCACTGTTGTACTTGTACAGAAGTTTTAAATTCCATTTCTCCATCTACTTCATCACTTATTTGTTTTGTCATTGCAACAATTTTTTTAATAATTTACTTCTGATCAATATACTAGTATATGATTTTAAATTTTCAATTGCTTTTAAAATTAATGTTATATTCATATTTTTATCCCAAAGGCCTTTACTCACTGGATTAATTTATGTCAAATTATTAGAAAACAAATTGTTATAGTTCTCCTTTCCCTCAAAAGTGGACTTTTCCAGATTCCTTCTTATCTGATTGGATGGAGTATTGTTTTCTGCTGACCAATAGGCTGATGTACAGCTAAACACATAGTCAATGATTAGTACAGTCCAATAAACAATGATGATTGCTGAATCCTAATACTCCAGTGAAGTCAGGGATATGGCTATAAAGGGTCAGTCTTTTGGAAGAGAGGGTAGAGAATGTCTGTCTAACTTACAAAGATGGTACGCATTCTCCAGGAGAAGCCCTGCTAACCTAAACAGCAGTAAGTATTCCTACAATACCAATACACTATTTGTCCACATAGCTAGGCAAGTCCACATAAAGACTGGATGCTGCTAAAACTATTGCTGACTTGAGGCAAGGTGTCTGGCAGAGCTGGAAGAGTCGTTTCCCTACCCATGAGGCAAGCTATCAGGTGTAGCTGGAAGCGGTAGATTGTTAAGACTCAGATCTAAGAGTCCACAGCATATGTAAATATAATAAATATTATATTTAATTATAATACTGGTGCTAATTTTATTTTCTGTAGGTTGGGTCTGAATTCCAGATCAAACACAATACAAATAAATTTTTAATTTTTGTATATAATGTATGAGCTTCATGTTCAATTTCTTTATTGAATTTGTCACTATTTAAAATTTCAAAAGCGTATCATATATTTCTTCTACATTAAAAAAATCATAGTGGACAAATTGCTTTAATTTCGCATTCCTATCAGGTTTCTGATAGTTGTTTTAGTGTTATATTTGAAATGAATTGTAACAGAATTTCCCAACATTGCATTGCAAATGAAAAGAAATTATATAATGCTTGAATTGTTTCAAAGAAGCTAACTGTATCTACATTAACTTTTGCTGCATTGTTTATCATTAAATTAAGTGTCTGTGCAGCACAAGGTACCAAAAAGCTTAGGGATTTTTTGTTAGAATTAAATTTTGGAGTCCATTTTTCTTATGCCCATGTTTGCTCCATTTTTATATGCTTGGCCCACATGTCACCAATAGAATTGTTTCACTTTTCCAGTTATAATTTCAAAACAAATGAGGGCCAGTTGAATGACCAGTTTTTATAAAATCTAAGAAGTGTTCGCTCATATTGGCTGTTCCATTTATGAAGAAACAAATCTTACAATTAAAGCCATTTGTTTTGTGAATGCAGCCTAATATTATAGCATAATATTGAAATTCTTGAAATGATTTTTAAATTTGATACCTTATTTCATTGCCCAACATATCAATTCATTTTGAATGTCTTTACTTAAATAAAACAAACTTTTTGTTTTCCATAAGAGCTCTTTCAACATGGGTTTCCAATATAGGATCAAATTTGGCAAGTAATTCTACTAGTTTTAAGAAGTTTCCATTATTCCTGTAATATAATTACTCTGATTATCCTCAGAATACTACATTTTTCTCACCAAGAAATTTTATTATTTTAATTAATCTTTCCAAACCATTCGACCAATTAGATGTGATATGTTGAACTATTTCCATCATCTATGAGTGAATGTTGAATGTATAGAAAAATTTAAACTTTATTTAAACTTTCCAATACAAACAACTGTATCTCTTTATATTCCCTTTGTAACTTTTTAATCTCAACTTCATCTTTAGTATTATCTGATATATTTTCATATACTAACTGTAGCTGTCTGAAGGTTTATGATGATGGTATAATATTAGATGTGATATGTTGGATTATTTCCATCATCTATGAGTGAATGTTGAATGTATAGAAAATTTTAAACTTTATTTAAACTTTCCAAATACAAATAAATTGTTACTAATAACACACAAATAGACATGGTCAGGTTAGTAATTACTTACCGTATCTCTTTATATTCCCTTTGTAACTTTTTAATCTCAACTTCATCTTTAGTATTATCTGATATATTTTCATATACTAACTGTAGCTGTCTGAAGGTTTATGATGATGGTATAATATTAGATGTGATATGTTGGATTATTTCCATCATCTATGAGTGAATGTTGAATGTATAGAAAATTTTAAACTTTATTTAAACTTTCCAAATACAAATAAATTGTTACTAATAACACACAAATAGACATGGTCAGGTTAGTAATTACTTACCGTATCTCTTTATATTCCCTTTGTAACTTTTTAATCTCAACTTCATCTTTAGTATTATCTGATATATTTTCATATACTAACTGTAGCTGTCTGAAGGTTTATGATGATGGTATAATATTAGATGTGATATGTTGGATTATTTCCATCATCTATGAGTGAATGTTGAATGTATAGAAAATTTTAAACTTTATTTAAACTTTCCAAATACAAATAAATTGTTACTAATAACACACAAATAGACATGGTCAGGTTAGTAATTACTTACCGTATCTCTTTATATTCCCTTTGTAACTTTTTAATCTCAACTTCATCTTTAGTATTATCTGATATATTTTCATATACTAACTGTAGCTGTCTGAAGGTTTATGATGATGGTATAATATTAGATGTGATATGTTGGATTATTTCCATCATCTATGAGTGAATGTTGAATGTATAGAAAATTTTAAACTTTATTTAAACTTTCCAAATACAAATAAATTGTTACTAATAACACACAAATAAACATGGTCAGGTTAGTAATTACTTACCGTATCTCTTTATATTCCCTTTGTAACTTTTTAATCTCAACTTCATCTTTAGTATTATCTGATATATTTTCATATACTAACTGTAGCTGTCTGAAGGTTTATGATGATGGTATAATATTAGATGTGATATGTTGGATTATTTCCATCATCTATGAGTGAATGTTGAATGTATAGAAAATTTTAAACTTTATTTAAACTTTCCAAATACAAATAAATTGTTACTAATAACACACAAATAGACATGGTCAGGTTAGTAATTACTTACCGTATCTCTTTATATTCCCTTTGTAACTTTTTAATCTCAACTTCATCTTTAGTATTATCTGATATATTTTCATATACTAACTGTAGCTGTCTGAAGGTTTATGATGATGGTATAATATTAGATGTGATATGTTGGATTATTTCCATCATCTATGAGTGAATGTCTAATGTATAGAAAATTTTAAACTTTATTTAAACTTTCCAAATACAAACAACTGTTAGCAATAACACACAAATAGACAACACGGGTTTTGTACAGTTTTTTGTATTTGGAAAGTTTATATAAAGTTTAAAATTTTTTATACATTCAACATTCACTCATAGATGATGAAAATAGTCCAAAATATCACATCGAATAGTACACCATCATCACAAACCTCCAGACAAATACATTCGACCATTGATTCTTTTCCATATCATACATAATTCATGTTTGATGATTGTGTTTTTGTTCTGTAAATTTTTTTCTAATTCTTTTCATTTCAAAAATTTATTCATATAAACTAAACTATGTAATGTTTTAAATAAACTTCCCCAATCTTTATGACCTTCTATGAGTCTATTAGATTCAACATGTGCAAAAGCTTAGAACAAAAGCAGAAAATGGAATTAAAAGATTTTAAGTAAATGAACATGTTCTTGTTACAGTTTTCCATTTTTCTTTGGTAGTATGCATTGCTAAATTTATGTTCCTTGGATAGAATAATTTTTTGATTTGAGGATGTATTTAATCTAATAGTAGCCATAATCTGACATCAATTTTTGGCCATTTTTCAATGGCTTCTATGTCATCAAAGTTTATCAAAACTGACAATTGATTTCTTTGGTCAATTTGAGGCTCTTTTTCAGATAAATTTTGTGTTTGATGTTTTTGATTATTAGTTATAACTTTCATAGATAAAGATGCAACATTCCTATTGATCCCTAATGTATGGCTTTGATCAGTGTCAAAATAAGTTTTTATTTTTTTGATAATATTATGAGCCCCCCCCCCCCAGTATGTTTTCTAATGAGGGCTTCTTTTGCAGCTTAACATTTGTGATTTCTCAACCAGTTACTTTTTTTTTTTTTATGTTTTATAATTAGAGCTAAAAATTATTTAAGTTTTATTAAAATTTATTATTTTTTTAATAAACATTTTATTATGAAAACTTTCTAAATAATGATCTTAATATATTAAAATTATATCAGTTATGGAAACGGATAGCACCAGCGGTTATTTGTAACTATAATTTAATCTCCAATTTTTGTTTAATGTGTAATAAAATATTTATAAGTTACCTTTTTCTATTTTAATTAATTGTTCTAAAATATCAGCTTCTTAAAATTTTATCCTTCTTAATTAATGCACAGATCTGTATAATAGAATATAATTAATTATTTGCCCAGGCTCCACAAGAGTGCTCACTCTATAACAGCACAAACCTGTTGTCACTATAATAAAACCTACTCAGTTTTCTTATTCACTGAACCTATTAATGATATTTATATTGATATCTCTGAAACTGTTGTTAAGCATAGTTTAGTCTTTTATATTCATCTTTGCTTACTTATTGAGTAAAGTTTTCTGTAAAACCACAAGCAATGATTTCTACACTTACAGAAATCTATATAAATAAAGCCTAGTCATCAATAAATCTTAATAATATTGTTTTATTTCACAACCAAATGTCACCCCCTTTTTAGTGACACCTGTCAAAAGTGCACAACCACTTATGCCAGCTCTGAGAAGAAACATGATGTCTTTTGAACTGAGTCAACAATAGTATAGATCAGGGGTGAGCAATTGTTTTGGATCATGGGCCCCTTTGTGAAAGTGGAGGTTAGCAGAGGGCTGCACCTTTTAAAACAATTGCATTCATTAATTAACTTTGCATTTCAGAAAAGGTAAAAAAATTGTACCATAAAAATCAATAAATATAAATTAAATAAAATAAACTGCTTAATAAACTCACCAACCAAAAAAGACCTGTTGCATTTAGCAAGGTTATAGGCTACCATGAAACTTGCTTCTGTAACACTATTTTGAAGTGTTGATTGCTTTGCAAATAATGTTTGTTGCTTCTTCAGCCTTTGCATTTTTCCTTGGGAAGTTTGCAGCCAAATTCACAATGTTTTGTTTCATGTTGTCATTCAGATTGTACTCCTTAAATACGACTATTGTTTCATGACACAACTCTTCCCTTTTCAAAAATTTTTTTTTTTTTTTATTTTCAACACTCCCCCCTTTTTTTTTTTTTGTTTTACTAAAGTTGGAAATTTATATATTTACTGTTGCAAAGTCAAAATTGAAATTAACCAGATCAACCAGAAAAGCACTGTGCATTGTACCTACACTGCACATGGTTATTAACAGGGCCGTCCTAGTAGAAAATACAAGATGAATCTTCGGACACACATGGGAAGGTAATCTCGGTTCAAGGCAGATTTTTCTGTTTTGGCAGGCTACAAAAAACTCTTATTGGGCCTCATGTGGCCCACAGGCCACTATTTGTCCACCCCTAGTATAAATGATTTTTTTAAAAAAAATGAATAAATATAGATCATCACAATGTTCTGATAATTAATTAATTCAAGTAACAAATGAAGACAGATTTAGTTTAAATTTTAAATTAAACAGAGAGACTGCAAACCTCTCACGCTTATTAGCCAATCAGGTGTTATTAATAGCGATGAAATTGTAAATATAAGACAGAGAATTTAACAAGAAGAGGGTGTCTACCCTCTTCTTTACTTGTCTTTAGCGCAAGAGGTTTGCAGTCTCTCTATTTAATTTCAAATACTGTTTGCACTTTATAAATAACATCCAAAAACTACTGCATAGTAAATAATAGGATTTCATGCTGTATGTTTGTAATTTAAACTCAGTGAATTAAATGTGAATATGTTTGAAGATTCATGCTTTCAAATCTAAGTACTTTAGACTGGCTTGGATATATAGAAAGACAAGTAAAGAAGAGGGTGGGTGCCCTCTTCTTGTTAAATTCTCTGTCTTGTATATACGATTTGATCGCTATTAATAACACCTGATTGGCTAATAAGCGTGAGAGGTTTGCAGTCTCTCTGTTTAATTTCAAACACTGTTTCCACTTTATAAATTAAATATTATTTAAATTTCAAAGCAAATTTAGTGAAACACATGATTATGGAATTTTTTTAATAAAAAAAAAACTTGTGTAAACTACTGTTTTCTTTTTTTTTTAAAAAAAAAAAAAATAATAATAATATGATAAAACTCATGTCTGATGTTTCTGCAGAAAATGAAAAGTAAAATAGTTCTAACTTCAAAATTATCAGAAAAATACACTTTATAATGAGATGCTTAGAAAATCATGTGACACAAGAACTCACAAATACCGAGATGAGCACAACAGTTCTATTTTATTAAATTGATATATTTTTTTAAAAATCCTTTGAGAAATTATTTGAGACCTGTTAATTTTGGAGCCTGTTACCCTATCACTGGCACTGATCAAAAAATCAGAGATTTTCTGACACACAATTCTGAAAAAAAAAAATAGAATTAATCATCTGCAATGTCAAAGTTCAATTTGATGCGTTATAAAATCACAACTCTTATTAAATGAGATATATTATACTGAAGGTAGCAAATAGGGCCATATTAGATTGCAGAGATCTGAAGCCCAATGTCACATTAGAAAGTCTTTTTTAAAAAAAATAAACTATAAATTATTTTTTAAAATTTTAATAGCAATTTCCCCCCTCCCCCCCATAAATCAAATAATGTTTTTTTCTTAGTTTTAAGAACTTCTTACTGCTCTTCAGAATAAATATTAACGATCTTACAAGCATTGAGAAGTTATGGTCCTGGCCTTACTTTTCATACATTGATACTTTAATGAAATAATTGTGGTGCATAATCATCTGAACTAATCAATTAAATTGCTAGACATGTTTTTCATTAACAGAAATTTCTTTATTCTTTCCTTTGAAGAGATTTCTACTAGATTTCTTTATGGAGATGATAATCTGCACCAACTGATGAGTGCTGGTTTAGTATGAACTACGTATATTGGTGATTATTTATATTTTCGACATGTGTGTGATCAAGTGTATCAGCGGTATGAGATAGCATGGATGTTTGAGGGTCATGTGAAAGTCTGAGTTCAAACCCCTATATATTACATATAGAGGTGCAGGTATGAAAAAGCCTGTACTGTAGAAATAAAATTCATATTTTATAGCATCTTGTAAATGAAAATAATCTTCCCCATTTCTTCGCCAATAACTATAACAATCAATTGTACCTTTTCTAAACGATTTTCTTTATTTCTTACATGAAATTATATATTCATCAGAAGGTACTATATACATAAAATTTCATTTATATTTTCTGAATATGCTTTAGTATTATTAATTTTATTTGTAAAGAGATTAAAAAATATATTGCTGGACTTTTAAAATAATGATGGTGACAGTATATATTTTTTTTTAATTCAAAAATATATATTTCCCTAAATTAACAATAATAATCAATTTTTTAATCACTTTAATTCAGAGCCATCTATGTAAAAGTGATCAATTACCAATCTATAGTCATTTAAATGAGAACGATTGATCAATCGACATCAGATGGTAGTGATAACTAGATACCCAGACTCATTTCTAACTACAGGTCTTCACCACTGATAAAACTGAATTATAGATATCCACACATTTAAAAATCTTTTTAAACAGTTTTTAAAATGGAATCTTGTTTATTATATATATATCTTACTGTGGTTTTAATATTTCTAAAAATTTTAAAACTTGTTTAATGATTTTTATTTACCAGGAGTCATCTTATCGAATCACTTAAACACACCAAGATTTTTTATTTTTTTTATGTGTAGCAAATCTATTTTTGAGTTGTGCTAAAATGTTATATATGTTTATCAAAATCATTCAAATGTATAAGTGTAGCATTTTTCATTATTAATTAATGAATTTCCAATTTTATGTTGAATTCAAGCCTATATTTATTGCTCTCTGAATAAAATTCTTGGTCTCATGTCTGTTTTCTGTTAGTTTTTTTTTTTTTTTGTAAAAAAAGATTCAAATTAGTTATTTTTTCTCGCCTTTTGGATTTCATTTTCAATACCCACAACTTTAAAAAATCACATGATCACCATTTCTTATGCTTACTCATAATTGTTATTAAAACAGGCAAAACTCTCCATACAGTAGTGCCACTCAGTGCAAGCCAGAGTAATTAATGGATGCCAGAAGGCTTGTGCATAAAATCCCTATCTAGTGCCATCCTAACATCTGACGAAAACCACAAGATAGAAAATAGTCTGGAGATATTGGATGAGTAGGCAATAGATAGAGATTTTATGCACAAGCCTTCTGGCATCCATTGATTACTCTGGCTTGCACTGAGTGGCACTACCGTTTGGAGAGTTTTGCTTGTTTAAATAACTCTAAATAATATTTACATGTAAGTTCAGTCTTTACAGTAAAATTTTCCATCACCTTTTTTAAAAATTATTTCTTGGCATTAATTAATTTTTGGATATACTGTTAAAAATTCTTTTTTTTTCATCTTAAGAGGATAATTGATGTATAAATTCGTTATTAAGAAATAAATGCTCCTATCAAGTAAATCCCATTGTTTATTAAAAATAAATGGGAGCACTTTTTCTTATCACTAATAGATTTTGATTTCCTCTTAATGTTAGATTTCTATTATCTCATTTAATCTTCTTCAATTAAACTCACTTTTTAAATATTTCCCAATTTCAGCTACCACAATTATATTAATAAATTTATGATTATAAATTTATTTAACGCATATTGATTACCTAAGGCAATAAAACCTCAAGACTATGCTCTTGAAAATGCAAAAGTAGGGACCTCTACAGGTCTTAACCACAAGCTTATTCTTTAGAGAATTTGTTCTGTCAAACCCTGCCTTTGTTGCCATTGATTTACTCAAATTTGCATAGTTGATTCTAGAGTAGAAATAGAAAAGTTGCTCTTTCTAATGCAGATCAACATAGATTAAGAAAGTCATAAAATATTTAAGATTTTCTGTCTAATCAAAGGTAAAGTCCATAATCAGAAATTAAATGTAAGCATTAAAGAGTGATCTCTGCTAGTTTTCCTACACAGATGCTCTGATAGATGAGATTTAACTTTGCCGAATATTTTAGAATAATTTCTTTGATGATAATACCTGAAAAAAAGCAAGCAAATATCATGAACATTCAACTGAGATCTTTATTTAAATAGATAATTGATTTGATAATTTTATCTTCAGAGATAGCTTTCAACGTTTTGAAAACACTCAAGCCTTCCATAATGATAAGGTATCATTTATGAAGAAACATATAAATGTATAATAATTGGAGCTATAAACTCCCTTTTAAAGTGCTATCCACATTAAAACAATTCCCTCTAGTATTAAAGTAATACATATATTACTAGTTGTATTTTTATATTGGACTATTTCCATCATCTAATATGTGTGTTGAATGTCTTTAGAAAAGTTTAATTTTTTAGTTAAATATTCCAAATTCATTCAACTGTTAGTAATATCACAGCAAACAGGTTAGTATATGCACTAACTGTTAGTAATATCACAGCAAACAGGTTAGTATAGTGCATATACTAACCTGTTTGCTGTGATATTACTAACAGTTAGTGCATATACTAACCTGTTTGCTGTGATATTACTAACAGTTGAATGAATTTGGAATATTTAACTAAAAAATTAAACTTTTCTAAAGACATTCAACACACATATTAGATGATGGAAATAGTCCAATATAAAAATACAGCTAGAACACCATCATCACAAACCTTCAGAAAAACATATATTACTAGTGTTTTAAAAGGAAGTTTATCAATCCAATTATTACATATTATTAGATATGTATAATTTAATATGTATAAAAACAAATAATGGTAGGTTCTAATTGCTTTTATATATAATAAAATATATATAGTTTTCACTTTAGACTAACAATACTTTTTATTACTACTATTTTTCTTATAGTTTTGATTGATATCCAAAGCTGTATTTGAATTATATCACATATATACACATATAAACATGTGTTCTTGTTTTAGTGACATTTCCACACCCCAAAAAAAGATAGCGACAAATAAAAATTATGTAGAAGTTATAAAAAGATAGGTCAATTTTGGAAGAGAATAATCCTACATATTATACTTAATATGCATATGAATTGGGGGATAATTTTTTATAATGTTGCCATAAAGAAAAGAGTCATGAATAACAAAAATAATAGAAAGTCTTAAATGTACCCCCTTATATGATATTATTTGTTTTAAAAATAGAAATTGTTATTTAAAACAGAAAAATAAAAGTGAAAAAGTTTATATATAACAAATGTATTATTTAATACAAATAAAAACCACTTGGGGCACTGCTTTATTATCTTCCTCAGTGTAATGTGTTGCAAGTAAGCACTCATATGATATTTGATAGTTAGCCTTACATTGAAATATTAATTATATATAAAAAATTATTATTTTTTACCTCAAGATATGAACGATTAAAATATTCTACTTCTTGAAACAACAAAACTCACTATATGTATTGCCACACACAGCAAGCTAGAGTAATCAATGGATGCCAGAAGGCTTGTGCCTAAAATCCCCATCTAGTGCCTACTCATCCAATATCCCCAGAGTAGTTTTTGGCTTGTGGCCTTCGTCAGTGAGGAGCCTTGGATCTGAGAGCACTGCACTTAGATCTTAGGATAATGCAACCCTCCAGCAGCCACCTTTATCTTCACTTAACTACAAAACTATGAATCTTAAACTGAAAACACCTTAATGTTTTCAATCCAAGTCCATTAGCTTTATATAGTCATATGGGTCTGAACTCAGTTCAGAACCCATACATTTTGGTGACTTTGTTTTTTTAATAACTATAGCCACCATTATCCTTTTAGGCAGGATTGGTTTTAAGCCAATAAACATCACATGACCACCACTTCTTACACTTGTGTATAACTGTTATACCAAAGCATAACAAGTGGAGGGCATGTGATGTTTATGCTTTTTTTTTGCTGATTTCATTTACGCTAACTAGTAAGGGTCATATGACTGCTGCTTTTTAAAAAAAAAGTAATTGCAATTTTTTGATATAATATGAATACAATTAATATTTTTTGTACTCTTAAAGTAAATTTATACATATGTACCATCAAGGTATAATCACCCCTTCTGTAGTCAAAGTATATATTATTAAAAAAAATTATTCACTTAATATATCATTTAAAACCCAACTGAAATGATTCCCTTATAACAGAAATCATAACAGTAGTTTGAACCCTTTATACACATTAAAATAGCTCAGTACTTTATTCAGCAGTCAATAATCATTATCTACATACATATTCATAGATACACACATATATATATCAATGGGAATAAACACGAAATGCCAATATTATATAAATCTGGTATACGTAAAAATGATTAATGTATTGAAAAATATTTACAATAAAAAGAAAAATAATAATAACTTGCTTGATAAAATTTTGTAAATAAAATTGCAACAAAGCTGTGCATAGCCATAACAATTGGGGATATTAATAAAAAAACAAAAGAGGAGATCGAAACAGTTTGAGCATTAGTGTTTTCCTGAAGATTTGTGATGATAGTGTTCTAGTTGTATTTTTATATTGGACTATTTCCATCATCTAATATGTGTATTGAATGTCTTTAGAAAAATTTAAATTTATTTAAATATTCCAAATACATTCAACTGTTAGTATTAGCACATCAAACAGGTTATTATATGCACAATATTTTGAGAAGTATTAATCTCCCCTCTTCTTCAGGTGTTCCTGACCTGACCAGTGACAGTACTAGCATGGGATATCAAACCTGAGTCCTTAGATTTTTGAGTATTGAATTTTAAGTTAACGCTCTAACTAACTGATCCTGCCAAAGGCAACAGTCTGTAGTAATTTCATAAACTTATTTATGAGGTTCCTCCTGATTTCTTCACTTTTTCCTAAGAGCAAAGTTGATTAGTGTTTTCCATACATTATGTATAGTCACACTAGGTTGGCTTATGGAATTTTTTGTCATTGTTATGTGAGCAGCTTCTTTAAATTTTCTTCTTTGTATCTTTTCTTCTCTAATATTTTTGTATTTTCCCAATTGAACATATGTTCATTGTCATGTACATGTTCTGCCACCTTAGACATATCTGTTTTCTCTTTTCTAATCATCAGTTTGTGTTCTTGCAAGCTCTTTCCAATGGGACAACTGGTCTCCCCAATATATGTTCTTCCACATTTACATGGTATTTCATAGATGCCATTTTTTATTTTCATCATTTCAAGTTTAGGCTTTGTAAATGTTAGAATTCCTCATAGGGGTGGTTTGGCTCTGGAAAACTGTTCTCATGTTATACTGATTGCAGGATTTTTCTTAATTTGTCAGCTATAGATATAGATTTTCAAGCTACATACAATGTGTATGCTTAAATACTTTGCAATGTTTTGGTCATGTTAGTGTGAAATCAGCATAGGTCAATAACAATTCTCTTCATTAGTAGTTTTATCTATTGAATCAGAATTTGTAAAAAAGAATAAGTTAGATGACATTATTAATGGATTCATAATAAAACATTCAAAGAAGTAAAATATAATTTCTTGCATTATATAGACTTTATTTTGTTTTCACAAATATTCATTCAATACAATTTCATAATCATAAATAAGTAATTATTTGTAAATTCTAAATATTAATTTGTGCAACTTTATTCTGAGTAAACAAAATAAAATACATTTAATGGAAAAAAAAAAACTATATTTTATTTTCATGAAGTTTTTTTAGCAAATTCTCATTCAAAAAAAAAATTAATTAAGAGAATCATTCTTGACTTGATTTATCATAATCGTAAAACAATATATGTATATCCACAAATGTGATAATTTTTAAAAATATCTAAGTATTCTTAATCATAAATAAAAGACCGCCACCCACACACGCGAAAACATTATTGCGAGCCCTGCTTTTTTTCAGTTTGACTCTGATATCTTACAATACAAAATAAAAACATTTTATAGTTTTTCTTTTTAAATTTATATATTAATTTACTCCTTATTTTAAATTATCTATCTTATATTTTTACTGAGTATTTATAAATAATGATTTAATTAATTCACTGCAAGATAGTATAACGCACTGTCTTTAATTCATAATTTCTTTTCTTCATATTAATCCAACAAATATCTCTATCTCTTTTATTCATTTCACATATGGTAATTTTCTGGGTTTTTACAATCTCTTGGAATCTAAGTTAAAATTTTAATTGTTCATTTACTATCGTTTTTTTTCTTATCAACGAGTCTAGTTAAACTCTATTTCAGTTGTAAATTCTTTCAACAATGTTGATAATACGTACTTATTTTCATACTCACGTACTTTACATTTAAATCCATTTTATTATTCCTAAATAATACCTCTCCACACTTTATGGTGCAATTTGTTGTCATTTATATTGCTCTTATATATAATAATTGTTAAACTTGTAATTGTTATCTATTTATTTCTTTTGTGAAAGCCTTTAAATAGTTCTTTAGTCTTCTTAAAATATAATTTTAGTTCTATTTTTGCTTATACCTGATATATCTTGAATTATATTTAGAAATTTTGAAGTATTATTTTTAAAGGTAACACATCCATACAATCTAGATGACTTAAGCAGTCTCTATTTGATTTTTTTTCTCATGTGTCAAAGCATCGGCCGGGAAGCAAACCTGCAAAAACAGGACAACTGCTTGTAAGGCAGCTGTGCTGACCACTCGACCACCATTCCATAAATATTCACTATAAAAATTATTGTAAAATATCTTGATGATATTACTTTGCCATATATTCTCAAAAATATTAATCGTCTTAATATCACTATTGCTGTTGTATTTTGATAATCTTCAAAATATTGTAATATCACATGACTACATCTTGAAGTTTCAAATTTTTAATTACTGCATTATTCTTTGTAGAATTGAATGTATTTTTATAATCTATAATCCCATTGCAAAATAGGAATTCATACTCAGTAGTCCTTTTTACAACTCTCGTACAACATGGATGCAATCTCCTACACAAAAACTACTTAAATTCATCATATATTTTGGTTGTCTTGAATCCAATATTCATTTTAAAGAATGATTTTAGTAAAGATGTCAGCAAAAATAATAAAAGACTGGTAGATAATTTCTAATTTTTTCATCTTCAAATATCAACATTATAATACTAGGGGTTCCAATCATCTTCCTTATATTATTTAGATATTTTATATATAGGTTTGCCAATAATTTTTCTACTTCACTATAAACTCATCAACACTCCTTTAACACTTTAAGCAAATAATTTTATTTATTAACAGTTTCGACTGTACTAACAGTCTTTGTCAGATCTACAACATAAAAAAATTAGACAAATATTATATCAATACAACCAAAATTATTATTCTTCATATTCTCATATAAAATTATAATAAAACAAAATAATATAAAGCAAAAACAACTCAGTCCAAAACCTTTCAACTAAAATTTTCTCATATCTTTTTAAAAAACCCAAAACATAAAAACTAAACTATAAAAAATAATAATAAAAAATTTTTAATAATAAAAATATAAAAATTTCTTTAAAATCATTTTTAAATTATTTTTTAAGATTACAAGCAAATAAATGTATTAAAACAATTCAAATTTTATCATCAAACCATTAAAAACAAAACCCTTAAAACCCATTAAAACATTAATCTAAAAAATTAATACCAAAAATTATCATTTTTATCATAATTACATATATAAGACCAAAAACCCAAAATCAAAAATTAAAATTAAAAAATAAACTTAAAAATAAAAATTAAAAAATCAAAAAAAATATAAAAAAACAAAATATTAAAAATCAAAAAACAATAAACTAAAACCATTCTTTCCTCCTTTTTTACACTCTCATTTATACCCTACTTACTTCATTTTATACCTTCATACCATCCCCTCAATTCCCTTCCTCATATATACTCTAATACTCCCTACCATCTTTACTTATTTAACTACCATCTTATAACATTTAATATCAATACAAACTTACTTTCCTTCTACCTTCACCTTTCCTCCATCTTTTTTTTATTATTAACCACTTCCCAACTTCCTTTCTTTCCCCATCAACTAGCTCCCCCTATTAACCACTTCTATTACTTAATTACCCTAACTCTTAATTCTTTATTAACCACTTCTCAACTTCCTTTCTTTCCCCCTCACCTAGCTCCCTCTATTATCCACTTCTATTATTTAATTACCCTAAATTTTAATTCTTTACCCTATCAAGCTTTACATTTCCCCTCACTTAAATCATTCTAAACTTTTCTACTGTTTAATTTCACACTACCAAAGTCCTAATCCCTTTTTCTCTATTAATACTAGGCCTTATTCTCTTAATTAACAATGATTCTCTTATCTTCCTGTCCCTTCTACTGTTTGCAAAACTAATCATTTTTATACTTTTCTTCTCCAAATCATGCCCTGTCTCCATCATATGCACAAATACTGGTGAACTTTTTTCATACCTATGTTGCCTCAGCCTTGTATATATAGAGTTCTTTGTATAATTGAAAAGCTTAATGTAAAATATAGAAATGATGTGAAATACAGAATAGTGAATAAGAAGAGAAAAAATTTGATGAAGGTTTTGGATAATAAATATATAGATAAAGAGAGGAATTATGTTAATGGGGTTTATATGATAGAGTGTAAAAAGTGTAGGGATAAGGGGGTTAGAAATAAATATGTGGGTGAGACAAAGAACTCTATATATACAAGGCTGAAGCAACATAGGTATGAAAAAAGTTCACCAGTATTTGTGCATATGATGGAGACAGGGCATGATTTGGAGAAGGAAAGTATAAAAATGATTAGTTTTGCAAACAGTAGAAGGGACAGGAAGATAAGAGAATCATTGTTAATTAAGAGAATAAGGCCTAGTATTAATAGAGAAAAAGGGATTAGGACTTTGGTAGTGTGAAATTAAACAGTAGAAAAGTCTAGAATGATTTAAGTGAGGGAAAATGTAAAGCTTGATAGGGTAAAGAATTAAAATTTAGGGTAATTAAATAATAGAAGTGGATAATAGAGGGAGCTAGGTGATGGGGAAAGAAAGGAAGTTGGAAGTGGTTAATAAAGAATTAAGAGTTAGGGTAATTAAGTAATAGAAGTGGTTAATAGGGGGAGCTAGTTGATGGGGAAAGAAAGGAAGTTGGGAAGTGGTTAATAATAAAAAAAGATGGAGGAAAGGTGAAGGTAGAAGGAAAGTTAAGGTAAAATAGTTAAGTTTGTATTGATATTAAATGTTATAAGATGGTAGTTAAATAAGTAAAGATGGTAGGGAGTATTAGAGTATATATGAGAAAGGGAATTGAGGGGATGGTATGAAGGTATAAAATGAAGTAAGTAGGGTATAAATGAGAGAGTAAAAAAAGGGGAAAGAATGATTTTAGTTTATTGTTTTTTGATTTTTAATATTTTGTTTTTTTATATTTTTTTATTTTTTTTTTATTTTTTAATTTTTATTTTTAAGTTTATTTTTTAATTTTAATTTTTGATTTTGGGTTTTTGGTCTTATATATGTAATTATGATAAAAATGATAATTTTTGGTATTAATTTTTTAGATTAATGTTTTAATGGGTTTTAAGGATTTTGTTTTTAATGGTTTGATGATAAAATTTGAATTGTTTTAATACATTTATTTGCTTGTAATCTTAAAAAATAATTTAAAAATGATTTTAAAGAAATTTTTATATTTTTATTATTAAAAATTTTTTATTATTATTTTTTATAGTTTAGTTTTTATGTTTTGGGTTTTTTTAAAAGATATGAGAAAATTTTAGTTGAAAGGTTTTGGACTGAGTTGTTTTTGCTTTATATTATTTTGTTTTATTATAATTTTATATGAGAATATGAAGAATAATAATTTTGGTTGTATTGATATAATATTTGTCTAATTTTTTTATGTTGTAGATCTGACGAAGACTGCTAGTACAGTCGAAACTGTTAATAAATAAAATTATTTGCTTAAAGTGTTAAAGGAGTGTTGATGAGTTTATAGTGAAATATAAAAAGAAGCAAAATATAGAGGGAGAAAGAAGAAATGGATAAGTGTTATATGTTAATTTTTCTACTTCTGATTCTTTTAAATTTGTAGAATAATTTCACCACTTCCAAAAGCTTCTAATTTTTTTATACGTTTCATTGTATGTCTCACTTCTTTATTTAAAGTATTTGATATTCAAACAATGTTATTGTAATTGTAGGATCTATTTTGTTTTGTTTTATATGATTTACATTTTTATTCTCTTAAGAGTATTTCTTGCCATTTCATAGTTTTATTTCATTATTGGGTTACCAGGTTTGTGCAGCAATTGTTAGCAGAATTATCTATTATTTTCTTATTAATCTCTTTCATGTCATAAGCACCTTGAAATTCTGATAATGGATTAAAATAATTTGTAAGTATTAGAATATATTTATTGGAAATTAGTTGTTGATAGTGCCTTCTTTTAATAGCTTTTCTTTCTCTAGCTGTACAACTTACATCTCATTAATCATTTGCTGTATTGAAACTACTAATATATAAATATAACGTCATGTGAAATTGACCAAATCTATTTTAAATAACTATTGAATAGCCCTCTAGCTGCCAAGTTTGATAACTTTTACATTAAATATAATTTGTCCAAACTTCAAACTTTTACATTAAGAGAGTGGACCACCTCTTAATGTATTTTAGATCCTTTTATATAGATTTATCTAGGACAATAACAACCACTCTATAGATTTAATATCAGTTATTTATTTTCAAAAGTAACAAATCAATATACAATAAAAAATATAATGGCTGATTTAACTCTACATAAAAAAATCTAAAATACATTAAGAGGTGATCCACTTTCTTATTGTAAAAGTTATCAAACTTGGCAGCTAGAGGACTATTCAATAGTTATTTAAATAGATTTGATATATAAGGAATCAAAGTCAGACTTTCACATGATAACTCCATGCCATCTCATATTGCTGACCCACCTTGATATATAAGGGATTCGAACTCAGACTTTCACATGATAACTCCATGCCATCTCATATTGCTGACCCACCTTGATATATAAGGGATTCGAACTCAGACTTTCTCATGATAACTCCATGCCATCTCATATTGCTGACCCACCTTGATATATAAGGGATTCGAACTCAGACTTTCACATGATAACTCCATGCCATCTCATATTGCTGACCCACCTTGATATATAAGGGATTCGAACTCAGACTTTCACATGATAACTTCATGCCATCTCATATTGCTGACCCACCTTGATATATAAGGGATTCAAACTCAGACTTTCACATGATAACTCCATGCCAACTCATATTGCTGACTCACCTAATCACATACATGCTGAAAATATAAATAATCATCAATATACAAATTTCATGCTAAACCAGAAATCATCAGTTGGTCCAGATTACTATCTCCACACATATATACAATCAGTGCTCAGCTTTATATTAAGATAGCCAATCTTCATACCTTAATGGACAGGTCTCAAACTACTTCAACTCACAACTCTTCAGCCATCCATTTCATTGAAAATCTAATGATGGAATGTTCAAAGCCCATATTAGTGCCAAGGTTGTTATCCTACCCATGTTGACATTTAGTCATTCTGACCTCTCATGTATATGCATATTGTAGCAGTCGATCTTAACCCAAGATTGAGCTTCACTGTTCTACCACTTAACCCATGTTTCATCCTGTTTTTTCATCACATGTATATAAACTATACATATATTTCTTAGAAGCACCTATAAAAATTTATAAATATAAATTTCAAATAAAAATTTTCTTTAATTTTAAATATTAACTTTTATGGATGCAACTCAGATATATACATATATTAACTGAGTTTTTATATAGATAAAAACACAAACAAATCTTGTGAATAATTTTGTATTTTTTCCCTTAACTATATGTTATTTATTTTATAAATATTTTTCTTCATATAATTACACAAACATTCAAGATGGAAGATGCAGTCATTAACTGTCCAAGAGTAATTAAGGGGGTGGGATTCATGATTTTAAAAGGAATTTTTTAATTAAAGTTAATGAAAGTAAAATTTAAAACAAAGCTGTTAACATTTTTATCAAATCTATTTCCAATCTATTTTTGGACAGTTATCTAACAATTGCATCTCCAGTAACAAAAGAGGAAACATTTCTGTAAATTAAAGAATCAATTAGAGTTAAGAAGTTTAATTAAAAACATTCTTTGCATAACTAAAAACTGGTATAAATAAACCAAAAAATCTCTTGTGTGAGAATTGGGTTAATAGTCGCTAGTCGACTCCACATCTGTTTAATTTTTGAGGGGCCTCAGCTGCCTTTTTCTCTGTCTTCGGATCCACTCTTCACCATGCAGAGATGTAGATCCTACCACTCAAGAGTGCCCATGCCATCAAAGAATGCCACCTGCCACAGAAGATTTGTCAGTATTCCATAGAATCCTGAGGTAACCATCCCAAAGACATAATCATATTACCTAATTCTAACTTGTAACTCTATAAATTAATGTTTTCTTTATGTTCAACATCTTTTTAACTTGCTAATCGGTGAGCATGTTAAACTAATTATTTCCTTAGTATCGATTCTCTATAACCTAATCTAATATTATAAAACTTTTCATCCAACTCACGCTTTTTCTTATCCTTATAATTTAGTGTGGTTATGATTTAATTTTAATGATATTTTTATATTTTTCATTTGATTTATATTTGTAAATGTCAATCAAACTTAGTCTTATGAATTTCTATATCCCACTGTGGAATAGAAGGGGGGGGGTAATGAGTTCTTATTTATTTATATCTAAATAGTTCGTAAGACTGAGTTTTTCTTGTAAAATGAATATATGTTTTTTTTAAAATATATTTTACCATAAAATTATATGAAATGCATATAAATACTTTGCAATCTGGGGTGGATATTGGTGTCTGTTAGTTTTATTAATTTTTTTATTCATCATCATCACCAAAAAAGGCTGGTGAACAAATTCTATTTTGGTTGTTCGCACTTTTAAGTGCATGAATTTTAGTTTTTTTTCATATGTTAAACAAAATAGTATTGATTCAAGAAGGGGGAGAAATGCACGCTTCATTAATTATAGTTTAACATATGATAAATGACTTTATCTTATATGGGTCATTATTTTAGCATATCATTACGTATTTATTAAATCATTTATGGCTTTATTGTATTTAAATTCAATGACTTTATATTCTTATGATAGCATTGCTGGCATATGTCAAATTATTAATAAGCCACATAGGGCTTTGATCTGATTCGCCTGTATTTCATTCCAGGGAGTCACGATCCTTTTCATTCATCATTCTTCTCCAAGTATATATTTATATACTGCTTTGATTCACCTGTACCTCATTCCAGGAATTCAAAGCCTTCCATCTTTGTTATTGTTCTCATTCATAACAGAAGTCTAAGTCTACTTCTGGAACAAATCGGTCAGTGTAGTAGAAGCTCTGCATGGACTTACTGTAAACAGGATCCATAGCAACTTCCTATCTAACTTTCCTCTTTTGGTACCACTTTAGCATGAAGATGGCATACCACCTTAATAATCGGAGAATGACCTTTTCTTTCCCAAAGCTGCCATTTTTCTCTCTCTTACTGACAATGCTAGCACTGCAATTTCTTATAATTAGTTTTTCTTTTAGCCTGTTTGACAAAATAAATCATATTGATGTGTAATAATGAAACGTTTTTCTCTTTAAATATTTTTCGTTGGAGTTTTAGATCCAACCTCTCATGAAGCTGCCCTCTCCTTTATTGAAATAATCAATTCCCATATTTATAGAGTTTCGCAATATTCGATTGCTCCATGTCGAAAATGTTTAATAAATAAATGTTTTTAAGTATATTTTGATCACAATGTATCCTCATTTTAGTGTTGTAAATAAATTCTATAAATGAAAATAAAGTTATGTATCCAATGCCAAGGGCATCCCATTAAGGTTGTCCAAACAGCAAAAATCTATTATTGTCATATCTTTATGTGTGTTTTAATGTATAAACGTCCACCAACCATCCAGATAAATCTGTTTTGTAACATTGAATAAAATCCTATTTTTAAATATACGTTCAGTATTGTAACCTCCACATTAAACTGACATTTGTTAAAATAAAACAATTGACTAAAGGTTGTCAAATATTTGTAACCAAAATAATAGTTTAAACTGTGTGACATTGATTATACATATATAAAATCTTGAATTTTTGTCAAAATAAATATTTATATTTTAAAACTTAATCCAGTTGTTCGAATCTTCTTAATAACGTTTATATTTTATGTATGTTTTAAACTTATATCTTGGGTTCACTCAATCTCATCATCATCATCACTAGTTGAATTCTCATGCAAAATGATGTAGCACTGGGCCCGGAAATAATTAATTTATGTAGTATCACCTTAGGTGTTGTCCGTAGTGTTATAGATTTGGGGAATGGGAAAACAGGTTAGAATTCATGATTGCTCCTGACCTGTGTATCTCGGGCATGATTGGATTTGGGGTACTTTTGCTCAGATTCTAAATCTTGTTGGATGGACATACATTTTCAACAGCTATAATATATAAAGCTGAGCACTGATTGTATATATGTGTGGAGATAGTAATCTGGACTAACTAATGATTGCTGGTTTAGCATGAAATACGTATATTGGTAATTATTTATCTTTTCAACATGTGTGTGATAAGATAGGTCAGTAATATGAGATGGCATGGAGAGTTGAGGGTCATGTGAAAGTCTGAGTTTGAATTCCTTATATATCACATCATATATGTGCAGGTATGTGTAGGCCTGTACAGTATATTAAATTTAAATAGATTTGATAAATTTCACTTGACGTTATATTTATTCATTATTAAAATATTATTTATTATTATATATATATGAAAATCTCATAATGCATATATATATTCTGTCAGTCAAAATATAATACAGCTCTTCTGTGTTTTCACAATATAGTTTTTATTTTTTTTCAAACTCTGTAAATGTACATTCTCTCTCATTTCTGTATGTCTATAGAATTTACCTGCAGATCATTTTTCAAAAGTTTAAGAAGTTATTTGCTCTTTATATAGGGATCAAAATTCTTATAACTTAGAGAAAAATCTACTTCTTCATCAGGATGGAATTTATTGGGGTAAAAACCTGAATTATCTGCACCTGATGATTTCCATTAAGTTGAATAATTAATCTTGCCATGGATCTTAACATTATTTTTTTTTCATCTTTTATTTGTACTAAATTCCAATATGATTGAGTTTCCAATATTTGCAGTTTTATAGTAAAAATATGTTCCTTTTCCAACCAATTGTCTTTTAATCTTTTCTTTTAATTTTATAAAGTCTGTCAATATTCTTTTTTTTTCTTTCCATATGTCACAGCATTGGCCGGGAAGCAAACCTGCAAACCCAGAACAACTGCTTGTAAGGCGGCTCTTCTGACCACTTGACTACCAACACTTGACTTCAATATTCATCTTATTAGAGAGTTCTTCCAGTTTATGCATAACTTCCTTGGCCTTGTAAGTATTCGATAGCAGTAAGTAGCCAGATTAAAAATCATTCTCAAATAATAGCTTCCAGGATATAAGAGCTATCATTTACTTTTATCTATCATTAAGTAAAATATAAACAAAGAATGAGCAATGGTATGCATAAATCCAAATCTTAAAAAAATTCAGGGATTATCTAGCTATCTGAAAGGAAAGATTATGGGGTTTTCTTGACTTTATAGTCAGAAAAAAGATAGTAAATTCAAATACCATGTCTTTGCAAACAGCCCACCCAAGTTTGTTTATTCTCTGAGTAACCACTTTGTAATAATAGTTGCAGCAACAAGATTTGATGCAGTTTTCTCAGATCCAAGGTTCCTTACTGATGAAATCCACAAGCTAGAAATTAGTCTGGGGATGTTGGATGAATAGGCATTAGATAGGGATTTTATGCACAAATATTTCTGCATCCATTAATTACTCTGGCTTATGCTGAGTGGTGCTACTGTATGGAGAGTTTTGCCTCTGTGAAAAACATCTTGTGTAAGCATAAAGAATGGTGATTATGTGATGTTTGATGGTTTAATATATGGAATGAATAAAGTACAAAAAATTTGTCCATCTCAGTTTTCATAGGGAAATGAGAGAGCCTCCTTGTAGTTAATTTAACAGCCAGTTGTAGTTTTGTTAAGTACAAACTATTACTAACCATAATCTCAACTGAAATTTTAGTTACCAATCATATTCTAAATAATCAACTTTAACTACAACTTTCTATAACATATCAGAATCATTATTCCCAATATGCGTAATCATAGTGAAATTATTACTGTTGTTATTTAATTGCATAGCTGTAATAAGATATGGGAAATAGATTAAATAATAGAATCCAAAAAAAACAAACTTGGTTACACCAATAGAACTAACACCCTTATTAAGACCACATCACAATAATGCACCTACAATATTAAGACCAATAAACACTATCATTAATTAATTTAATAGTAAATGAGCAGATTTAATTTGGTTATGTGAAAATTAAATATCCTTATGAAACAGTAACTAAAATGAAACTATCCCACAGCTTAATGTTAGCTAACATTTTGTTATATGTAGTATTACATTTGATTGTGAATAAAGAACCAAAATTTTAAACACTATATTCCCTTTATATTATAAAAAATTACAAAAAAAATCAAGTCAGATGTCACATGACCTAATTTAATAAGCTTGTATTTACAAATGTTATATACAGAGCTCGCAAAATAAGCTTTTAACAAGCCTTGAGAATATTCTCTATGCCTTTATATTACTATCAAATACAACATAGATCTACAGTCACATTAGTATTTCATTTAGAATCATAGACCTAATAATAAATTTAAGTTATTTGTGTATTATGCTTTATAGAAATCAACTTTATTTGTTTAATTAATTCGCAATAAAAAGATGTATCTTACATCATATCAGATAGATATCCTTTTATATAGGAAACTTGGAACTTCATCTGTAGATAATTACGTGAATGGTTGCTTCCAATCCCCATCTATTATTATTGCTTAAACTATTATTTTTTAAATATACATTATTTTCATTATAATATTAATTTTCCCTTCTCTTTTATATCATAAAGCTGAATACACTTTTATACACAATATATATATATATATATGTGTGTGTGTGTGCGCGCGCGCGCGTGTGTTTTAATTACCTAAATTATATAAAACTTTCTTTGCATCACATTTTAAATTAATTTTTATTTATTATTAAAAATTATATAAATATTTTTCCATATATTATTTTTTAATACTATACATCTGTTTATATTAATTTATTAATAAATCTATTTCTTTATCATCATTCAAAGCAGTTTTATCTTTTAATGCTTCCTTTATTATTATTTTTTTTCATTGCATTAATTATGTAATTAATCATTTTTGTATCACATTTTTTTGCTATATATACAATGTTTTTCAGTTGTCTATAATTTGCTAATTATTTATCAATTGAATTAGTTTTTATTATTTCGTGTTTTTTTTCTATGTTTATATATTCAGTATTTTAAATCTCACCTAAAATATTATTTATATTTTACTTTATATATGCCAGGCCATTGATTTTATTATGATGCTAATATAGTTATTATATTTATTGTTTAATATGTTTATCATATTTCATTTTTTATATTTATAATTTTTATATTTAGTTTAGTGATTATTTTTTATGTTATTAGTATTAAGACTCGTGAATTTTGTATCTTTTCTATTTAAAATATTTTAATCGCTTTTGTTTCAAATTTTATTTTATTAATCATTTTTTAATATTATTTTTTTATTGTTCAATTCTTTTTTTAAAAACCTATTTGCAATGTTTATTGTGTTGCTATATTGTTTCCTTATATATATATTCTGCAATGGGGAAAAAAAAGATTTGTCGCAAAACATCATTTATAATTTTACAGTTTATAATTAACATTTAACAATAATGATATTAATACATTGGTTAAAAGTTAACTGTGCATTGTTTTAAAGCATAATGTTATTTTAAAACATCTCACCTTATTTCCCTGAATAATCGATTATATGATTGTCTTTTGTTCAACTCCATAATGATTTTGATTACAGAAGTATTTTACTTGTTCAAATTGTATTAAAATATTTTTAATATATAAATTTTTTCTACAGTACAGGCTTTTTCATACCTGTACTTCAATATGTAATATATAGGGGGTTTGAACTCAGACTTTCACACGACCCTCAACTATCCACACTATCTCATACTGCTGACACACTTGATCACACACATGTTGAAAAAATAAATAATCACCAAGATTCGTATTCCATGCTAAACCAGCACACGTCAGTTGGTCCAGATTATCATCTTCACACATATATACAATCAATGCACAGTTTATATTAAAATAGCCAATCTTCATACTTTAATATTTTTAAGTAAAATGCGTACGCAAAAAATGAGCTAAAAAATTGTTAGGAGCAGAAATCTAACTTTTGAAATGTATATGATATATATATATTTGTAATTTGATTTACAAATGTCAAATTTGCAGCATTCACAATTTTGACACCAATCACATCACTTCAGATAAATATATTAATAATTATACTAATCATTTATTCAATTAGAGATTATCCATAGCCCAGATAAAAACTTTAAACTTCAATTAAAGATTAATATATCTCTTTCTTTAATTAGACATGAACATATGGTATAATTCTGCATCATCATTCTTTTTCCATATAAACTTTAAACTTCAGTTAACAATTAATACATTTATTTTTTCAATTAAATATAAACTCATGGAATATCTACGTTATTTCTCTTTCTTTTTTTTTCATGTAAAATATCTTTATTAGTTATACTTAAAACTTCTATTTCACAACACATTCTTGAAACATGAATAAAGACACATGGAAAAGACAAATGTCTCTCAGATGCATTTCATGCCGAACCAATACTCATTCGTTGGGCCAAATAACAATTTCTTATATATCTTTATTATTTGTTCATTAGTTACCAATAGCAAATTATTATAGTTTGTTTTCCCAGTGCTAAATTTATCGTATTCACAACTTTGATTCTAATTACTTTAGATAAATTACATTAATGATTAATATTGATATTTACTAAACTAGCAATTATCTTTAGATCAGATATAGACTTCAAGTATTAATTAAAGATTAATATATTGTAATCTAGTACCATAGTTTACATATATAAAAATAACTATTTAATTGTAATGCTAGAAATATATTGTTTGTTAAGGTTTATTTACTGATTTGTGTGTGTGTTAATATTGATATAACAAAAACTTTTATTAACTAGAACGCTGATAAATTTGTCATTTACGTAGCGTATATTTTAATATGCGAATATGTGAAGAAAGAAAAAAAATAGAATGTTAAATTAATATTTCTTTAATTATTTTTGTAATTAATTTAAACATTTGACCAAACGTCATCGCTTGATATGCATTGAAAAGTACTTATAGCCCTAAGCTATATAATTAATTAGGTTGGCACATGTAAACACACATATAGCCATTTACTATATAATTAATTCAGTTTGATATTTGCCACAGAGAGAGGATTAAATTGCAGTAATTGTGTGTATTTTGAAAAATACTATCTTAGAAATAAATAAAGGTGAAATTTTAATGTCACAGTAAGTTTGCCAGTTATATAGCCAGAGGTCAGTTCGCTATTTATAACCAGAGTACAGTTTTCCAGTTATGTAGTCAGATTACAACTCACCAGATATGCAGCCAATGTTCCAGTCATCAGTTATCTATTGTTTCAAGTTGAGGAGTTGCTTAAATGTTGTTGAGAAGGGGCTATCAAGAAGTACAGACTTTCAAAGCAAAAACTGTTAAAGGTGAATATATATCACATTCATATAAACTTATGCTATAGCTGTGGATAATGTAAAAGCGATCTTTGATCAAATGGATGGCAGCCTGTGATCCCTGTGAATTAGCACAATAAGTTCTAAGTTATAGTATGGTGTTTTTATGATATGCAGTCTGAAATGTAAGAATGGCTAGAAGTAATCTTTAAATAGGACATTGCCCAATTGGCTCTCTCTTCTGGAACTAACTACAAAACAATTTTCAAAAGTGGATTTATAAAAATAAATACATAATTACATAATTTATAAGTGGGACAAATTATAACTTTAAACTTTATGTTCACAAAAGTGAAAGCTTTATGAATTTTGAAAAATGCTAGATTCATATTTCAAAAGATATAAGAAGGACAACCATATAATGAACTGAAAATTTATAACAATTATAAATTCATGCTTCACATGGATCCTGACAAGCCTAGTTTTTCTAAAAGAAAGAAGTATGGTGGAAGAACTAAAACACACAAACAGACAAACAAATCATCAAGTAAAGAAAACAGAAGAACTCATATAAGAATGACTTTGGTTTAATTTTCAGTTAACCACAATTAACCTATACTTCAATTAGGAAAAAAAAGAGGTTTATTTGATGATTATAAATGGTTAATAATTTGTATTTAATATAATCATATGTGTGTGTATAATATAATTGATGGCATTTAACTTAAATGGAAATATTTTAAATCTTGTTAGGGAATTTATGCCTCCAAATCATCATTATTGTGCCATGCTTTGGGGCACCATTTTGTAATGGAATTTACCGCCAAATCACCATGTGATGACTGCCTTACATTTAGCTTAACCTTTCAAAATAGTAATACAAACAATAAGCAAACAAATACCTGTCACATGAATAGCACCCACTTCTGTGCTATTATATAAATGTTTATATTCAATCACATGGTTTATTTAGCATTTATTATATATTATATATTAATAAATTTCTAATCCCTAACAATAAAATGGGATACGAGTGGCTAGCGTAGCATTACGAGTATCAAAGTATTTATTACTAAAATTATAATACTAAAACTATAATAATATAACCAGGTACATAAATTTAATGTGAGAATGATGATGGTGATTAAAACTCAAAGCTGTTATTTAAACAATCAAAACAATTTATTAAACAAAATACACAGGCATAAAATAGAATAAATAAAGATATAAAATAATTAGATTAATATTTCTACAACATTATTACATCATAAAATTCTTTATAAAATAGCACTGTTAAATAAAAAATTGCAGGTAAATGCACTGATGTGTAATCAATAATGTTGTTTACCCAAAAGCACAAATCAATAAAGAAGGTAGCCCTGGTAAGATTTCTAATATGACCTAAGTATTTTAAGATTTATTTAAATAAACAAAGATTACTCCATGTTTTACAAACCCCAATGTTTCTCATATTCATAATAAACCATTATAATGGTATTGTATTATGAATTCTTATTTAGGAGATAAATAAGTACGATGTCCCCATGGCCCATTTATACAATATTAAGATCTCAAACAAAACATTCTATTTGACCTGTAGCCATGGAATTTATCATCAATTAAACTTAAAAGTACTCTTTAAATATATAATCAGAACATTATTTATTCTTAAAACAGGCAAAACTCTCTATACATATTGTCACTCAGTGCAAGCCAGAGTAAGCAATGGAGGCCAGAAAGCTTGTGAATAAAATCTTCATCTAGTGCCTGCTCATCCAATATCCCCAGTGCTCTCAGATCCAAGGCTCCTCACTGACAAAGGCCACAAGCTAGAAACTAGTCTGGGGATATTGGATGAGTAGGCACTGGATGGAGATTTTATTCACAAGCCTTTTGGCCTCCATTGATTACTCTGGCTTGCACTGAGTGGCAATATTTGCAAACCTTGTGGCCTCAATTGATTACTCTGGCTTGCACCTAATGGCAATATGTATAGAGAGTTTTGCCTGTTTTAGTAACAATTCTAAGCAAGCATAAGAAATGGTGATCATGTGATATCATTTATTCTTGTCTATAATGTGTACATACTAGGATACCATAAAAAATGTCAATAAAATACGCTATAAAATGAGAATCTCATATCTAATGGGACAAATCAAAATATTATTATCTAAAACCTATGATATTAAAGAAAACAATCCATCTTTAGTACCATATATTCACTACCACGCTAGTTTGAATAAAGAAGACATGTTACCTGTTCTTCTTAAAGTGGATAAGAATGCTAATTAATTCTAAATGCTTACTAACAAATTTTTATTATATATAAACAAATAATAATAACAGCAAACACATGCAATGGTTATCATGCACTAATGTTTATGAATAGTTTTAATCCGTATCAACAATATGCACATTTTAATTTTTTCCCACAGATATCATATTAATAAATTCCTTCTGGTAAATGATACATTTTTGAGATCTGCATTATAGCAGATATCAAAACATTTTTGTTGACAAGCGTTGTTAGCCGAGGTGTTATCACAGCCACCTTGCAAGCAAGTAGTTGGTTGCAGACGGTTGTGGGTCCACGTCCAGGCCGACGCTATGACATATTGAAAAACATTTTTGTTATCCATTTTAAAGAATTTGTTTCCAAGTTGAAATGAAGTTAAAAAAAAAACATTATTATTAGTGTCATGAATCCATTCATGGCAAATGTTTTTGTTAAAATACTGATGATGTTGTTTACAACAATTTTTTTAAAATAGCCCATTAAGAGGATAGGTAATTAAATTGGCAATTCCTTAGGTGATTATATTTCCTTTTTAATCCAAATTAAAGAAGCAAGGGCTATTGCATCATTTTTACACGTCCTGCAGTTTTCTAATTTCTTTTCCAAAAATTGGCAAACACAGCCATTATATTACATCAACAATTTCGCAGATGAGTTTGAATAGTGATTTTTGAAGAAAATTGATAAATACAACAAAATCTAATCTAATTAAGCATAGCAGATTCATCATACTGTAGTTTTAAAAAATTGAAGACCTCAATTATAAATTTAAATATGTCCGTAGTTTTTTTTTTTTAAATTCAATTGGTGTCTTGCATTGGTGGTCGAGAGGTCAGCGCGAGTGCCTTGCACTTGCAGGCAGTTTCCCGGGTTGTGGGTTCGCGTCCCAGCCAATGCTATGACATTAAAAAAAAAAAAAAAATTCAATTGGTAAAATTTCTTCTTTTAAATTTTTATCAGATCCAGTTATTAAATAGCAACCTAAGTTATTATTGGCAAATCATTTCAATGATGATGATGAATATCAAGAAATCCATATCTGCCCTTTAAAGAAGAACATTCAATAATATCTCCATTGGGATTATGACTTTAAGTAGGTGTAATTAAGAATTAAAATGACAAAATTTATTTCTTTTCATGGTAAATCAGCCATATTTATTATACTTTTTTTATAAAAGAATTATTTCAAATAAAATTATTATCATAACAAATATATGCTTATTATTTTTTTTCCTCACATGTCAAAGCATCGGCTGGGAAGTGAACCTGCAACAACTTTCTGCAAGCAACTGCTTGCAAGGCAGCTGCGCTGACCTCTCGGCTACCAATGCTTGACAAATATATGATATTTATTTTTACACTGAATGATAAATTATTTTTAATTTTACTAAAATCACCAAGATTAAAATTTCTAAATTAACTGTTCTCCTATTATATGTGCTTATTTGTTATCTCTATGACTTTTCTTAAATATATTCCTACTTTCTGGAAAAGTTGTATATTACAGTTATGCACATAAACAAATACATATGTGCATGTTTATGTTTTCAGGAGATAAAAGTTTGTCTACATGTATTTTAAACCAAATACAATTCACTGAAATCAGCGCTATGATTTGAATGATTTATTTTGTTATGGGGTATTCAACCATAAATTATATCTCTGTGTAATGTGGGATTGATAATCTAAATTCTTTAATAAATGTTTTTACTTGATTTTAAATTTAGCCACAATTTTTATAATTTAGTAACATGTTTTATTAGGTCTTAGCTATAATCACTGTTTTAATGATCTTTGGCAATGCTATATTTATAGTTATACTAAAATTAAAAAAGAAAATTCTGTTGTTAAAAAAAAAATCAAAGCTGGGTTATTATAATATTATTAAACTAATCATACCATTTACATCTTTCTTAAACATTTTATCAATACTCTTTATTTATATCACACTAACAGTTTTGACCGTCCTGCAGTCATCATCAGAGCTCTTCACAATCCTATTGTGATGATGACTGCAGGTCAGTCAAAACTGTTTAATATAAATAAAGAGTATTTGTGAAGAGCTCTGATAACGACTGCAGGACAGTTGAAACTGTTAGTTTGATATAAATAAAGAGTATTGATGAAGTGTTTAAGAAAGGTGTAAATGGTATGATATGTTAAAGTAGAAATTAATACATAGGAAAAGGAAGAAGTAAATAATTATATTAAACTAATGGTGTTACTATCTCAATATTATTATTTTTTTGTTACATAATGTTGATGCACATCGTGTATTGTTATGGTAAAATAAGCTACTATTGATAACTGTATATTTCTATGTACATTTTTCTATTCATTCATTCCATTCAGCAGTGTTAGTAGTGCAATATATGACCTATTTCTCATTGCTTCCTAAGCTATGTTGAGTTAACTGGATAACATTCATAAAAAGGTGTGGCACTGTTTTGAGGGTTTATCTTTTCAAAACAACTAAATTTTTTAGTAATTTCAAGTCTTATAAAGTTATATGCTATAATAGACAAAAAACATTGCTTGATGGACTAAACATTATATGTAATAGTATTTATTTCTATAATGTCCTACATTATGCTTATTATAAAATACAAAAGTATATTGACCATATTGTAAAAGACCCAGAAAGAGACCACATGTGAGATGGATGAATGAAATAAGAAAGTGTGCTGGGGTGATGTGGAGAAGAGAAGCTAAAAATTGGAGATAGATTGAACTTGGCAAGACCTTCATCCTGCAGTGTATTGATAATGGTTGTTGATGATTGACCATTCTGAATGGGGATAGTGGTGTAGGGATTATCTTGTTACATTTGGAGCCCAATGTTGGTCACATAGAATATGAGTACAACATTTGTCAAAACCAAAACAAAGTGACGTTAAGGAAAACATGAATCCTGAGAGGTGATTAATAATATTGCACAAAATAAAAATAGATGCAGAAGTAAAAAGTATAAATAATAGAGAGCAGTAAGGGAAAATAAAAATAGAATAGGGAGCCATAAAATAAGAGTTATTGTGCTAAAAATAGAAGAAAAAGAATAGTCTGGATATATATAAAATGGAATTGAGCTGCTGTGTATGGTTGAGGTGGGGAGGAACAAATTATTAAATATAAAGAAGAAAACATGTATATTTTTCTTCATAACTTTGAATATATAGGGAAAAATATTGTTTTATAATATAGATTTTTGTGTGTGTAAATGGTAACAAGAGCAAAAGTCAGAATGCAGACTGGAGAACAAACTGATCAAATAGGGTGAGTAATGGAGGAAAAGCATGATCAAAAAAGAGATCAGACAATAACAAAAGGAAATCAGAGAAAAGAGGAGATAAATATATCAGTCCAATTATTGCAAATGTTGAAAGAATTGAAGCAAGAAAGCAGAAGAAAAAGAAGAAATGTTGCTAATGAAAGCAGAAGACAAAAAGGAAATGCTGCTAAAGAAAATTAAAAAAAGCAGTCAGCAATGTCAGAAGATGTTTTCAGAAATAAAATAAGATAATCAACCAAGAGATGATGATCAAAAGAGAAGAAAAAATAATGTTACAAAAATAGATGAAATGGCTGAAAACAGTAAAAAAAAAAAAAGGCTAACCAAATAGCTGACTGATTCAAACAGGTTAGAGAGGAAATTATGAATAAAGTTATAAAAAACAAAGAAGAACAATATATTAAAAGAAACCAGATACAAGAAGTGATGGATGTTAAAATAAACCAAGTACAAAAAGCAATAGAGTTAATCAAAAAAGCTTGGAATCATACAGAGGGAATAGGGGACCTGGCTAGTCAAATTATATCACTACACATCAAAGATGATGGTAGAATGATAGAGAGAATAAAAAAGCTGGAGTACATCTCGGACAAGATGATCAAACTCAAAGGAAAATTGTCATGGCAACTTTAAAAAGGAAAGAATATGAAAAAGAGAATGTAGAAGAAGCAAAGTTAAATATTCAATCAATGAACCACATACCAGGTATTGTGAATCAGTTTCTTAAAAGAATTTTTTCAGATAATGCTGATGAGGTACCCCTTGATTTATTAAGAGTCTAGAAAGATATTTCACCTACATGCTAGTTAGCAATAGTTTGTAGTCATCTGCAAGGTGTAATCCAGTCATTGTGGTCTCATTGTTCATATGTCTTACTAAATTTGTCGAGTTTAAACAAGCACCCATGATGTGTTACTGGCATGAATATTACCAGGAGGGGATTAGAACAAAGTATCCTAACAGAAGTATCCACCCAGTGAGCTCTACACTCCCTATTTTAGAATGCAGGTTGGAGAAATTGAGAGTGCCCACTGCAGATCTCTCAGAGCTTCTAATTATAATGATCTTAAGACATAACTTCCTAAGATATATTGAAAGAATGTTGATTGGCATAGACAGGCATACAATTGAGCAGGTGGCTGAACTGTTGAATGGGTTTGACAGCAAAAACCTGCATTTGCTGAAAAATGGGGACGTAAACCTTCAATTAAAATAGCATACAGAGGGGTCAATGGTTTAGATATGAATGCTATTCAATATGGGAAGCACAAATTCAAGTCACCATCATGGTACCAAGGCAGAAATGAAAAGAAGTGCCACAATGGAAAGAAGAGGGAGATCAATTGGTAGCCCCAATAGTTCTATTAAAAAATGAATGATTGGATAATCCAGGAGTCGATCACATCTCATCAAAGAAAGTTATTATAATAAATCTGATCATGATCTTCAATTTGTATGCAGTTATGATTCTGATATACACAAAAAAGCAAAATGATAAATCAGAAACAGAGGAGAGAAAAATATATTTTGTGATTGGGATAAATTTTATGAAACATGATAGCCTTGCTTTCAGTACTGATGGGGATAGTGATTTTATCATAGATGTAGGGATGCAGTGTGTTTGTATTGCTCCAAAAGTTATCTTGACACTGAATACACCTACAGTTAAAATCTGTCTAAATTAGCCTCTTAAAGGAGAGAGACTTTTTATCAATAAAATATTGCATGGTTTACCAGTCACAGAACTGTGTCATGGGTCTAGAGTTTATAAAACTCATACAGCACATGAAAAAAGCTTTCTACTTTGCCAAACATTCCTTTTGGTATTTTCTTCAATGTGATCTCTGGGTTGTAAATTGAATTTGTGCTTAAATTGAAATAGCTTTTCTAGTTACTCATCCTGCACTGCATACTTGTGTTTTGTGATGAAGGTTTTTGTACATTGTGGTTTTGGAAGCAGAATGCAGATAGTATGCCAATAATCTCCTCTGTCTCAAAACAATAACTTCTCTGTCTGCAAAGTCAGATACATAAAAATGACAAACTCAGATCTGCAAAATCAGTTAAATAAAATTACTTTTGATTAAATAGCTCCAAGTGGCCTAGTGAATAATATCCCAGCTTGTAAGTCTGTGGAAATATTAATACACAGCTGAGTTTGATTAAAGTCAAAAAAAATTTTTTAATTGTAAAATGAAATTGGTTGATTTAAATTAAGGTATCAGAAGAGATTCAACACAATTTCATTCCCCAAGTTAGGTGGAGGGGGGGGTAAATGTAAATGAATACCATAGTTACATGTATAAAAATAGCTATTCAATCATAAATGCTAGAAGTATCCAGCTTACTATGGTTTATTTACTGATTTGTGTGTATGCTAATATCAATATAATGAAAAATTGCATTAATTAGAAAGTTGATAAGCTTATTTTTGTATAACATATATTTTAATATGCAAATATCTAAAGAAATAAAAAAATCAAATGTTAAATTAATATTTCTTTCATTATTTTTGTAATTAATTTAAACATTTGAACACCACCAACTACACATTCAAAAAATACCTAACACTTTGAGCTATATATTAATTACATTGATGCATGTAAAAATATATATAGTCATAGGCTACATGATTAATTTAGTTGAGTATTTGCTACAGAAGGAGGATTCAATTGCAGAAATTGTGTGTTTTTTGAAAAGCATTATTTTATAGATAAATAAGGCTGAAAATTTGATGTCCAAGTCATAGCCAGAGGCCAGTTCACCAATTATATAGCCAGAATACCTTTCTCACATATGTAGACAGTGTTCCAGTCATCAGTTAGCCATTGTTCCAATTGCTGTTGAGAAGTTGCTTGAACATTTCCAAGAAATAGCTATCAAGGAGCACAGACTTAGTCAAGCGTTGTTAGCCGAGAGGTCATCGCAACCATCTTGCAAGCAAGTAGTTGGTTGCAGACAGTTGTGGGTTCACGTCCCGGCCGATGCTATGACATATGAAAAAAAAAAGGAGCACAGACTTTCAAACAAAAAAAAACATGTGTTTATATATCTCATTTGTTTAAACACATACAATGGCTGTGGATAATTCAAAGCAGCCTTTAATCAAATGGAAGTCCATGGTTGTTGTGAAGTAGCACAGTCAGTCCTAAGATGTAGTATGGTGTTTTCATGATATGCAGTCTGAAATGTAAGAATGACTAGAAGTAATCTTTAAATACACATTACTCAATTGGCTTTCTCTTCTGGAATTAACTATAAAAAAATGTTAAAAGTGGATGTAAAAAAAAAATTATAGAATTACAGAATTATGGATTTACAATTGGGACAAATTACAACTTTAAACTTTGCATTCACAAAAATGAAAGCTTATGAATTTTGTAAAATGATAGATTTATATTTCAAAAGAAATATGAAGAACAATCATTTCACAAACTGGAAATTTATAATAATTATATATTCACACTATCAAAAAGATACTGTCAAGCCTAGTTTTCATTAAAGAGAAAAGCTTGAATGAAGAATTAAAACACATAAATGGACAAACAAATTATCATCAAGTAAAGAAAACTAAAGGACTCCTGTAAGAATAACCTTGTTTTAATTTTTAGTTACCCATAATTAGCCTATACATCAATTAGAAAAAAAAGATATTTATTCGATGATTAATAAATACTCTTTCTTATTGCATTGCCAAATGTATACCATGTAATACAAAATTGTCCATGCACTTTACTACTGTTACACAATGCTTTATTTACCACCCTCTTTTACAGTTTCGATTTTTAATATAAAAGTTCTGAAGAAGATTGTGAGGACAATCGAAAATGTAAAAGTGGGTGGTAAATAAAGTATTGTGTAACAGTAGTAAAGTACATGGATGATTTAGTCTTATATGGTATTCAATGATTATAGATGGTTAATGATTTGTATTTAATATAATCATATGTGTGTATATTATAAATGGTCAGCATTTAGAGTAAAGTAAATATTTTAAATCTCAATTAATTTTAATAAACTATAATGTATTAACCATTACAATTGAATATCAATGCCTTATCAAGGAGTATATTACTTTCTTATATAAATATTTGTTATTTTTTTTGTTGTTATGGGATGTTGATGCACATCACATATTATTATGATAAAATAAACCACTATTGTTAACTATATGTTTATGTATATATTTTTTCTATTTGTGCATTCCATTCAGCATCGTTAGTTGTGCAATTCTCACCTAATTGTCATTGCTTCCTGAGCTATGTTGAGTTAACCAGATATCATACATAAAAGAGTATAGTTTTAATCTGGGTGTAATGGCACCATTTTGAGGCTTTATATACTCAAAACGACTAAATTTTCTAGTAACTTCAGACCTTATAATAAAAAATATATCTTACAATGAGCAGGAAATATTGCTATATAAGCTAAACATTATTCGTAATATTATTTTTTTTCTATAATGTCCTACAGTATATGTACTATAAAATATAGCAGTATATTGACCACCCTGATTTGGGATAGTGGTATAGGGGATTATCCTGTTACACTATGTCTTTCTAAATTAAACATATGGAATAACTTCACTTCATCAATATTTTTTCAAGAGTATATTTTTATTGGATATATTTAAAACTTCTTTCAATCATATTTTTTTGCTGTTTAATTTTTAAAAAAGCCACATATATTAATCTTAATCTGAGGGATAAACTTCATAGTCCAGGTGGCAATAATTTTTAGATTCTTTCTGAAAGAGTTGCAAGTCAAAGTGTAATAATTTGCTATTAATAAATAATGATAAATGATAAAGATGTATATAAGAGATTATGACCTAGGCCCCTGATGAGTGCTTGTTCAGCATAAAATGCATGTTTCCATATAGTAGTGCCACCAAGTGGTGATCACATGATGTTTTGATAATCTTACTCCCATCTTGCCCATAGGATAACGGTGACTGTGGCTTTTGAAAAACCAAAGACACCAATATATATATTATAACGGGACGGCCTTAATCATCCCAGTTGGTGTATTAAATGTAATATAATCAATTATATTTAATGTTTAGAAGTCATTAACTTAATGCTTCATAGTTAGGTTCGCCAAATATAACAGAATGGATTATATTTAAAATCTAAGTTAGTCTTGTTAAATATAAAGGGATGATTAAATTCCTTAGAAAGAGGATAAGCATTTCACTACAATCGAACTTTGGGTCTTCAAGTAGAATGCTAGAAATGAATCGATGAAATACCAAGTCCATGATTATATATACCTTTATTATGCTAGCTCATTAATCTTTAAATAAGTTTAAATACAATTTAGACCAGTTCATCCATCTTTCATCCCTCTTTCAGTCACCATTATGCCACGATATTTAAACTCACGGAGAATTTGCAATCAGCTCATTTCAGGAATAATTTCAAAACAAGTTATTTCATATGCCTTTATATAAGCATTAATTATAACTATTATTCATATGACATTTATAATACTAGCATATATATAATATAATTCAATAATGATTAGACAAAGAGATCACGTTAACAAATCAATATTTAATAAACAATAAAAAATATAATAGAATAGATAATAAAATATTAATAAATAAATACGGATGAATTTTATCATTTTAAAAGAATATTAATAAATGATATTTTTTTATTTAATACCCCATGATAAAACTCAATACTATAATAAACTTTCAAAAATTAAAGAAAATAGCTTAAATTAACAGATATATAAAAACAATATCTGGGTTCAAAAATTAATAATTTATGTAACTTATTAACTTATTTACCGTTCTTATTTATATGCTTCACAATTACCCATATATAGGTATTATTTACCATTGTATAACTTATATATTATATGTATTTTTAATACATAAAAATACATTAAACGTTTACAATATTACGTAGTAAACACAATATAATCCTGTTTAAGATATCTGTCAAATAATAACTATTTTTTTATATCCCTCATCTAATTTGATGAATTATGTTAAGCTTTCAATTAATTATATTTAATAATAAATATAATTTTCCTATCAAGATATAAAATGATGCGATGCCAAATTTGAAATAAAGATAATAATAATAATAATAATAAACATATTAAAATAATATAAGCATTATTATAATATATATAAATATATAATAAAGGAAACTTATTTATAAGAGAGTTGAGAGTAGATATTGAAGTCTATAGTTCATCATCCTAATGAAGATCTTTTACGAAGTATATTATTAATCCATTGGTATAATGATGATTTTATTTATCCATAGACGATAAACTGTTAACAATATCCAATGATTTGATTAATGTGAAATAAAATAAATATTCTTCGAATGTAGATGTTCTTAATCTTCATTTTTGTATCATCCTTAGACGTTCTATATATCTAATATTTCAAAATATTTTAAAATAGCATGCAAGGTTGGTTTCGAAACCTTTTACGATATAATGTGTACTACTCAGTGCACATTGTTTTATCCTTAATATATATAATTATCTTAAATTTATATATATCCGATGAATAATGGAAGAGTTAAAACAACGTAGTTTCAAAACTTAAACAGACGTTCTTTTCTTTTATATTGCTATTCCTTTAAGATTGAGTAGAAAATTAAATATATTTTCCTTGCAAACTTTGAATCCACAAATTATTTTAATTTGGAAAAGTTAATATTTAAATTCCAATCGATAAATAGTAGTATTGATAAAAGAAAAATAATATTTTTCTTTTAGAGAAATGATTTTCTTTTTCCTTCGTTTTTTTATATCCAGAGCACGAACGAATCTGCTCGTGTGTTATATAAGTTCATGCTTAATTCAACTATCAATTGTTCCACTGACATTAAGATTTAATAATAAAATAAAAAAATATATAAGTATTTATTCTTAACTTCAAATCTGGCATTTTACTCAAAAGCTTAAGGTATATATTATTTAAAACTTAAATGTATATATAAATAGTACTTATATGTTACATAATAAAATAGTCAAATAATTTACAGTTATTATTATTGGTCTAGCGTGTTTTATCTCTTGTGAAATTATTTATAAATATAAATTTATATTTGGCTATTTTATTATGTAACATATAAGTACTATTTATATATACATTTAAGTTTTAAATAATATATACCTTAAGCTTTTGAGTAAAATGCCAGATTTGAAGTTAAGAATAAATACTTATATATTTTTTTATTTTATTATTAAATCTTAATGTCAGTGGAACAATTGATAGTTGAATTAAGCATGAACTTATATAACACACGAGCAGATTCGTTCGTGCTCTGGATATAAAAAAACGAAGGAAAAAAGAAAATCATTTCTCTTTAAAAAAATATTATTTTTCTTTTATCAATACTACTATTTAACGATTGGAATTTAAATATTAACTTTTCCAAATTAAAATAATTTGTGGATTAAAAGTCTGCAAGGAAAATATATTTAATTTTCTACTCAATCTTAAAGGAATAGCAATATAAAAGAAAAGAACGTCTGTTTAAGTTTTGAAACTACGTTGTTTTAACTCTTCCATTATTCTTCGGATATATATAAATTTAAGATAATTATATATATTAAGGATAAAACAATGTGCACTGAGTAGTATACACTTATTATATCGTAAAAGGTTTCGAAACCAACCTTGCATGCTATTTTAAAATATTTTGAAATATTAGATATATAGAACGTCTAAGGATAATACAAAAATGAAGATTAAGAACATCTACATTCGAAGAATATTTATTTTATTTCACATTAATCAAATCATTGGATATTGTTAACAGTTTATCGTCTATGGATAAATAAAATCATCATTATACCAATGGATTAATAATATACTTCGTAAAAGATCTTCATTAGGATGATGAACTATAGACTTCAATACCTACTCTCAACTCTCTTATAAATAAGTTTCCTTTATTATATATTTATATATATTATAATAATGCTTATATTATTTTAATATGTTTATTATTATTATTATTATCTTTATTTCAAATTTGGCATCGCATCATTTTATATCTTGATAGGAAAATTATATTTATTATTAAATATAATTAATTGAAAGCTTAACATAATTCATCAAATTAGATGAGGGATATAAAAAATAGTTATTATTTGACAGATATCTTAAACAGGATTATATTGTGTTTACTACGTAATATTGTAAACGTTTAATGTATTTTTATTTATTAAAAATACATATAATATATAAGTTATACAATGGTAAATAATACCTATATATGGGTAATTGTGAAGCATATAAATAAGAACGGTAAATAAGTTAATAAGTTACATAAATTATTAATTTTTTGAACCCAGATATTGTTTTTATATATCTATTAATTTAAGCTATTTTCTTTAATTTTTGAAAGTTTATTATAGTATTGAGTTTTATCATGGGGTATTAAATAAAAAAATATCATTTATTAATATTCTTTTAAAATGATAAAATTCATCCGTATTTATTTATTAATATTTTATTATCTATTCTATTATATTTTTTATTGTTTATTAAATATTGATTTGTTAACGTGATCTCTTTGTCTAATCATTATTGAATTATATTATATATATGCTAGTATTATAAATATCATATGAATAATAGTTATAATTAATGCTTATATAAAGGCATATGAAATAACTTGTTTTGAAATTATTCCTGAAATGAGCTGATTGCAAATTCTCCGTGAGTTTAAATATCGTGGCATAATGGTGACTGAAAGAGGGATGAAAGATGGATGACCTGGTCTAAATTGTATTTAAACTTATTTAAAGATTAATGAGCTAGCATAATAAAGATATATATAATCATGGACTTGGTATTTCATCGATTCATTTCTAGCATTCTACTTGAAGACCCAAAGTTCGATTGTAGTGAAATGCGTATCCTCTTTCTAAGGAATTTAATCATCCCTTTATATTTAACAAGACTAACTTAGATTTTAAATATAATCCATTCTGTTATATTTGGTGAACCTAACTATGAAGCATTAAGTTAATGACTTCTAAACATTAAATATAATTGATTATATTACATTTAATACACCAACTGGGATGATTAAGGCCGTCCCGTTATATCTGGCAACCCAAATGTTAGGGGCTTCGATTAATTAAATCTCATACCCTGTAGACTGCGTTTTATTTGGTGTGCGACGTTTTAGGCATTGAATCTATAATTTCGATTCATTATATATGGTATTTATAATTGCAAGATTAATATAAATAAAAAAAAATTGTAATATATATAATATGATTTAGACAGATCAATATTTGAATAACTAATTATTAAATTATGTTTTAAACAAGAGTTGAGTGGGATAAAGTTTTATATAGACATAGACGTTTAAAAATATACACATATATTATTAGAACATCATAAGTATATATAAATGGCATGGGGTGGTAGAGAACTTTACGATATAATATTTTGGTTATAAAAATATATATACACTTAAGTAATATTTGAATTAAGTTAAAATTTGTTATGCTGCGAAGTGGGAAAATGTTTTCAAACAAAGATATTAAATGCTCTAGTCAAATGCAAGATGATTTGCAAAGTGAACTAAATGATGATAGTAATATTATTGAACAATCATCATTAGTACAAGCACCTGGGGGTTCTACAACCATAATTGAATACCCTCAACAAACACCGAGTTTAGATCAAGTGTTATCTCAAACACAAAATATAATTGATGAAGATTTAAATCAATCATCTACAATTGGAATTAGTCAATCATTTAATGTTGATACAATTCAGCAAATGTTACAAATGTTTATGACTAAAATGGACAGTAATAATCAAAAATTACTTGATAATATGAATAAAAAATTGGATGATAATATTAATAGTTTAAAAAATGATTTGAAGATTGAAATAACAGGAATTGAAAATAAACTATCTACAAAAATCCAACAATTAAATTTAAATGTGGATAATGTTAAAAAAGATAACATAGAAATTAAACAAGCATTAAATGATTTAAAGAATGAAATTGATGAAAATAATTCAAAATGTCAACAATGGTTTAGTGAGTTCCAAGGTGACATAATAGATAGATTAAATGTTAAATGTGATGAAATGTATAAAAATCAAGGAATTTTTAGGGATCAAGTAAAAGAAGAACAAAATAAAATACGGAATGAAATCCAAGTAGATAGACAACAAACACAAGCAAGAATAGATCAACTATCTACTAAACATAATAATGAGGTAGAATCTCAGAATAATGTATTGGAGACTATTGATCATCAACTTAAAACTTTAGAAAATAAAATGAATTCAATAGAAATTAATACAAATATAGACAAAAATGTATTGGAAAAATTAAGGAAAGATACTACTGAAACTTGGAATAGAGTAAATAAAATAAAGGAATCAACTGATAGTAGATTTTTGGTTATTGAAACACAGATATGTAAAAGAACACCAACTATAGAAATGCATCAGGTTGAAAATAATGTAAATACTTATAGTTATAATCAAGAACAAAATCATGGTGAAAATCATTTGGAAGTCATTCAAAAAGATCCACAACAAGTAATTGACTCTGGTGATAGATCAAATTTTCAGTATCATATAATGCCTGAAGTTGAAAATTATCCTAGTAATTTTGAATTAGAAGGGTTACACTTAAATACTTATAGGATTAATCATGAAAATCAAACATCAACTTCTCAGTTGAATGTTTTAAAAAAACAAAAGGTATATAACCATTCAATACCAAGTAGTACAATTAACCAATTTGTTAGGTTAAAAATATTCAAAGGATCTCATAATGAATCTCCGATAGAACATATTAGAAGCCTTAATCTTTATTTTTCTGTTAACCATAGTTTATCAGAAGGAGAAAAAGTGATCGTTGCATATAGTCACTTACAAGGAGATGCATTGATGTGGTGGGAGTCTTTATCACAAACTCCATCTACTTATATGGAATATCAAGAGTTATTAATTAAAAATTTTTGGAATAGAGATAAACAAGAGGCTTTATTGTACCAAATATTCCAAGATAAGTATAAACAGACACCTGGAGAAACCTTGACCAAATTCTTTCGCCATCAAATAACAAAATTAAGAACACTTAATACTTATCATTTAAGTGAAGGCGAAATGATTAGAATAATAAAAAGAAATTTACCACTTAAAATAGAACAATCATTATTGTATACCAATATAACAAAAATAGAACAAATAGTAGAACTTTTAAATAGTATTGATATGAATCAAACCAATTTATCAATTAGATTACCTGATAAAAAAAAAGGAGGAAGCTTCAATCAATACAATATTTTATAATAGAAGGAAAAATAATAGAAATACCAATTATTGGAAGGGAAAAACATCTCAAAGGAATATACCTTATGACCCCTCTCCCAAAATAAATCGTGATAATTTAAATAAAGTAAAAATAACTTCTTCTAATAATCCAAGAAATTTCCCAAAACCGGGATGTAGTAAAGATATATCTATAGATTCACATAAAACAAACTAAAAGGGTACTTGAGGAAATGTTCCTCACCTCAAGAAACCAAGTACCCAATGAGGAACTTGAATCAATCTTTTACATGAGAAATCACTAACATGATGTGTTCATGGGAAGATAAAACACCAAATTTTGTTTTACAAAGTTGCCCTATGATAGAAGTTTTGTTTGAGAGCTTGCTGGTTAAGGCATTATTAGATTCTGGTAGCCAAATTTCTGTGATATCAGAGACATTTTACCAAAAGATTTTAGCAATAAATCCTAATATCAAAATTTTACCACTGAAATCTATGCAGGTTACCATGGCTAACAGTAGAAAAGCTAAGTTAATCCAAAAACAAATTTGGATTGAGATTAAAATCGGCCAAACAACTCTCTATCATGTATTTTTAATTTTGAATGGTTTGATTCATAATGTTATTTTAGGGGCAGACTTCCTACATTTGAACACTTGTGTAATTGATTTCTGTAATAAAACAGTTAAAATTAATGATGAAGTCTTAGAGATGACATTGCTTCCAAGATATGATCAAATTGAAGTTGACTCTATAACATCTAGCATTTCAGAAACACTTTTAGAGAGTAAACTCGCAGAATCCAACTTGCTTGGAAGTGATGATATGTTAAAATTACGATTTGTTATAAGAGAATTTAATTCTATTTTCTCAGACATACCAGGAGTGATAAAGGGATTCCAACAGAGAATTAGATTAATTCATGATCAACCATTTCAATCTAAATCATATCCTATTCCATACCAATATCAGGAAGATATATCTAAGCAAATTAATAAAATGCTGGATTGGGAAATCATTTCCAAATGCTCTTCACCTTACTGTAATCCAGTAGTAACTGTGAAGAAGAAAGATGGGTCGATGAGATTTTGTTTGGATGCTAGACAACTAAACAAAATTACTGTCCCAGACAGAAATATACCACCACCCATACATGACATATTCATGAAATTTGGAAATAAGAAGGTATTTTCTACTTTCGATTTAACCTCCAGCTATTGGCAGATTGAACTTCATCCAGAAGATCGCCAATATACTGCTTTCCGTTATGAGGGTTTTACATACCAATTTAATAGGATGCCATTTGGATTGATAAATAGTGGTGCAGGTCTAATCAGATGTTTAGATAAGACTTTATCTCCTGAGGTAAAACAAATCATAATTATTTATGTGGTTGATGTAATTATTGCATCCACCACAGTTGAAGAACACCTTCAACATTTATCTATATTTTTTAAAGAGTGTTTTCTGAAAGGTATAAAAATTAACTTCAAGAAGAGTACTTTAGTTTCCAACCAAGTAGTCTTCTTAGGTCATATTGTTGGTTGCAATGGGATAAGACCTCATCCAGAGAAGATCTCTGCCATTCAAAACTTTCCTAAACCATCTACCCGAAAACAAATTAGATCATTTTTAGGTCTATGTAATTTTTACAACTGTTTCTATCAGAAGTTCTCAGACCACATGGAACCGTTGTTAAAATTGATTAGAAAAGATGAACGTTGGAAATGGACCGAAGAACAAGACCGTGCATTTGAGAATATTAAAACAGGGTTTTTGGAGTTAACCATGTTAGCTTTCCCTGATTTTAATAAACCATTCATTGTTCAAACAGATAGTAGTGGTTTTGGATTAGGGGTAACACTGTCCCAAATCCAAGAGGATGGCCAACCAGGTGTCCTCTACTTTATAAGCCGGCTCTTGAAAGGTCCAGAAATAAATTACACGGTTACAGAGAAGGAAGCACTAGCAATAGTCTGGGCTTTCCAAAAATTTCGACAAATGCTACTCGGATCAGAGGTGATAGTGATCACTGATCACAAAAGCCTTGAATTCCTGAATCATAGTTATCTGACTAATAGTCGTCTAGTTAGATGGAGTTTACTACTACAGGAATTTAATTACACTGTGCATTATTGCAAAGGATCCGAGAATATCGTGGCTGATGTGCTTAGTCGAAATCCATGTAGGTCAGAACAAAATCATTTGATGGTAGACAACGCCTACATTACAAATGTCAATGTGATGGCTGATAGTAATGTAGAGAACGAGTTGGAAAACTTACAAGAAATACAATTTAATGACCCAGAATTAAACCCAATTATAAAAGTTTTATTAGGGGAGGAAGTTTTGGATGCACCTAAAGATCTTAACCATTTTAAATTAGAACAACAGGTCTTACTATATAAAGTGAATGATAATGTTGATGAGTGGAGGACAATAATACCAAAGTCTTTACGTGACCCACTCATAAAATACGTACACTGTCTATACGGGCATTATGGTGCTCATAAGACAGAACACACCCTAAAGAATTGGTTTTACTGGCCAAAAATGTATAAAGACATCTTAAAATCACTCCAAGATTGTCTAATTTGCTTAAGAGCTAAATCAGTAAACCAAAATTATATTAATTCAATTAATTCTATCATTCCAGAAAGACCAAACGAGATCTTAGCAATTGACTATTATGGGCCTTTGCCTCCATTTAACAAACAAAAATATTTATTAGTCACTTATGATCTCTTTTCCAAATATGTTGCTGCTTACCCGATACCCCAAGCCAATACTAAACATACAATCAAAGTATTGAGTACTCTCCAATTCCCAATGATAGGAAAACCAAAAACCATACTAACTGATCATGGTACACCTTTTCTATCTAGAGAATGGAAGAAATGGGTAGACATATCAAAAATAAAACATGTGCTAATCTCTATTAGGAATCCACAATCAAATCCATGCGAACATATTATGCGGGAGCTTGGACGTTTGTTTAGGACCTATTTAGAAGAGGAGCACAAGGGTTGGGTAAATCAGACAAAATGTGTAGTAGACTATATCAATTGGAGTTTAAATGAATCTACAGGATTCTCGCCCATCCGACTACACTTTCATCAAATTATACCTATATTATTTAAAAAATATAAACCTATTATTAATAAACTCAAAATAAATGGAGAAAATGATATTTTACAAGCTCATAAACAACTTGTTAAAATGGCAAATAATAAAAGTCAAAATAAAAAAAAATTTATTTATGAATTTAAAGTCGGAGATAAAGTTTTGATAAAGACTTTCCATCCCAGCAAACCATTGGAGAATAAATACCATAAATTCTTCAATACATATGAAGGACCTTATACTATCGTTAAAAGGGCAGGTCCAAATGCATTTTGGATTAACCAAGAAGGAGAGATTCGTGGTACATACAATTCACGAATTTTAAAACCATATTTTGGCTGCTTATAATGTTTTATAAAGAAATGAGGTGAAGACCAAGATAAGAATTGGGCAGTGTAAACCATACAGTTGTATAAAAAATAATAATAATAGTGATCAATGTAAAGAGAAGTATAGTTAAAAACATTAGCTTTGGTGAGGGTATTCTTTAATGCCTTAAAATAATTAAAACCATAGAGTCAATTCATATTTATAAATGGATACTCTAGTATTTATTTAGTCCTTTTCAAATCCATAAGTCTTAAAGAAGCAGGAATAAGGCTAGTAAATATATTTGTGGTCCAAGAAGGAAACACATTTTTTTTTTATTTTTTTTTTTTTTATAAAAAAAAATATTAACCCATCAAAGTCCTTAATTTTTTTTTATTTTTGATCATTATCACAAGAATAAAATAGCCCAAGTATTAGGAAGATATAACAGTTAAAAAAAAAAAAATTAACCCTTCATAAAATCCAACTATAAATGCAATTAAACTATAAGAATATACTAAAATAGTTGTAAGTGTTTAAAATTTTAACTTAAATTAAAATTTTAAATTTCCTAAGGGAAGGGGAAATATAATAGTAACTTACAGTTATTATTATTGGTCTAGCGTGTTTTATCTCTTGTGAAATTATTTATAAATATAAATTTATATTTGACTATTTTATTATGTAACATATATGTACTATTTATATATACATTTAAGTTTTAAATAATATATACCTTAAGCTTTTGAGTAAAATGCCAGATTTGAAGTTAAGAATAAATACTTATATATTTTTTTATTTTATTATTAAATCTTAATGTCAGTGGAACAATTGATAGTTGAATTAAGCATGAACTTATATAATACACGAGCAGATTCGTTCGTGCTCTGGATATAAAAAAACGAAGGAAAAAAGAAAATCATTTCTCTTTAAAAAAATATTATTTTTCTTTTATCAATACTACTATTTAACGATTGGAATTTAAATATTAACTTTTCCAAATTAAAATAATTTGTGGATTCAAAGTTTGCAAGGAAAATATATTTAATTTTCTACTCAATCTTAAAGGAATAGCAATATAAAAGAAAAGAACGTCTGTTTAAGTTTTGAAACTACGTTGTTTTAACTCTTCCATTATTCTTCGGATATATATAAATTTAAGATAATTATATATATTAAGGATAAAACAATGTGCACTGAGTAGTGTAGTACACTTATTATATCGTAAAAGGTTTCGAAACCAACCTTGCATGCTATTTTAAAATATTTTGAAATATTAGATATATAGAACGTCTAAGGATAATACAAAAATGAAGATTAAGAACATCTACATTCGAAGAATATTTATTTTATTTCACATTAATCAAATCATTGGATATTGTTAACAGTTTATCGTCTATGGATAAATAAAATCATCATTATACCAATGGATTAATAATATACTTCGTAAAAGATCTTCATTAGGATGATGAACTATAGACTTCAATACCTACTCTCAACTCTCTTATAAATAAGTTTCCTTTATTATATATTTATTATAATAATGCTTATATTATTTTAATATGTTTATTATTATTATTATTATCTTTATTTCAAATTTGGCATCGCATCATTTTATATCTTGATAGGAAAATTATATTTATTATTAAATATAATTAATTGAAAGCTTAACATAATTCATCAAATTAGATGAGGGATATAAAAAAAATAGTTATTATTTGACAGATATCTTAAACAGGATTATATTGTGTTTACTACGTAATATTGTAAACGTTTAATGTATTTTTATGTATTAAAAATACATATAATATATAAGTTATACAATGGTAAATAATACCTATATATGGGTAATTGTGAAGCATATAAATAAGAACGGTAAATAAGTTAATAAGTTACATAAATTATTAATTTTTTGAACCCAGATATTGTTTTTATATATCTATTAATTTAAGCTATTTTCTTTAATTTTTGAAAGTTTATTATAGTATTGAGTTTTATCATGGGGTATTAAATAAAAAAATATTTATTAATATTCTTTTAAAATGATAAAATTCATCCGTATTTATTTATTAATATTTTATTATCTATTCTATTATATTTTTTATTGTTTATTAAATATTGATTTGTTAACGTGATCTCTTTGTCTAATCATTATTGAATTATATTATGTATATGCTAGTATTATAAATATCATATGAATAATAGTTATAATTAATGCTTATATAAAGGCATATGAAATAACTTGTTTTGAAATTATTCCTGAAATGAGCTGATTGCAAATTCTCCGTGAGTTTAAATATCGTGGCATAATGGTGACTGAAAGAGGGATGAAAGATGGATGACCTGGTCTAAATTGTATTTAAACTTATTTAAAGATTAATGAGCTAGCATAATAAAGGTATATATAATCATGGACTTGGTATTTCATCGATTCATTTCTAGCATTCTACTTGAAGACCCAAAGTTCGATTGTAGTGAAATGCGTATCCTCTTTCTAAGGAATTTAATCATCCCTTTATATTTAACAAGACTAACTTAGATTTTAAATATAATCCATTCTGTTATATTTGGCGAACCTAACTATGAAGCATTAAGTTAATGACTTCTAAACATTAAATATAATTGATTATATTACATTTAATACACCAACTGGGATGATTAAGGCCGTCCCGTTATAATATATATATATATTGTAGATATATATATATAGTATTCAATTATTTAAAAAAAAAAAAAAAATTTATTCTTTTATACATACAGAGATTTATATGTATAGATTTATTATTATGAATAAGCAGTTCTTTTTGTGATTTATTATATAATATTTTTTTATTATTAAATAATATGTGTTAAATTTATTTAACTTTCATTTTGTTAAAATAGAGTAAATCAGAAAAGTGTGAAACAAGGCAATTAAGATTGTTAGATAAGGAGATAAAAAAAATGTACACGTGTGAAACAATGAATAGATCTGTACAAACACAAAGATGCTTTTACACTTATTCCTGATGGCTATAGATTCCAGGTTTGTTGTTATCTGTATCTTAAGATTATTTTTACAAAAGAGGTGCTTTGATGTAGATAACGATAGCGATCAATTTTAAGTCTTTATTGATTGTGACCGACGTCAAACTTGTGAAGCTTTGATTTTTTTTTAAGATAAAGATTTCCAGATGTTTTTTTTCCTTTGGTTGAAATTCGCGATATAAATGATTGAAACAATTTTTTTAGGCAGTCAGTCATAAATTTTTTTAGAGAGATGATCAGTCAGTCTTAAATTTTTTTAAAGAGATGATGAGTTAGTCATTAAATTTTTTTAGAGTGAGAGTCACTCAAATTATTATTATTTTGAGACTCAACTCAGTCGGTCCTTCCTTGTTATTATTCTTAAGCAGAAATGTAAGCTCGGATTTTTTTTTTTAAAAGAGAGTGAACGCTTTAATTTTTTTTTCTCACTCTTTGAAAGTTGAAAAAAAGAGCAAATGAAATGTGCATTGATATAAAGCAATTTCCAGCAATATTAAAGAAGAGGAGAGAAATGGAACAAGATTGAATTTATTATAAGTTAGTAATAATTATAAAAATAATATTAACATATTTGGTTATGCATAATACTATGCCTCTGCATTGCTAAACCATTTTTTCTGCTTCCTGGTTAATACAGAATGAGTCAAAATCGCTGATCTGTCTATGAAGTCATGTATCCAGTAATAACCAACAAAATGATAGATTTTGAAGCCAACCACACAAGCTATATGGAATGCTTTGTTTCTAGTTCCTGGCTTAATAAAAGCTCATTACCTTCGAATGAATGGAGAAGAGGAAATAGGAGGAAAAGAAAATCTATAACAGCCATGTAGAACCAAGTTTGAAGCCATAAATCAAATTTTTGTTGATTTACCTCAATCATCTAAAGTGTCAACAGCAATTATTTTTTTTAAAGGAGAGAGACAAGCAAATCCACCGGTACCTACTTATTCAAAGTACTTATAATAACTTTTTTTTTAAATGGTAGAAGGAAGCCAATCAACAGTGAATAATAATGGAATTGAAGAAACAAGCAAAATCAATTGATTCAGCATTATCTTAAAAGTATCTGCAATAACTTTCTTTTTTGTTGTTGTTGTTGTTGTTGGTGAGCAAAGAAAAGCAGTCTGAAAATTCAAACTTAGGACATTAATAAGAAGTAAAAAGTAGACGGGTAAATATGAACTTTCTTTAACCGATTTTATTCTTTTACTTATTAAAAGTAAACCTTAATTTACTGGTCAAAGCAATTTTCTTTTTTGATACAGAAACATTAAAGACTTGTTTATCTATAGTTATTTGCAATATCTCACAACATAGCACAAACATAGTTTAAATCTTTAAACTTAAATTTTTCATTATTTTTTTTTATTTTTTTTATTATATATTGTAATGTTGAAATGTTTTTTTTTTAATTGTTCTTCAGTTGTTAATGATAATGAGCAACCTATAGATATATGCATTTATAATGTTCTTTTATTTTTATTTTATCTTGTTGCATATTAAAGGTTAATATATGTATTTTATTTTCTTTCGCTATAAGGTTGAAAAAAGAAAAAGATATTTTATATATGTAATTTTTGGGTATACATTTTAAACATATATGTTAACATTACCGAATGCGTGAATGTGTAACTGCTTATCCAAACACATCAAAGAATAGGTTATATATGATTAGTTTAAAATGGTAAATTGAAAAATAGGGCATTACATTTGAATGGAAATGAAATGACATATACAAGTTTCACCTGAAATTTATTTTATGATATGATGAGTAAGAAAAGTCTTAAATAAGCATTTATAGAATATGTATTTTTTTTCTAATATTGATTTAAGTCAGCTTATTTTGAGATATCAAGAAAGATGACAAACCTATATATTAAATTTATTTGCTTATACTTATATAAATTTTTATATTAATTTTTGTATTGAATTGATATGGTAATAAACCATTTATTTAATTGTCGATTTGACTTTAAAGAAGGAAAGAAAGAGTAGTAGTGTTAATAAAATATAATTATATATCTTAATTGGTTTCCGAGTAATTATTAAGAATATTGTGTTTTTTTTTTTTTTTTGTCTTAATTCTATCATTTTAATTCATCATCATTGCTCGCAGTTATTAAGTATTACCATTCGTATGTATTGAGCAATCACTTGCAAATATTAAGCGTCCGCAAAATAATAGGTAAACTAGAATGTTGATATTTAAGTATTTAAGGATTATGCTTGAGAATAACCAAATTTTGATAATTATAGTTCAACATAGAAAGCTAAAATTGTGTTGTGTCCATGAATTTAGATCATCCTCATCAAAGATGGATATCATGTTATTAGTTAAAAATGTTTCAAATAATACTATATAAAAGTTATGATCGCCATCAATCATCATTAACAAATTATAATCATTAAATTTAATGTTTAGCGTAATGAATATATTTTAGTAAATAGGGGTTTATAGAAAATTGAATATTATGCAAAGAGATTCATGATGATCAATCATCACCATTAGTATTATTAAATCCCAGTATGAAATATGATAATTTTAATAGATGCCTATAAGTTTATAAAGATGAATTTATTGTTGTGAGTTTATTGATAAGCCATGGCTGGTATCATCATCACTATTATAATCATTATTATGATATCACTATTATTATCATTAGTATGATATTATTATCATCATCATCATTATTACCTTTATTGTGATAAATAATCTAGTTAAATGGCCATCAATATCAATAATGGTCTTCACATGCTTGTTTGGAAGCCATTAATAGGATTATACATGTCTGTTCATCAATATACGCTAATGAGCTAGCAATGTCTATAAGAATCTTTGATCTATAGTATAAACTTTGGTAATATTGGGATCTTGTAATTTTATCAATATAGATAAAATGTAAAAATGTCATTTTTGTTCAATAGTCATCCAAGTCATGTGTAATAAATATGTACTGAATGAGTTTGAACTCAAGTACACTATAAATAGATACTTATCTAGATTGAAAACAATCTAGTGGTGCTCATGGGAAAACACATGTACTTAGCTAAACTGAATAAAGTGTGATATCATCCCTTTCCAACTTCATAATATTAGTTTTACAACTTATATTTTTTTATAAGTTGTCATGAATAGCACCCGTGTGTGCATATGACCATGAATGGTCTTATATATTTGGAAAGAAGAATAGGAAGGATTCTTTGTTAGAAGAACCTAGTATTGGAGATAAGCATAAGGCACTCCAGGAATCTCACAGTGGGTACTTTTATTCAGTTGCTATATTTAATATTATTTTTATTAGATGACAATGGCCAGTATGTTTTATTGTTCGAATGACTGCCCCAATATATAAATAAATACCAAGAATCTTTAATGCTGATATTTTCAAGTGGCACAGTGATTCTATAATTTCTTTGGCTATGCTATGATGAATTAATATAGTTACAAATGGTACAGATTGGATAGGCATATATCTAATAATTAATAATTTTCCCTATCTAAATATTTATTATGGTTACAAATGTGACATATTAAAATAGCTACAAATTATAGTTACAAATACATATCTTTTATATTAATTTAATAATTACAAATACATATTTATATTAATTTATAAATATTGTTACAATATATATATATATATATATATATATAAATAACAATATTTATCAATTAATATTCAATATATATATATATATATATATTGAATGGAGTTCAGATCTAAATGACTCTACAAGCAAATGAGGTTGGATTGAAAACATTATTGTTTTAATCTAGGACTCCTAGCTTTGTAGTTAAATAAATAGGTAAAAGGTGACTCCAGGAGAGTTGCATTAAATCCTAAAATCTAGGTGCAGGACTGATGAAAGCCACAAGATAGAAACTAGTCTGGAGATATTGGATAAGTAGGCCCTAGATAGGGATTTTGCACATAAACCTTGACATCCACTGATTACTAAGCTTGCACTTGGTAACATTACTGTTTGCAGAATTTACTATTGTAAAGGCATGAAGTGGTGATTATGTTTAATAAAAAAATCAAATATATTAATTTTTTTAATTGATGTTTAAAACAGGTGAAACTCTCCATACGGTAGTGCCACTCAATGCAATTCAGAATAAGCAATGGATGCCAGAAGGCTTGTGCATAAAATCCCCATCAAGTGCTATTCATCCAATATCTCCAAACTAGTTTCTGGCTTGTGGCTTTCATCAGTGAGGAGCCCTGGATCTGAGAGCACTGCACCTAGATTTTAGGATCCAATGCTCCTCACTGATAAATGCCACAAGTCAGAAACTAGTCTGGGGATATTTGATGAGTAGGCACTAGATGGGGATTTCATGCTCAAGCCTTCTGGAATCCATTGATTACTCTGTTTTGCACTGAGTGGCAATACATATAGAGAGTTTGCCTGTTTTAATAAGTTATGAGCAAGCATAAGAAATGGTGATCATGTGATGTTTACTGGCTTATGTTAGTGAATTAATTATCTGCAGTAATTTGTATCAAAGTTGTAAATGCAAAAGTTTGATACTTGTAAATCAAAGTAATAATTTACTATTGATAAATAATTGAGCAAATCATAAAGACACATGTAAGAGATTGTAATCTGGATCAAGTAATGATTGTTGGTTCAGCATGAAATGTATCATGGGACTCATTTGTCTTCTCAAGTGTCTTTATGTGTTTCTAAAAAAATGTTGTAGATGAAAGTCTTAAATATATTCAAACACAATAATCCATAATACTATCTAGTTGTATAAATGATATTTTAAATCAATTTAACAAAGACGGATAAAAAAAGACAAATAGACTTTTTAAGTATTCAATATAGTGGGATTCTGTGAGAACTTGCAATGAAGATTAATAAATACTACAAGCATATAAGTCGATTGTATCTTAGTATTTAACTGCAGTGAAATAATGTTATGCTGCAGGGAAGCTTATCTTTGAAATGTAGAAAATATATAAATGTTTAATAAAAACTATCCTGAATCAAAACAGGCAAAACTCTCCATACAGTAGTGGCACTCAGCACAAGCCAGAGTAATCAATAGATGCCAGAAGGCCACGAGCCATAAACTAATCTGGGGATATTGGATGAGTAGGCACTAGATAGGGATTTTATGTACAAGCTGGTTATGGTTATTAAAGAACCAAAGGCACCAAAATGTATGGGTACTGAACTGAGTTCAGATCTATATGACTATATAAGCTAATGAGCTTAGATTGAAAATATTATTGTTTTCAATTTTATTCTCATAGTTTTGTAGTTAAGGAGAGATAAAAGGTGGCTGCAAGGTTGCATTAGATACTAAGATCTAGGTGCAGTACTTTCAGATCAAAGGCTCCTCACTGATGAAGGGAAGCCAGAAACTAGTCTGGGTATATTTGATGAGGTAGGCATTAAATAGGGATTTTATGCACAAGCCTTCTGACATTCACTGATTATTCTGGCTTGCACTGAGTGGCACTACTTTATGGAGAATTTTGCCTGTTTTGGTAACAGTTATGAGCAAGCATAGGAAATGGTGATCATGTGATGTTTGGTGTTTTTATCCTGAATCATTTATAATCTACAGCTATTAGATAAATAATTTATATAATAGTTTTGAGATGAACATGAACAAATGGATATTGTTGCAAGTACAGAAATCTTGAATCTGTACGACACAATGACAAATTGATATATAAAAAAGAAGCAGAAGAAATAATGAAATGGCATGATTGATTTGCCATAATCTTTGAAATGACTTTTGTAAATTGTTTCATATCAACTAGCCATAAGTATTTAGCTTAATTAAAATATATGTTACTCTCAGATTTGAAGAATAATCTAACATAGTACCTACTGTAACCACCTACTATATTCATAACTTGAGTCTTAAATATTGTGAAATTTGGAAGTTTTTCAGATAGCTAATGCATGGTCTATCTAATCAAACATTCAATTACTGGTTGATAAATGGGGGTAATCAGATACTTTTAGCTAAAATTTAAAGCAATGATTATTATAAAATTGACCAGCCTAGTAAGTAATGGTTTCACTTTCATCGTTGCTCAATGGAGAGGCCCTTACTCTGCTCTCCGCTATTTATCATTATTTTATCCATTACTTTTGCCTTCATGTTTGCTTCATATTAACAATTTCAAATTGCTCAAATCTTTATTGAGCAAGTAGTCCATGCAATGGTATTTCATTTTGCCAAAATTCTAAGCAGGTTTAAATGTGTTTGCATTTATTGTTGTATGTTTTTTAAATCATAACATTACCCTTAACATTAATGCTCTAAAGGCAATCAATTTTTTTGATCCTAATAATTAGTTTTATTATATATTTTTATATAAATTAAATTTTTTTTCAATAGTTTTGGTCTTTTTTTTATTTATTTAATAAAAATATAGAAATGCATATAAAAGTTATTTAACACACACACACATATATATATATATATATATATATATATATAATCTTGTAATTAAATATTAATAAGTACAGTAACATAAATATATATAAAGTATAACTTTAAAAACTTTTATCCACTTAGGAGTGCTTTTGATTAGCTTTTAGGCTTTGTCAACTAACCCCAATTCTTTTTAAAGGTATCTTCAAACACATTTTCAAAAACTAGCCTTACCACAATTCATTAATTTTAATGTTTTCCACATGTCTATTTACTAAGTCATGCTTACATTTATATAATAACATAGCTTCCTTTATTTTCCTTTTATTATTGCTTCTTTCAATTTATAATATTTTCACATTACTATAGTCAAAATTAAAACCATGTACACATATTCTATTATGAGCATAAAAAAACACATTGAAACATTATCATTTCCATTACAATTTTGTTTAGCTTCTTGATCTATCTTTAATAACTGCAACTGTTCTTTAGTTCTCCAATGTACATCTTGAATTCCCTATATATGCACTACCACATTTACATCACTTATATATGACGCAATTTTGATTTAAGAATGAGGTTTTAGCTTTTGAATTATTTATTATTTTATTTAATCCAGGCAATACATAAAATGCAACTTCACATATATCTTTATATATTTCCCTTATAAAATTCACTTGTTCATTTGAAATATATAGTATTGATATCCATATTTTTTATTCTTATTAGAATCAACCTTATTATTTATATCTTTATATTTCCTATTAAAATTTTTAATAGTATTATATACCAGATGATAATAATATTCAACATTTAATAATTTTTTTATATAAATTTCAATATTTTTGCCTTTATTCTGATGTATACTTACAAAGATTGTTGTTTCTAAACAAAAAGGACTTCAAACCTGCTGTTTTATATGATATTAGTACCACTGCCTTATATGGAATACCCTTTTTTATTGGTTTAATTATCATATATGGGGAAAAACAAATGGTGCTATAGTCTACAATAATTCTTAACTATAAAATAAGATTAGATTTCAGTCTCTTTTTACAGATGATTATGTTTAGATTATGAAATGTTTCTCTGCTGTTTACTTTAAAGTTTATTTTAGTACAAACAGTAAATTTGTATATAACAACTAAAAGCAAAATGCTTTAAATTTAAGATCAAAACTTAACATGATACATTTAATAAAAATATTAATGCACTTAGTTGATTAATTATTATTTTTCTTACATGGCACATCTTAAATTATTATTATATAGGAAACAAGTCTCTCTCAATGATTGTATAGTAGAGACTCTGCATTCCATCTCATGAATGAAATAATCCATGTGGTCATATTACAAATCTATTTTTTTTTGGGAATTTCAAGTTCCTAAAATACTGTTTCCATAAGTATTTATGAAACTATTCAACAGAATAGCAATATTGTTTTTGGAAAATTGTATTACATCTTAATAATCGCCTAAAAACGATTTACTCGCTGACGAAGAAGCTTCCAAATAAACAAAACAAATTTCGCTTAAAACTATTAAATGGGCCAAGCGCTTTCGAGGTTTGCCCTCATATTCATGGCTGACGAAAGTAATAAATCTTTACGTAGTGTTATTAAATAACAAATATGCAAATGTAAATGCAAATCAGTTTGACCATTTTTTTGAAATGGAAAAACACGTGTCGCGTCTATTGATAGAATTGTTGTCTCAAACAATAAAGTACGCCTCTTTGATCTTTCTTTTACAGTCGTTGGTTTCAGGGCATACAATCCTGGGGTTGCCTGGTTTGAACACATGGCCAGTCTGCTTTTCATGTTCCAGAAATATTGAAAAGTTATCGCTGTTCTTTTTTGCTCTTCTATAGGTATACAAGTGTTGAGCAGCTCTGTTGTGAACAGTGGCTTTAGTTTCCCCATAGTATATGGCTTTGCATCCGGCATGTGGACATGACATGCTGTAAATCACCTGGGGTGTTTGAGATGGGTCTGTTCTATCCTTTGAATTATTAATGAGTCTGTTAGAATTAGGGGGAGTACGAAAACCAACCTTAAATTCCCCAATTAAAGTCTTTATTATCTGTTGTAATACTTTGGGAATATAAGGGAGTGTAATTTGAGGCTTATCCTTATTTTTGTGGTTAGCTATTAGTTTACAGTGAAATTGCTTAATTTTCTTTGCAATTGATCTGTAGCTGAAACCTACGCTAAGCAAATCTTTTATATAAATTGCGATGTTGGTCTTTCTATCGGCTTCAAATTTACATAAATTTTGATTTCTAAATAAAAACGCATTGAGCCCTGTGAATTTATGTGCAGTAGGTGACATGGATTTCAGGTGAGTAAAGCCTCGGATCTCAAGGGGTTTAACTATCATACTATAATGTAGATCTCTGTTTTCTCTATGGACCAACAAATCCAAATATTTAAGCTTCTGCCCTTCGTTCTCCCAAGTGGTGTTTATGATCAATTTAGATTGTAGTTGTAATTCATTTTGAATATTGACAATTACATTTTTTGGCGCTGCCATAAATACATCGCCTACATAGTGCACGTAAATTAATCCAGCAATGTTAGCAGTGTGTTTAACAATGGTATGTTTTCAAAAAAGTTTAAGAAGATGCTGGATATTATTAGGGAAGACCCATAGGCCAACCTTCTTTCATATCATACCAACGACCCTCAAAAGTTGTAAAGATGTTATTGTCCAACCAGTTGAGGAAGGATAAAATGAAGTTCATGCGCTCATTTGGGCAATGCTTATTTATTAATTCTTTGTGGATGATTTCGATTGACCATTTCCTATTAATCGATCCATATAATTCGGTCACGTCCATGGCTGCAGTTACAAAATTCTGATCTATTAATATATCCTTGATTCTTCTAACAAATTCAAATGAAGATTTGATGATGAAGTCACCAAAACCCACACAGTCAACTAACCACTGATTTACCAGCTTGGCCGTTTCGAAATAGTGCACACCTCCAAAATCCAACATAAGTCTTAAAGGTTCTTGGGGTTTATGTAGCTTAGAATTGGCAAACATTCTAGGTGGCCTGGTAGCAGAAGGATAAATCCTATAATATTCTGCTCTCGATATGCCTTTATCTTTGTGAGCTCTAAGAATTGTGGAAATGAATTTCTCCCTATTCAGCTTGTTGTTAAAATTTTCAACTAAATTGAATTTTAACTTTACGATTTCGGTGGTCATTTTTTCTTTATAATCTTTATAATCTAAGAGCACAAATCTGTTGCCCTTGTCTTCTTTCAAACATATAATGTTGTTGTTTTTTAAATTCTTTGTTTTCTCACTAATTAAAAAGCTTGATGTCAAAATCATGCTTAATGGCTTTTTGGAGAGTATTAAATTTGATTTTAAATTATTGAAAAAAGATAATTATTAATAATATGTAAATAAATCTTTTCATTAGAGCCACAAAAATGTACTCATTAAGTTAAAAGATCATCTATGAATCTTGATGAAAAATATTGTAGTGGGGAAAATACCATAAAGAAATTTGATTGCAATATGAGTTAATGATTCATCTAATAACACATTGTCTATCAGTTTTACAGATGAATGGATTTCTAATTAGCACCATGATTGAATTTGGGGATACATCATTACTGATAAAGTATTGTATGACATTTGAGTTATAATAAGTCTGTTCATATGAACCTTTGTATTTATGTTGACCAGTTCCCATTTCACCAAATATGTTTTTCTCAATATTATTAAATCAGATGAGTGACAGGAATGATGACATCAAATAGTAGGTCAAATTCTGTCAAATGATTTAACTTTTATGAATTTACAAACAACTTAACTTCCAAACTAATCCAATACCATTGTCTTTGTCTGGTGTTTCTTGAGTATTGAATGATAAAAGTTTTGATCATGTTCTCCGTAAATAATTATATATTTCTTAATGTGTAGTGTGGTTTTACAGCTCGAAAGTGCAAAGTATGCCAAAAGATCTATGAGAATAGAATTAGCTATTTTAATTTTTATTCTCAAGTGGCATTTAATCATATTTATTTGAAAATTTGTGACAAACTATTAAATTGGTTTGATTTTTGAAATACACTTTAGATTACTGAGAAATTTAGTTGGAACTACTGTAAATCTTCAAAACATCACATGATCACCATCTCTTATACTAGCACATAATTGTTATTAAACAAGACAAAACTCTCCATACAGTAGTGCCACCCTGTGCCAACCAGAGTAACCAATGGATGCCAGAAGGCTTGTGCACAAAATCCCTATCTAGTGCCTACTCATCCAATATCCCCAGTCTGGGGATATTGGATGGGTAGGCACTAGATGGTCTAGGGATATTGGATGAGTAGGCACTAGATAGGGATTTTGTGCACAAGCCTTCTGGCATCCATTAGTTACTCTGGTTGGCACAGGGTGGCACTACTGTATGGAGAGTTTTGCATTGTTTTGTACTGTAAATCTTATTGCAAGTTGGAACTTTTGTTCTTATTAATATCTACCATGCCAAGATTTATCCACTGATTTAACTGAACCAGTTATTCTTGATTTTTTTTTTTAAATATTATCAATAGCAATTTTTTTTATTCTCAACATATGTGATAATCTTATTGGTTTCATAAGCAAGTCTATTTATCTCTTTTCCTAAGTCTGAGACAAATCCTCCAAAAATAATACCACTGACTTCTTTCGCGCCTAAATCAGTGTAGATAGCTAATAAAATGGGGAGAAGATCCTTGGGCAATGACTTTTACATTGTAAAATATTGATGGTTTTCTGAAGTTTTTTGTTGCTACCGATATATTTTCATATTAGTCCACACATAAAGATTGGATTTTCTGGAATAATATTATACATCTATTTAGATAGATAGTGACGGTCAACATGGTCAAAAATACTATTGAAATTAATCTTCGCAGTAATTATATCTATTAGATCATTTTTTCATGTTACAGTTTCATGGTATGCCAATATTGCATGGTTAATGTGGTGTCTTTTACAGATAGAATAATGGAAAGGCTATAGTTAATTGTTAAAAAGGGATTTCTAACAATACTCTAGAAAATGTTTTAGCATGTATCTTTTCAATTGCTGTAGGTCTTAAGTGAGTTATAAGTGGATTGATAATATTAGGGTTTTTCATTACCATTAAATAATATGTTTGTTAATAACGACCTATCCATATTCTCTATAGTTAATAAAACTTATTGATTAGCTATCAGATACTTCATGAATGCATATAAGTAAGATATAATATTTGAAAATTCTAATATTATTGCAGGTTTTGGGTTATCTATCCATTCAATCATCTTTTCAAGGAAAAT